>JARHVA010001636.1:130000-385000 GCA_037957365.1 Torreya grandis | reverse complement strand
AAGAGTGATATACGAAGAACAATGAAAGCTCAAAGTCTTTTCAAAGTTCTTTACACAGCAATGAAAAAACAAACACACTGAAGGCAGCTATGGGGGCATAAAGTCTCTCTACAATTGATTCTTCAGGACACCTTCTTGACAAATTTACTAATCTTGCTTATTAGATCAATGAAACAAACAAGATATCACAACACAAAGTCTGAAAAAGTCCCTTGTTTCATTAACAGAATATGATCAACAGATTAAGCACAAAGTCTCAATGATGCCTCTCAATTTCACCAGAGTTTCATTTAGATTGTCAAAAAGAAGATCATTTTACAATGATAGGAAGTCCCTTATATAGCCACTTTCAAGAAGGACTTGGGAACAGTAATACATCATGATGCATTGGGAAATGTTAGGAAGACAAGCTAGAACTTTGGGGCCTTTTACCCATTTGATCTTCTCAATGTAGATAGATAAGTCCTGTAATTGAAAGTTTTACAACTTTCAATGTCTACCTGGTGGTCTGATGTTATCTTCATCATTCCTCCCTTTTTGATTAATTGAATTGGGTCCTAGATTCAGCTTATTGTTCTATTCCTTCCTCGCTTTCTACTATTCTTGGCCTTGAAAATTGTGAATGTATTTTGTTCTGTATGTTCAAAGGATCAACAGTTATTTTGTTGTCTTCAATTTGACATTTGCATGCCTGTCACTATGTTTCCAATGGCTAGTGGACTATGTTGAATTTGACGTGTTCAGGCACGTCACCCCTTGGTCTTCTTTTGGCTTTCCACTTGGTGCTTTTCCAGATTGGACTTTGCCCTTTTAGGCCCTGAGAAATTATCTTTCAACTTTGGGAAGTATCCTCAAATTAATGGTCGAGAGTTTGCAAGGGTACCTGCCCTTTGGGGTCCTTTGTTGGTCTTCACAAATTTCCCCTGGGCTTTTCCTTTTGAATGTTTCCCACAGACATTTGTCCCTGGGGAAAATTCTCACAGACAAAAAGTGCAGGGAAAATTCCCTCGAGATTTAAACAAGTCGAAGGGTGCTTTGGTCGATGAAGTGTCCTCCGCAAGGGCACTTGTCCTTCGAAAAAGTTATTTAGCATTGAACCATCCCTTTGAACTTAGTCGATGAACCATTTGTTGAATCGGTTTAAAGGTTTAATGAAGCATGCCAAGCCTTTGAAGCAAATAGCTGACGAACCATTGGATGCACTTTTTGCATTGAACCAATACATTGAACTAATCGGTTGAACCAAGGCTTTGAACCAAGATGGTTCAATGAATAACATAGGCCTATAAACTAAGCATTGAACTAAATATTTGTACTAGCCTTTGAACTGAGAGTTGAACCATTTAATTGAACCTATCCATTGAATTGGTTCAACAGTTTAATGAAGCACACCAAGAACCTTTTGAATTGTTTGAAGTTAAACCAGAACATTGAACCAAAAATTTGGTTCAATGGTTTAATGAAAGCCTTGAACTAACTGACAAACCAAATGATTGAACCAAAAGATGTTGAAACAAAGGAAATGAACCAATTGAGTGAAATAAAGCATTGAACTACTTGGTTGAACTGAGCGATTGAACTGTTCCTTTGGTTGAACTGACTGTTGAACCTTTGAACCCATTGAACCTTTGAACCCAATTGGTTCAATGGTTCAACGGTTAAAGTCATTTTGATTTGACCAAATGTTTGAAAGCTGATGAACCTGTTGAAGCGACTGAACTTTGAACCTTTATGAAGCACTTAACTTTTACCAATGACATTGAACTGGTTAAACTTTGAACCCATTAAACCTTTGAACCAAATTGGTTCAATGGTTCAACAGTTCAATGATTCAGGTCTCCTTTTATATTTAGATGCTTGCTGATGAATATTTTCAATTGAATCAAAACTTTGAACCAATCCCAAAAAATGAACAAATGTGAAAATCAATTCTTTTGACTGAAAACTGCCTACAAAGTCCGTAGATTTTTCTTCATGCTGAGTCCGTAGATTCAATCCTGCAAAGTCCGTAGATTTAACCCTGTAGAGTCTGTAGATTTTTTGAGAAGCTCTGAAAATGAGAAATCTGAATATCTAAGACAAATTTTGAAAATGGAAGATATTATTTTGGTTTGTAGAACCAAAATAATTCAAATGTTGTTCCAAAAATGACTGTTATTTTTGGAGACAACAAAATGCATACTTAGTTAGGTAATGACTAAGTTGGTGTTGAGTAAATTTATTAGTTACTTGAAATATTGCCTCCATATTTTTTTGAGTGTTCATGTGAGTGAGTTTGGTTTGTTCCCTTGTAGGATATTGGTGATTCTCAAACTTTCTATTTAAGTGTTGTTAAAATTATTAATTTATTTTATTATTTGAATCATTTTGAATAGGGTTTTTAGTATGTTCATAATATGATTGAGAATTATATGTTTGGAAAATAAAGTAGAGTTCATATTTAATGAAATATTGAAATACCTAGTGTTAAATGGTTATTGACTATGTTTTAGGATAAACTTTTCAATTGTAATGGTAATTATAATGATAAATTGGAATGGTGATTCATGAATCTAAGTGGTATTTATTTATATTTAAAGATTAATATTAATTTTTTAATATAATTAGTATGAATGCATGGAATGCATTGATAGTACTCAATGTTATGAAATTAAACATGATCCTTACATCACTTTCTAGTATCATTAGATGAGTTAAGTTTAGAAACAACATCAAATAATATCAATGAAACATTATGTTTTGGTATTTGGTTTCATCTTAATTCTATGGTTAATAATATGGCTATGTATAATTATTATGAATGGAATTTGTTATTAGTTTTCATTTCTATGAAATAAATAGATTCTTTTCTTTGAATATTATTATCATTAGTTAGGATAAGATGGGTCATAGTTTAGAATAGAAATGATGATATATGGATCAAGATTTTGGTTTCTTTAAATCTATAGTTTGTGACATGGGTGTCCATATTCGTTATGATTAGATATTATCCTGTGAATTCATTTGTTGGTGTTGACAATACTTTATCAATATTTATTTACTAGTCATAGTATGTTAAACTTTTTTTAGTCATTTGGATAATTTAAAATGAAAGGTTCAAGTTTTTTACTTCAATGTATGACTAGAGGTAAGGAGTAAGGCCATTTGCATTAATAAGGAATGTAGTAGAATTTTGTTTAAATGATTTGGTTGCAAGTCAAAATAATAGGACTGGTGGGTTATAATTACACAGTTATTTTAAAGTTTGTTGGTTGAATCTATTTGGTTGATGTCTTTTCTAAATAAAGTAATTACATTTTATTATTGGGGTTAATATACGTAATGTCTGCATATAGTCAAAAATATCAAATGATTATACATGTTGGTTGATTTTTTAATTTAAATGAGGTATATTAGATGTGTGTGTGTGTGAAAAATATCTAATGATTATACATGTCCAGATTTTTTAATTTAAATGAGGTATATTCGATGGGTGTGTACTGTGTGTGTTAGTAAACAATAGTATTTCCCCTCTTTGGTGGCAGAAATATCAAAGAAGTTATGACTTTATTATTGGGGTTAATATACGTAATGTCCACATATAGTCAAAAATATTAATTTTATACATGTTGGTTGATTTTTTAATTTAAATGAGGTATATTAGATGTGTGTGTGTGATGTGTCCTGTGTGTGTGTGGCTTAGTAAATACTAGTATTTCCCCTCTTTGGTGGCAGAACTCTCAAAGAAGTTATGATTTATTTTAAAGTATCAATATTAATTATTTATGAAGGTTATAAATGCAAATGATTTAAATTATAGTAATGATAAATATGAATAAAATATTGGTAACATAGACCTCTAATGGTTTTTATTGCTATGAACTAATGTGGATATTATATAAATGAGTATGGTAACTTTCCTAGGCGGTTTGGTGTTTTGATTGATTGTTAAATGCTTAATTTATAATCTAGTTAGAACAACTAAATATTAAAATTTTATTTTTGGATTTAATTATTTTAGAATAAATAAATCCACTTTATTGATTATTTAAATAAACTAAAAGTTGATCCATTTTCGTATGTTGACAATATGGGTTTAAAAAATAATAATATTAAGTTAGCTTGGTTACATGATCAATGATTAGTAACTACACTAAAAATTTGTAGGGAAACCAACAAAGAAAGGTAATTTATTTACATGAACCATTGGGATCCACTCAGATTGCTTATGTAGTTAAATGGTCTAATTTTAACTATAAATTTTAATCATAAAGGTTACGTGTTAAACTAATAGGTCAACATTGAAATACTTGTTCCTCATGTATTTTATATTGATACAATGGTTAAATATCTAGGGTCCGTAACTGGATATAAAACCTAATGATAATTCAAGGATGAAATTTGATATGAATATTTAATTACTCATCTTGAATACAATCCAAATCAGTATTGTGCTTATGGATATTTTGAGTAACTTGTTGTAGTATAGTTAAAGTGTCTAGAAATCATTATGAATTCTGAATAGTTATGAATAATATAAAGCATTATAATTTATTGTGTAAAGCTAATATTCCAAAGGATAATTTACTTAGTGACTTTGTGTTTATATAAGATAAAAAATTATATAAAGAGGATGAAATTATGTAATGAAATAAATACAAGGTTGGTTAATCAAGTGACCAACTATGGTAAACCAATAAGCAAGGTGGTATAGTCTATGGTTATGACCATGAATGCCACCAATGACCTTAGGTAAGTTTAATGGAGATTTATATTTGGTACATTAACATGGAGTTAAAAAATTTAATAATGTTTGTCGTATTTTTGAACATGTTTAAAATATTTCAATGATTTGTATTTTAATGTAACTACAATGGTTGTTATAAAAACCTGAAAGACTTATTTGGTCATTATTAACTTTCCACATAGATGTAGTTATTACAAGTTACTTAACCTCATTTGGTTGATTAGATACCACTATTTTTAATAAGGTTCATGTTAACCTATGATGGAATGTGGGTATTAAAATTTAGTTGCACAATGTAACTCAATAACCAAATGACTCTAGTGTTAGAATCTAGGAGCATAAATCTTGAAAAGTAGGTTTTTAGAAATTCAAAAATTTGGGGGTAATGATATTTGATATTAAAGACTTTGTTTAAATAATTTTATTGAATGTTTTTTCTAAACTTGTATTTTAAAATATGTAAAAATGGTAATAATTATAGAAAATCAAGAAAATTAAAATGCTAAAAGTGACCTATTTGACAACCATGGCCCCTATGAGCATGCACATGTTAATGTTGATGTTGATCATGATGGAAGCCAAGATGTAAATCATAATAACCCTTAAAAACTATTTCCACAGGATTTTTTTTTTATATTTCATTATATTCTTGGTGCTTGATATAATATTCAAGATAAGATTAAGGTTATAGTCAAAGGTTGACCCACTTAAAAAAAGTGTAAAAAGGTGGGTAGGAACAATATCTTAATGATGATCATCCATGACAACTTGATATTGTGGAGCCAATCATTAAGGAGTAAAAAATATTCCTCCTCCCACATTCTTTGGTGAAGACACTAGTGATGTGGTAGAATCATGGATGATTAATGTATAGAAGTATTTTGTTTACATAACATGGGATCTAACATTAAGGCATGTGTTTGAGCTTACCTATTGGAACCATTTATGTGAACTTAAGGGATATAATTCCATGAATATTTCACAGGAAAATTTTGATTTTTTTTTTTATAAAAAGGTCTATGAAAAACATGTATAAAGAGCATAAAATCATGAAGTTTCAACTACTAAAACAAGGAACTATGTTATTCTTTTAAAAGGGAGAATAAGTTTTTAGGACTTATGCAGCATGTAAATTACATTTAGAATAAATAAACAAAGTTCACCAAGTTTAAATTGGGTTTAAACTAGATACTCATGCATGATGGAACATGACTAATCCAAAAACCTTAGCTAATGATTTGGAATTAGCATACCATGCTAAAGAAAAGGAGATGTCTCACCAAAATGAAAGACAATAATTTTGGACCAATAGGATTCAAGGAAAGTCTATGTCATCAATTCATCTAATAAATAATAATTTTAATAAGAGTGACTCTAAGAAGACTGTTGGATGGATTTATAATTTTGGAAATAAATTTTAGAATAAAAAGAGTTCTAAACCACACTCCTTTTGTTAAGAAGAATGTTGAAACTAGTAATCAACCAAGCTTTGGTGGACCTGTCATAGGAGATAATATAGTCCTTCTTCCAACTAATACTATTGTGATGTTTTTTGAATGTTGTGATAACCATTACCATAAGTATTTCCCTAAATTTAAAGGTAATCACAAGGTCTACACAACTATAGACAATGTAAATACTGAATTTTATTCAACACCTATTGAGACTAGAGGTATAGTTTCTAGTTTTAAATTATCTATTTTGATTGATTCAATATAAACAAATAGTTTAATTTATCTTATTAATTCTTTAAATTATAAGACCAACCCAAATATAATTATAAAAGGATGGAAAGTAGAGTTTGACACTAGGAAGAAAGTAAATATAAATGAATGCCTAGAGTAAGCTATACTAAACTTGGTTAATTTCAATACTTGTGTGAACTTATTATTTGCCATTTTAGGATCTTATGATATTTTTATAGGCATGGATTGGTTACAAGCACATTATCTAATAGTGATTGTTATAACAAAAAATTACATTGTGTAAATGATGAAGGTAATATTGTAATTATTTAAGGGGTCATGAAACCTTTAACTCAAAGACTACTCTTAGTTTTACAACTTAAGAAATATATTAGAAAATGATGTCAATTATATTATATCAAATTTTTCAAGGATGTTATGGAGGAAAAAATATTATTCTCCAAGAATATCCTATTTTTGAATAATTTATAGATGTTTTTCTAGAATAACTACCTTAATTACCTCCCCATAGATATTTGACTTTGCAATAGATGTAAAACCTAGGGCAACACCTACATCTAAAGCATCCTATCAAATGAATGTGGTTGATATATGATAAATTAAATTTCAACTATAATAAATATTGGATAAAGGAATGATACATCCTAATGTATCACCCTAGAGAAATCTAGTGGTTCTTTTTTAAAAAAAAGATACAACACTCAGACTTTACATTGATTATAAAATGATCAACAAGGTCACAATTAAGAATAAGAATCCCATTCCTAGAATTGAAAATATCTTTAATCAAATGAAATAAGTAGATATGTTTTCAAAGATAAATATTCTATCAAGGTACCATCAAATTTGTATCAAGAAGGAAGATGTACATAAAACTGCTTTTATAACTAAATATGGACATTATGAATTTGTGGTTATGCCCTTTGGAATAAATAATGCTCTTGAAAATTTCTTGAATTTAATGAACAATGTGTTCCAATAATATATTGACCAATTTGTGTTGGTATTTTTAGATGATATCTCAATCTATTCTAGGAATGAACAAGGACATGAACAACACTTAAAACTAGTGTCGTAACATTTGCAGTATCACATGTTTGGAAAGATATCCAAATTTTATTTCTTTTTAATATAAATCCATAACTAGGGACATGCAAATTTTAAATATGGAATTGTAGTAGGCCTTGTAAATATTACGACTATTAATGAGTGGCTAAATTTAAAGAATGTACATGAAGTGGGAAGCTTCATGGGCCTTGTAGGATACTATAAAAGGTTTGTACAAGATCTATCCATAATTACTAATCCTATAACTTCCTTCTAAAATTATGGTAAGAAATTTGATTGGTATTATAAGTGTGAATAAGTTTTCTAAGAGATAAAATGTTTTCTTACCTCAACTCCTATTTTAACCATACCATATCTAACTAGAAACTTTAAAGTTTGGGATGATGCTTGCAAAGTGGGTATTGGTGCCATGTTAACTCAAGATGGTAATGTGGTTACTTATGAGTCCAAAAAGCTCAAGACTCATGAGAAAAATTTTCCCACTAGTGATTTATAATTAGCTATTGTAATTCATGCACTGAAATAGTGGAAACATTTCCTGTTAGGAAAGAATTTTAAGATTAAATTAGACGATTAAAGCCTCGTGTACTTATTTGCTCAAGATGAGATGAATGCAAGGCAAATAAGGTGGATAGAATTTATTATTAATTTTGATACTAATATTGATTATGTGAAAATAAATGAGAATAGAGTAGCTAATGTATTAAGTAGGCAATCCTACATTATTGTTCTCTCTATTTTGAGGTCTGATTTTAAGGATTCTATGCTTGAAAAATAAAATCAGACATGGATTGCCTAAAAATGTGTGTTGAAATAGGATCAAAAATTTATGATTACAATTTTTTGATTGATCTATATGGTTTACTAAGATATA
Organism: Torreya grandis; assembly: GCA_037957365.1. NCBI lineage: Eukaryota > Viridiplantae > Streptophyta > Pinopsida > Cupressales > Taxaceae > Torreya > Torreya grandis. The sequence goes on along the minus strand of JARHVA010001636.1, from coordinate 376,626 downwards.
AAGTCATAATTATAATTTTAAATGTTGGGAACTTGAGGGAACAAGTGTTAAGTGAATGCATGTTGCACTTGATTTTGATCATCTCAGTGTTAATAAAATGACACAAGATTTGAAAGTGTTATATTTTTGGTTTGGTTTAAATAAGGATGTGGATATATATGTAGCCAAATGTTTAGAATGTTATCATATGAAAGATGAGTGTGGTTATTCTAGAGGATTGATTTATACTCATTCTATTCTAGAAAATAAATAGGTATTAATATCCATGGATTTCATCATGGGATTACCTAAATATCGAAATAAAATTGATCCAATACTTATTATAAGTGGTTCACATTATAGTGGGAAATATCACATATGATGTTGCCATCCTTCCCAAAATATTTATTAAGGAAGTAGTTCATATTCATGGTATACTAGAAGTGATTATCTCAAATAGAGATAAGTTGTTCACTTCTCAATTTTAGGAAACCATGATGGCTAGCTTTGGTAAAAAGTTAAATTTTAGTTTAGGTTATCACTATAAAATATGGATAGACTGAAAGGCTAAACACGATTATTGAATACATACTGAGAATGTACATCATGGATCAATAATATAATTGAGAATATTTTCTTCGCTTGGTATAATTTCCCTATAACAATATCTACCATTAATTAATAAATATGTCATATTTTGAAGCCTTCTATGAGAAAGAGTGTAAATCTCCCTTAGGATGGAATATATTGGAAAACCATGTGTGTTTAGGTCCTAAAACTTTACAAGAGTCTGATGAATAAATGACTATCATATGTCAAAGATTAAAACCTACCTCTAATCGATAGCAAAATTATATGGATTTGAAAATATGACATAAAGAGTTTGAAGTAATTGATAAGGTATTTATGAGAGTAAGACCTCAAAAAAATTTAATCAAGTTTGGAAAAGATTCTATGTTAACACCATACTATGTTGGACCATTTGATATAGTACAAAATATTTGCTCAGTGGCTTATCATCTAACTCTTCCTCCTTTATCTATAATCAATGATGTTTTTATTGTAGAATTATTAAGAAAATATGTATCATATCCATCACATATTCTAAATTAGATTAATATTCAAGTGTAGAATAAGAAAATAATTTAGCTAAAGCCCATTAAGATTTTGGCTTAGCACAATATTGATTTATGAAAAATAAAACTACATAAAGTATTAGTCCAATGAGATCAAATGGGGGAAAACAGTGCTACCTGGGAAGATGAAATTATTTTATGACAACACTATCTTAAATTATTTTAAGTCCTTGAAGATGATGACATTCTTAATGGAGGGTGGATTTCCTTAACACACCTACCTATACTTTTAATCATGATTATTAGTATGATTTCTAATGTTGTATTAGCATTATTATCGACACTTGTTATTTAATTAAATTATTATCATTGATATTGATAGATTTAATTTAAAGAATTTGATTCAACATTATGATTATTTATTATTGGAATAATTATCATATGAGGTAAAATATTATTGATGTCTTTGTGAACATGTTTGCATGTTTTTATCTCGATGAGCTAGGTTGGTAATGGAAGCTGATGAGAAATGGTGAAAATGGAATACATAGGTAAAATCAATAGCATTATACAAATTTTGGTTAAAACCCAAGAATTTTTACCTATCAATGTTTGATCTTGAGCTGTATTGATTGGTCTTGTGAGGTACAGTCATTTGTTGGTTGCATACTTTTTTTTGTTGTTTTGAACAACCAAGTATAATTAAATTGATAACTATAATGTTCTAAATTCAATGAGATGAGCTTATATTAAATCAAATTTAGTGGGCATATTAATGTATTTGAAAAAATATTTTAAATCCATTAGACCCAAGAAATGTTTTGAGAATATTCATTTTATGACTAGTTTTAGGTTGAAAGCAGACATTTCAAATGTTTAAATAATGAAGTAAAAAGGTGTGTATTATAACCTTGATATTCCATTATAGAACATGGTAATTTAAATAAAAGTGTTATTTCAAAAATATGACTAAGGTGTATGTCCATAACATTTGAGATAGGACATGGAGGGACTAGGTCTATAAACATGGACATGGAAATTAGTTGGATTTAAAAAATTAAACCATAAGTCCTATAAAATTAGGGTGAAGTCATATTGGTAAAGTGGGTACCTTACCACAATGATTATGAGATTGGTTGAATTTTCATGGAACTTGATTAGGGTTTCATTATGTCAATCCACTCAATTGTTTGGAGGATGGTGGATGGTGATGTTGGAAAATGTGTAAAGAGGTCGATGGATCTTTTTTCACCACCATGAAAGATAAAATTATGCATTTACTGAAAAAATATGGAGGTGTAATTTATACTTGGTAGAAATGGAAGTTATACTAGTTGGAACTATCACTAAAAACCATGAAAATAGAAAATATAGATAAAAGAGTTGTAGAGAAAGGGGATGATGTATAGATCGATTGGGACAAAGAGATTGAAATAATAAAATAGGTTAGAAAGCTTATTTTGGTTTGTGTTTGGATGTAAACAAATAAGTTTTGAGGCTCTTGTTTAAAACTAAAGTTTTACTGGGTATTGGATAATTTAGAGGTAAAATACATTATGGTTTAGAGGTAACTGATAAACTGTTGAATAAACCATTGTTTGGTGTTTTGAGATAATTGAGGAACACCATGATGGTGAGACTATGAGTTCTCCTCTCCCTTATATGGTGCATAGGTGAAATAGAATGATTCATTGCTTAAATAGTTGTGTGTTCACTATTGGTTGTTCATTTATTTGATTTAATACTACTTAGAGTGTTTATTATGTAATGAGTTCTTATATGCACTTTTTGGTGTTATTTTTGAGTTTTGGTCATGGCTATTTACTATGAATGATTTATATTCAAATGGGTTATGTAGATGCTAGTTTTATACACCCTTGTGTATTAATTAGTGCATCATCATATTTATGTTATTTGTAACATAGCAGCCCCCATGGGTAATTATTTTAAATGATTACATTTTACTTTCTTATTTACATTTACCACATAGGTTATTTGAATTTAATTTAAATAATAATTAACCCCTATTTACCCATGGTAATTAATTCTATTAATTACTATTTACTACCCTTAACCATAAAATCCATAAAAATCAAATTAAAAAAATTACCCAACCCTCTTAACAACCTACCCTCATTAAAAACCTATGTAAATAACTTAGTGTTATATTCATTAAGTTTGGCACATGGTTCAAAATAGCCTTAGGAAATTTTTTGCAAAGTAGGTGGATTGATGTTGATCCTCCAGGATCGATGCCGATTAGTTAGGATTGACATTGATCCATAAATAATTAGGAAACTTCCATTGCTCGAGAGGAATGCATGTGAAAAGAAAGAAGCTATTTTGATCACAAAATTCTATCCAAACTAGTCTCAAACCTACATATAGACATTACCAACACCTTGCCACTTTGAAGAGCACTTGATTGGTGACTTTATCAAGGGATTTTTGAAGGCCATTTACATTGTTTTGGCATCTCTTTATTTTCACATTTTTAACCATCCAAGGTCAGTATTTTATTCATATTTTAAGTTTTATTTATCTTCTACATTTCTATGTTTTCATTTACATTCATTTTTGATTATTTTATCAATTTTATAGGATGTCATTATAGTCTATTCTATAGTTTAGCATGTTTACACAAAATCAACATCAATTCATCTAAATCGATGTCGATCTTATAGAATCAATGTCGATCTTTTAGGATCATCATCGATCCCTGTCAAACTATAAAATAGATTTAAATAGTCTATTTTGCATCTTCATTATTTGTTAAATGTACATTCTAGTTTGATAAAATCTATATTTTCATGTAGATAACCTTGCCTAAATTAGTACATGATTTTATTAGCATCTTTGATCTTGCCATAGTCCCTCAACCACTATTTGCTGATCAGAGTGACATTGCATTTGAGATAGGACTTTGTATTATGTATTTTATACATAATTTTGAATACATTAATCAATAATTGGCTATAATCCAAAAAGACATTTATATGACTGCATAATTTTAGGACAATTACTTTGATCAAAATAATCTTGCTATAGATTAAATTATCTTTAGTATTGTCTATTTATCCATATATATCTTTGTAATTTCATGTTTATTTATAAAATTGAATGTTAAACATTGGATTACATCCATCTAAGGGAATATATCACTTCTCAAGACTGGTTTCTTACCAGGTAGCCAACTCATTTCTCTATTACTCCATTTTTTTTGTTTAAGTGTGGTGAATTATAGGTCATTCCTCCTCAGCCAAAGAGGAGTTCCCATAAGCTTGATCAATGGTGCACAACCAACCTTCATCTATAAGTAACTTTAAACCCTGAATTTACTTTATTTTTAGTAGTTAATTATTCCACATCAAAAAAACATAAAAAATACTAAAACATTTTGGCACGCCTAGTGGGACCATAGGTCTCATTTTTCTTTGTTAAATTCAAAATCATTGAATTTTATCTATTTCCATTTCTTTAATTGTTGTATTCATCCAAAGATAACATTAGGAATGCATTTTATTTCCTTTTTTTTAAAATTCAAAATAAAATGCATTCATCTTTCTTGTGTAGATTATCTCACATAGAATAATCTAGGTAGAAATCTATCATAGTTATCACTTTTTCCACACAAAAAAACAAATCACTATCATAATTAACACATATAAACACTTGACATAAGGAAAATGATGGGGGATTCATCACCTCACGGAAACCTTTTCCTCAAAAATTCCACTTGGATTTCACCACCAAGGGGAGGACCAACTCAATTCTCTGGCTGAGTATAATCTCTAGACTATTGGTATATTTTGGCTAAGCACCCACACTGGTTGTGGTATTATGATGTGAGGGGAGCAAGCCCCAAGTATCAAGATATGTAATGATACCAATATAGATCTCCCTTGAGAACCAAAACAAAAATACCTAAAACCATCCTTAGATTGCCATTTCTTAGGACCTTCATTATCTTTTCTTTCTCTATATTTCCTTTCACATCTTAAAGTTAAAAGAGATAAAAACCTTTTGGAATGAATTTAGTGTGTGTCTTTCATCCATAATTAAAATGAGATAATTCAAAAATAAATTTTTGTTTTATTTTTTTATTTTTTTATTTTTATTTTATTTTTATATCTCATGGTTTTAACTAGGCAATAGTCAAAGTAATAATCTAAGGAGGGTGTTACGTCCTCTCCAATGGAATGTATACCTAGTCCCACTTCTTCCCCTGAGTCCTTTGAGAATCTTGTGTTTGAACAATATTATCCTCAAGGAGATCCTTCCTTTGTGTAAATACTAGACAATAATCCCATTACTCTTAATTACTATCTTAATAGTCAAGGAATATGCATTTCTCCTTCCCCCCATACCCAAGGCTCTCCACATATGTATGGGATGCCTTTTGAGGAAACTAAGAAAATTGGAGAGTTTAGCATGGCCATGGTAACCTTTCCTTCTAAATCTCTTCCATCTAGTTTTAATACCTAGGTGACACAATCTTTAGGAAACCAACCACCTGTAGTATCTACCAGTTCTCCAACCCTTGTTACTCAGATTCAAAATACCACTCATCCTATATTCACTATACCTTCCAAAACATTAGTGATGTCAATTCTTACAAGTCTCTGACCTGTTAGAATAACTCTATCATATAGTTCACAACAAATCCCTCACACACTATAAATCCTTCACACACAACAAATACTTCACACATAGTAAATCCCTCACACAACAAATCCATTTAACATAACCTCCCCAATAGTATGTCTCCTTGGCCACCCAGTACATAGTTTCATCACAACTAGTGATAACTACTTACTTACAATCATTACCACAAAAAAATATTCCTCTATAAGTCATATAATATATGGTGGCATCTCAACCTATTATGTCTACTATAACAAGATACATTCCCTCACACCCTATGTCTACCTCATTACCAATTTATCAACCTCTTTAGTAAGGTGTTTTTGAAGCTGTGCCTCAAATTAATACTCATAAATGACTTATAAACATCTTCATGAATAGGACGGATAGTTTGGAATCCTTCACCTCTGGACATAATATGATCCTCACATATGAGAAAATTTGTAATGAGCCAATCCATCACTCTGTCCCTATCCGACCATATCCATAACAATGGGAGCTTCCTAAATTTACTAAATTCTAAAATAAAGAAGATCCCTAGCAACACCTTAGAGACTTTTGACATGCATGTTATCTTATAGCACATGATGATTCCCTCCTACTTAGAACATTTCCCATATCATTAGTAGGATCTACATTAGATTAGTATAATTCCATTCCCCAAAATTCTCTCTTTTTCTTTGGGCAGTTGGCCCAAATTTTCTTAGAACACTTCTCAATCAATAATTCTTGAAAAGTGACTCTCATGGATCTTTACACTATTAGACAATTTGATGATGAGTCCATATCAGACTTTATGGCTCGATGATATAACTTAATCAACCAACTAACCTTTTCTTTGTCCACAAATAGAATTAATTGATTTGTTTCCATGTTCTCTGGTAAAAACATATATCATCCATATTAAAAATTAAAAGTTTTAATACTTTTTATGAAGCCTTCACCATGGCCCATAAGCTTGAACTCTATGGCATTGAAGATGGAAAAGTTATGTTACGTAATAAGAACTTTAAATCTAACCCCTCTAAAAGCAATAGAAATAATCCTAAACCAAAAGGGGCAGTAAACGTAGTTACTATAAAAACTTCTTCCCCTCTAGCATCAAACTAATTGGGGTATTTTGCCTCTCAAACATAGCAACCTATGGGACATACTCATTTTCCCCCTATGAAATATACCCCCATAGGAGATCTGTAAACTTCAGTATTAGATAAAATTCTATAATAAAATGTTATTAAACTCTATCTGATTAGACCAATCAATAATATGCATCTTAAACCCAATTTGTATAAAGAAGATGAGTTTTGTGATTATCACAAGGTAATAAGACATGACATAGAATGATGTCAATCCTTTAAATGATTGGTATAGAACCTCATTGACAAGGGAGACCTTCAATTAGATAATCCAAATTATCCTCTTAAACAATCTTTAGATATTTTCAAACAACAATTTCTAAACCATCCATCCATATTGAACACAGTCCAAACCAACCCTAGGGAAACACAAAATTAGGCTACACATATGATTGACACAATCTATGATCAGGTATTTCCTAAAGAAGTCCCAAATAAACCTTCAGTCTTGGATCTCCTTGTAAGAGATGGTTTTCATTCATGTCAACCTAAGATATTTAAAACCAGTCCTAAAAAACCCATAGAGCTCCTTGATCTCATTACATGGGATCATTCACATGAACCATCACCTTCTTGCACTGAATCTCCTAAAGGGGAAAATGAAACTACTCCTTGGGATGTTACCGATAAACATCTTGATACTTCTAGAGTTGGGCATTCCACCCCTTTGATCCAAGGAAAACATAAAATGAGATCTTATTCTTCTACCCAAAACCTCGACCCTTTGAAACCATATTCTACCATAACACCTCCTTACCCTAAAAATAATAAAGGAAAGGGTAAAGCTCCTATTATCAATAGATTGGATAATTGTCTTAGTATTCCACCAAAAAAATCCTTAGCTCATCCTAAGGTTAAAGTCAATCTTTTTCAAACATCAAAAGATAAAAAACTTAGTCTGAATACCCTCTCTATTGTTAACAAATGAAAGAACAAAGGGTCTATCCCTTTTGTACCTTTTATGTCATCTCTTTTAGGTCACCATCCATCTTTTGTACTTATCATAGATTCTTCCATGCAAATGTATGGGAAAATACAAAGTTATCCTCCATTATTAGTCACACCTCCACCTCAATATCTACCTTCCTCTGTTAAGGGACCATTAGAGAAACCTAAAAGAAAAGAGATTAAATTTGTGCCTCCTATAAAGGCTAAGAAAAAAATCCAAACAAGTAATACTTTATCAAAAGAGACTATTATCAACACCCCTATAAAACCACAATATGACCCTTTAAAGGGATCTTATGCTGTAATATTGAAATAATTATTGGATACATCCCTCATTACATTACCACATATACGATCAGTTAACCTTCATCCCCAAAGACCTACTTGGTATAAAAATTGAGAAATATGTGCATATCATAGTGTACTTGGACATGATATATAAAATTACAGAAGACCTTAAGGATATAATCCAATAGTTAGTCTAGGATGATGACCTATTAATTGAAAATATCAATGATCAAACTTCTAAGCAAAAGGTCACTATTCTATCCATTCCACCCACCCATAATCTTACTAGTCCTATAAGTGATAAAGAGTTAGTATCCTCTTTAGATCCCCATTTATTACACATTGATGTTGTCCATGTGACCACCCTTCTCAAAACCAAAATCCTAAAAAGACTAAGGTTTCAGTTATAGGAGACTTTGCACCTAATACACATAAACCATCTAAACAAAAGCCTTAATTTTATCTTACAGGAAATACCCCAACTTAAGCTAAGGAGTTGGTATAAATATTCATAATAAAATAAATCCACCAAGTGCCTAAAAATATGTCATTATATGAGCTTATCAAAAATTATCCAAAACATCGATAGGAAGTGATAGATGTTCTCCAAGCTATTGAGCTCTACCCAGATGAACCTCAACCTTTGTTAGCTTTTATAGGAGCCCTCTAAATGGTCTCAACTCTTAGTTTTACTAATTTTGAGGTTTTTTTAATCTCCTAAAGATCAATATCATGCCCTTTTCATTATAGCTCAAATAAATCAAACTCAAATTAAGAGTTATGATTGATAATGGGGCCATTATTAATATTATTTCCTCACATATTTTCCAAAAATTACAACTACTAGAAACCATTGTATCCCAATCCTCAATGATTCTTCATGCATTTACTGACATGGTAGTACCCATGGTAGGAATAGTAATTTTCCCCATTTGTGTAAGTACTCACACCATTTATGAACTCTTTTATGTTATCAAAGGGAAATTGAAATATAAAATTTTATTAGGATGTTTGTGGATTCACACGATGTGATGTATACCCTCTATATTCCATCGATGCCTTAAATATGAACATAGAAGGCTAGGTACACATCATCCCTATTGATCCTTATCCCTTTAAATCATGAAACTTCACCTTTTGGCCAAGTGATGTCATAATACCCTCACTTGATGTACTTCCATCTTCATCTTCTAATCAATCCTGGACTAACATGGCTATCCCTACTTCAAAACTACCTTCTCTAAAGTCCATTAACTCCCTAATACAGTAGATTTTAATGGGAGAATATCAATTATTAACCCTTAACACCTTACCCACTCCTATAGAATATGGTTGTCCCAATAAGAAACCCATGTATTCACCTAGCTTAGGTGAGCTTATTCCTTTTAGACCACCTTTCTTGCATACTCACTTAATATATGGTGGGATCAATCAAGCTACCTCAGAACTTGATGATAGTACTTATGCTAAACTATTTACATCCAATTTCTCCTTTCTTAGAAATCCCCAGTTTGTTCAAACTTATCTTTATCAATGTGCCTAGAAAAGCTTTGGCATGGGTAGATATGAGCAAGGTTCTCATGATGTCACATTAGGAGATTTTAGAAATACAGATGAAAAGCATGGATTAGGTTTTAATAAATATTTTAAATCCACCCACAAACCTATTATTCTACCATCTTTGAAAGAAGAAGAATCATCTTCTTCATCTGACACGTCTTCCTCGACTAGCAATACTCTATCCATCCCTCCTACCTATTTTTAGTAAATATGATCTTTTTGGAACCCCTCATCTTTTACCATGATGGAAAATTTTGAACCATCCCCTTAGTATATCCTAACTTAATAAGACATGATATGCCAACCATCCTTTTTTTTCAATGTCAAGATGATGAGTCAATCTTGACTCATTTGGGCATTGAAAACTCTTATTTATGAAATTATGTTCCATCTGAAATGTCTAGCCTATTAAATGAAGCCACTAATGATATTAATATTTGGTCTCAATAAACCCTAAAGATTATTAAAATTAGCAAAGCCTTAGATCTACATGAAAACTAATATTTTATCAAATTTTTATTAAACCGTAGTTAGTGATATGCCTAGTATTTACCCCACAATCATTATCCATAACATCATTACCTTTATTGATGATAAGTTAGTAAATCAAAACTCTATAAAATAAATCCTCACATCACACTCCTAGTAAAAGAGGAACTACAACACCTTTTATCTGCTAACTTTATTTAACCCATTAATTATCCTCAGTGGATGTCTAATATCATTTTGGTCACTAAACCTATAGGGGGAATTCTTATTTGTAATAACTTTCATGATTTAAATCTTGCCTATCCAAAATATGATTTCCCTTCCCCTAACATTGATCAATTAGTGGATTTGACCTTTGGTCATGAAATGTTATCGCTTATGGATGGTTTCTTTGGTTACAATCAAATACTTATTGTACCAGAAGATCGACATAAAACTACATTTATTAATCCTTGGGGGTCCTTCTACTACCATGTTATGTATTTTTGCCTAAAGAATGTAGGAACCACTTATCAGTTGGCCATGACTTATATATTTCATGACATAATCCAAAAAATTGTCAAAGACTATGTAGATGATCTCCTTAGAAAGTCAAAGTTCCACAAAGATCACCTATCTATACTTAAGATTATTTTCAATCATCTACTCTAGTATCATGTGTGTCTAAATCCAAAAAAGTGAATTTTTGGTTTCTTGATGGGTAAACTCCTAGGTTTCATTATTTTTATTCACAAAATAGAAGTGGACCCCGCTAAAATCAAGGCTATTTTAGAGATGCCTCCTCCATCCAACCTTAAGTAGCTTCAAATTTTACAAGGCAAGCTATAGTTTATTCATATTTTTATTTCCTATCTCTTTGATCTATGTCAACCTTTCCACCATTTATTAAAGAAGGATAGTCACTTTATATGTGATTCTCATTGTCAAGAAGCCTTTAACTCACTTAAGGACTATATTTTATCACCTCTTGTCCTCACTCCACCTAAGTAAGGGAAACCTTTCTTCCTTTATATCTTAGCTACACATCATGCTCTAGGTGTTATGCTTACCCATCAATATGAGCATCACAAAGAGCAAGCTATTTATTATATAAGTTGTACCCTCACAAAATATGAAACACATTATCTACATACCAAAAAACTATGCCTAGCATTGGTCTTTGTAACTTCTAAACTTCATCATTACCTACTTAACCATAAGATATATGTAATTATAAGTACTAATCACCTTAATTTTATGCATTCTAAGCCTTACCAAAATTAGCAGATGGTTAGATGGATTATGCTTCTAGCTGAGTTTGATCTGGAATTTCTCCACTAAAAATCTATTAAAGGGTAGATTATTGATAATCAACTGGTTGAGGCACATCTTATGGATAATCGACCAATCAATTGTGATTTCCTTGATGAATCCATTACATCCACTTCCCAATTAATTATAGAATATCAAATGACTCTATTCTTTGATGGGTCTAAATGTGAGTGAGGAGGTGGCATGGGAATTATATTAATCCCCCCTCAAGGTATTCCTATGTCTTTGTCTTTTAATTTAGACTTTGATTGCACCAATAGTATTTCTAAGTATGAAACATTTATTATAGGGCTCCAAAATACCCTTGCATAAGGTGTTAGGTCAATTAATATCTATGGTGATTTTTAGCTAGTGTTTAATCAGATTACTGGTGTATATCAATGTAAGAATGATATCCTTTAAAGATATAAAACATTATCCCATTAGATTTTATATTCTTTCAAATGTTATGCCATCCAAGCTACCCATAGATAAATAAATAAGTTTGTTGATACTATGGTGTCTCTTACTTCTTTTATCCCATCCTCATCTCAGGCATCTAAGCTATTTGTCCTTATCCATCAAGTTAATCAACCTTCTTATACAATAACTGATCTTCCATCCATTAGTAATATCAAATAAAACCTAGATAAGCCATGGCATACACAAATATTTGATTATTTTTCTATAGGATTATCTCCTTCCCATCTATCCAAAGGTGCAAAATGTATCTTCCAATAGAAAGCTACCTACTATATCATACTAGGGGTGTTCTCTATAAGCGTGGATTCAATGGTATTCTTCTTCCTTGTCTCCAAAATAATGAAGCTACTATATCCATCCATGAATTCCATGATGGGTCATGCAATGGATACTTTAGTGGCCACACAATTGCTAAAAATATCTTACATCTAGGTTACTATTGGCCCACTCTAAATCAAGATTATTGCACATACATTAAGAGGTGTGTAAAATGTTAGAAACATGAACACTTATCCCATGTCCCTAGTAAATATTTACATGTAGCAAGGGAATTCTAGACATTATCCTATTGGGGGCTCAATATTATAGGGAAAATCAATCCTTAATCCTCCCAACATCACATCTTTATTATCACCACTACAGAATACTTCACTAAGTGGGTAGAAGTTGTGCCACTTATCTTGACTAAGGAATAAAATATTGTGGAGTTTATCCACTAGCACATTATTTTTCATTTTGGAGTTCCATATAAAACAATAACAAATAATGGAAAATATTTTAAAATAAAAAAGTCTAGGTGTTATGTGATTCATTTAAAACTAAATTGAGTTTTTTATCACCCTATTATCCTCAAGCTAATGGTCATGTAGAAGTGTTCAATAAAACTCTGGTCAAGATCCTAACTAAAGTTGTTAATAAAGATAGAAAGGATTGGCATCTTCATATCCCTTTCACCTTGTGGGCATATCAAACTAGTATTCAAACCCCTACGGGTGCTTCTCCATTTTCTTTAGTCTATGGTTTAGAAGTTGTACTTTCATTAGAAGTCCAAATTCCTTCCCTTCATGTCTCCCTTAAAAACATTATTTTTGATGAGGATCTCCATTAGGAGCATTTATCCTAGATCAAAATCTTAGATGAACATCATGCAGTAGCCCTTGATCACCTTTGTATATATCAAGAATGACTAAAATTGAGCATATAATCAACTTGTAAAAGAGTTTGAGTTTAATATTGGATATCTTGTGCTTAAATAAAATCAACATATCACTAATATCGAATGAAGTAAAATGGGTAAATTTTGTCCTAATTGGCTTGGACCATACATCATAACTCATAAATACAGATTTGGGGCATATCATTTGGCTTCTCTTGATGGTAAACTAGAATGAGAACCTCTGAATGCATTGTATCTACAACTTTACTATAGTTAATAGATCTTGGCTCATCTTGGTTAGCTCATCTTGTGTGTTTTCATATTCCCTTATTCCAAAACACATAGTCACTATAACCTCAACCTTGAATATGTATACCCTAAATTTATACATAACATTTTATCATGGATAAGTTTCACCTATTATGGGAAAACCCCCAGATCATTATTTCCCTTATTTCCTAAACACCATTAATTTCCTAAGATAACATAATCATCTCATGTGATGAATTCATGGAAGCCATCCTGAGGTATCTTTTTATGCCATTTTACATTACCTTATTTGGGATCTAAAATTAATAAAAAGCAAAAGTATTCAAATGGGTTAAATAAAAAGACTGATACCTTGAAGGATAGTTGTAATCAAATATGGAAAGGCAAAATAATAGACTAGTCCCTTGAAGGATAACTATGCAAAAACATCAAAATTTAGACCACTCCCTCGAAGGATGGCTACCAAGTATAAGACTTTTTACATTGATCAGTTTTAAAATCATGTCATTTTAAAGCTTTAGAAAAAAGCAACAAAAGTAATAAAATAAATTGTCAAAAGTAATATCCCAATAAAGCTTTTTGTATTGATCAAATTTCTAATTGTAGACTTCCTATATTCATCAATCTACCCATTGGCATAAAAATAATTCCTGATGGATAAATCTTGATTTTGAAATATGAGGTGATAATGACTTATCTCTAAACCAATTTATTCATCATCCCATCAAAATCATATAATCCTAATAAATGGCCAAGGTCGAATCTCTCGCTAACCTAGGTAGTGTCATAGTCTATTATCATCTACCAAAGGATGCATAAGTCATGCATATGAGAGGTTCTCTTTTGGCTATGGTCCAAGTTAATGCCGAGCAAATGCATAATATGTAATCACTAAAATACTTAAATCCAAGAGCATTAAAAACATTAAAATCCATCTATAATCCATAATCATAATCCATTTATCAAAAATATATTTCATGCTATAACATAATTCATAAATCATCGTTAGGCATAATCCATAATCATAATCCATTTATTAAAAAATATAACTCATGATATAACATCCATAATCTATGGCATGTAAAATCCATAATTAATAAACCATAAACATCCACAATATATATAAACACTAATCAAAATTAAAACATCACATCCATAATCTAAAATCCATCCATAACATAAAAGATAACAATAATCCAAATTAATAAGCATAACATCTAATCTATAATCCATCATATTGCATAATCCATAAAAACATATCTCTAAATATCAATAAATACATAAGTGAATACACATGATCCATAAAAATAAAATGTCTGTATATATATATATATATATATATATATATATATATATATATATAAAGTCTATAAATATGTCATAGTATGAATATAATAGGGATCTCAACCCATACAGTATGCTCTACTGGGTGAACTTGAGTCTACTGAGGTGAATACTTTCACCTCCCTCATCATCCCCTCCTTGGCCTGCTATACTCCTTGAGGTAACTATACCCACAAGAGTCCTCTATGATCTATGATGGCCAACCGTGTATGAAGCAAACTGAGGTACATCTAATAGCAACCTTTGTAATATCCTCTTGTAATATGACATTTCCATAAGCAAATCTCTATACTTCTAGAGTGGTACTATATCTAGAGGTGTAATTCTATATCCTACAATGTCTGGAGTGGGTCTCTTAGCTAGGGTAGACCTCATCTACTCAATTTTGCTTTGTATCCATCATGTTCCTATATAGCATGGTCCATCTGACCCATCATGCTCTCCAAATCACTTTGTAGTGTGGAAAGCTATCCCTATAATGTGATATGGGTTATCTATACCTCCTATAGCTAAGCCCTTAGAGTATCTCTCTTAGCCATAACTATAACTATATCTATCATCTCTTGAGTAAGGGCATCCTATACTAGTGCCTCCTCCATGTGTATATCTAGAGCCTCCTATTCTACCAATCCCCTCTCTACATTCTATACCACCTCTTGTCAAGGCCTCACTACTTTATCCTAACTCCTCGTCATCTCCTCTACAAACCATGCTACATAGTTGTCCATGTATCCCACATCATCTATATCCATAGTTGTAAGCTCCTCCTATGGCCTCATTAAAATCATTGAAGTATCAAGTGTTGACAAGTCTAGTTATGTATCATCCTACCTATATAAGCCTAGGGCTAGTGGAATATCCTATAGTAGTTTAAACTATCGATGGACCCTATCCAAATAAAATATCTTGAGGTGATCTATCCATCATCCATGAATCCATGTCTTAAGCCACATCACTTATCTCTATTATTATACATGGCCATATGGGAAAGTCTATATAGGGTCTATAAATAATGTCCCCTATCTGTATCTTATTGAAGACTTATCTAAAGTGTGTCAAATCCTATACTACTCTATCTATATGTGCTACAATTAGGTCTTCCTTCCACTGAAGGAAGCCTACACTATACACTATCTCCCCAAAATATGTCCATGGGGTCCCTCTAGGGTGAATCACATGGATGTGTTCATACACCTAGAAAAGTAAAATAAATGTAATATCTAGCCCTGATCGGTGTCTAGTATGCCAGCTCCATAAATCTTTATATATCTACACTAGTAATGTGGCCTTTGTGCCCAAGAAAACACTATCCTAAACTCTACCATGTCTTCTATCACACCTGATAGGCTCTATGATAATCATCCTCCCCTAGATTATGGTAGTACATAGCAAGTTAGTGCTAGCAACATCATGGTCAGCATTAGTCTCTCAACAGGGTCTTGATCATATAGTGGTTAGAAGGAGAACCCCTAGTAAAGAATATGATATCTCTAGCATCCTAATCATACAAACACACTAATACTACTACTCATTTAGACTCATCCACTTTATATTCTAGAGCACTTAAAATTAGTACTCATAAAATGTGGTGGATGTCTTTAGTAGTAATGTTCATCTCATCTATCAATAACCAAAATTTATTAGTGGTATGATCCCATTGTTCTAGAAATATAACCATCATATTGATATCTCAATGGAAATTTTGATAGTGATGAATCCCTCCCAATCCTACTACCTCAAGATGTGCCCAATCCTCATTGATCATGAAATCCCATAGCTACACTACTAGTAATGGAGGGACTCTTTCCCTCATCATCAGTAGCTCTTGAGCCTGTCAAAAGCATCCTTTTAGTTAATCAAAAGCCTAAGTTTTTAAATTTTCTATCAATCCTTCAAAGATCGATGTCGATTTGATACGGATCAAAAATGATCCTACAGATCATAGTCGATCCCTTTTCGATCTTCATTGATCCTAGAAGATCATGGTAGATCCATTTTGGATCAATGTTGAATCCCTTTACCCTAAAATTTCCCCCATAAGCTATACATTTCTTTAAAAAATCATAAAAATAATCAAAAAAATAAAATTTAACTCCCCTTCCCCCCACCAATTTTCCTAACACACTTAATTTCTTATGCTAATTAAATAAATAAAAATAATAACAAAAAAAACAAAAATAAATAGATTCCTAAATTTCTAAATAATAAATGTTTTAACCCTTACCTCATACTATAGTCATCATCATTGCCATCTTCTCCCACTCACCTCCATAGTCTATCACATTCACTTGCAAGGTTGACACACATCAATTTTAGGATCTTAGATTTTTTTTTAATAGCTAAATGAGCCTTTTTCCACGTTAGATGACTATATATAGCTTTTATTGAGATCAACATTGATCACCCCAATTGATATTGATCCTCTAAATTTTGAATTGATATCGATCCCTTGTAGATCAACATTGATCATCTTGTAGATCAACATCGATCATCTTGGCTTGTTAAATTTTTACATTTATAGATCATTTTGCATACTCCTAGTTTGTTCCCAAATCTTATCTTGTTGTCTATGCTTCAACTATCCCATTTTTGTTTCTTCTTACCTTATAAATTGGAAGAATTCTGACCCCTTATCAGTTCCCCAATCTCCTTAAAGGCATACCATTTCTTTTAGGTATGTTTCCCCTTGTAGGATCCCGAGGGTATATTTTATCTTGAAAAAATTTGTCTATAGGTAACACATACACCATATGCACACTAGATGCTTTGGTTTGTTATTCTTATCTTTTATTTTCTTGATAGCCTGTATGTGTGCTCACCTATTTTAGTTGTGGCATTTTATTACTTACTTCAATCTTTGAGGCATTGTTGGATGCATTAATTTTTATTCCATTATAGTTGTCCACATTTTTATGTGTGTCCTTATTTATATTTTACTTATCCATTTCACCTCACTCACATTTTTTATCCATTCCATCATGTTTAAACCCATCATCCATTCTATTTTACTACTTGATGCCTAGTTTAAGTAGGGATACCTTCTCACAATAAACTTGGGGCATTAGACACCTTATATTTTTTGTCTCATGACTTGCTATTGCATACCACTCCAAAAAAAGGGGAAGATTTAGATGCTAGTTTTATACAATGTTATGTATTTACTTGTGCATCATCATATTTATGTTATTTCTAACATAACAACCCCCCATGGGTAATTATTTTAAATAATTACATTTTACTTTCTCATTTACCTTTAATATATAGATTGATTGAATTGAGTTTAAATAATAATTAACCTTGATTTAACCATGGTAATTAATTCTATTAATTACTATTTACCATCCTTAATCATAAAATCCATAAAAATCAAATAAAAGACCAAAAAATCCATAAAAGTCAAATAAAAACAAATTACCTAACCCTCCTAACCACCTAACATCATTAAAAACCTATGTAAACAACTTAGTGTTATATTCATTAAGTTTGTCACGTGATTCAAAATAACCTTAGCCAATTGTCTCCAAATCAAGTGGATCGACGTTGATCCTCTGTGATCGATGCTGATTGATTAGGATCGACATCGATCCATAAATACTCAACACCATTGCTAGAGAGGAATGAAAGTGAAAGGAAGGAATCCATTTTTATCACAAAATTCTATCCAAACCAATCTTAAACCTAAGTATAGACATTACCAACACCTTGCTATTTTGAAGAACACTTGATTGGTGACTTTATCTGGTGATTTTTGGAGGCCATTTACATTGTTTTGGCATCTCTTTATCTGTATATTTTTAACCATCCAACATTAGTATTTTCTTCATAATTTAAGTTTGATTTATCTTCTAAATCTTTATGTTTTTATTTACATTCAGTTTTGAAAGCTTTATCAATTTTATAGGCTGTCATTATAGTCTATTTTATAGTTTAGCACATTTACATAGAATTGAGATGGATTCATTTAAATCAATTTAGATCCTATTAAATCTACATCAATCTTGTATGATCATCATTTATCCCTATCAAACTATAAAAATAACTCTATACAGTCTAGTTTACATCTTCAACATATATTAAATTTGCATTCTAGTTTGCTAAAATCTATATTTTCATGTAGATGACCCTACCTAGATTTGTACATGATTCTATTAGCATCTTTGGTCTTACCATAGTCAAACAACCACTATTTACCAATTTGAGTGAAATTCAATTTGAGCTAGGACTTTGCATTGTAGTTTTTATACATAATTTTGAATACCTTAATGAATAATTGGTTGTAATCTAAGAAGATGTTGACTATAAAATTTTGTGATAATTACTTTTATTAGATTAATCTTTATATAGACTAAATTATATTTGGTATTGTCTATTTATCCATATATATCTTTGTAATTTCATGTTTATTTATAAACTTGAATTATGAACATGGGATGACATCCATCTAAGGGAGTGTATCACTTATCATGACTAGTTTCTTACCAGGTAGCCCACTCATTTTTATATTAGTCCATTTTTTTGTTTAAGTGTGGTGAATTTCAGGTCATTCCTCCTTAGCCAAAGAGGAGTTCCTATAATATTGATCAACGGTATGCAGCCAAACTTCATCACCAGGTAACTATAAACCCTACTTTTACTTTTTTTTAATAGTTAATTAGTCCACATCAAAAAATCATAAAAAATACTAAAATGGGTTATTTGATTATTTTTGGGTTTGAGACTTTTGCTAGTTTAAGACTATCAATTGGTTATGTTCATGTGGGTCTTATGTATATCCCCAAATTTCATGAGATATCCTCTAATATTTTATGATCTCAATGAAGATAAACTCCACTTTAGGTCATGAGTTCATATAAGGGTTAAACAACCTTATGGTGGAATAGTAAGCTAAGCATGCAGGTTGTTAACCAAGTTTGTTTGTAGCGAAAATAATCCTATTAAATTAATAAAAACCTAAGTGATTTGGATGGATGGGTGGAATATATTCTATAGTGGGTAGGTCTCAATCAAATATACTTAAAAAGTGGGAAGCATACAACAAAAAATAAGTTTATATGGTTTCAAGGGGTATCTTCCTAGATTGGATGCTTTCTATCTTTAGTTGTTTCACATTTATAGGAAAACATAGTTAGGCACTCTATGGGGAAAAGTATAGGAAACTTAACGGTCTCATCCAAAGGTTATTCATTTTAGAGTTTTTATTACACACCCTTACTTGGGAGATTATAGCTCAAACTAGAATGATATCTAGGGAAGCTGTGTCACATACCTAGAAGACTATACCAGAGAGAAAACACTCATGCACACTTTAAGATATTAAAATAACTAATCTAATTCCTTAAAATCAATGATATCTACTAACTTCTCAATAAGTTTTGCACATCTAAAATTATCATACATTAATGACAACAAAAGGTAATATCCATTGCTTTTACACACTTCAAATTACTAAATTAATATAACCAAGAAAATAAATCCTTAATAACACAAAGATGGAGGGAAAGAACACTGGAAAATATGCATGACAATTAAAGTAACTTCATCTTGTATTGATAAAAAATGTTATCCTTTGGAATGTGTGATTACATGAATATATAGAATTGGGAAAGGGTCACCTCATCCTCCAAGTACATGAAAACTCATAATTACATTATGCAATTAGAACATTAATTCTATTTTTAGTATCAAAATTGCACGTGTGCATGATTATAGTTAACTATAACTACATAAAAATAACTTATCCTCTATAGTGAAATGTAACATGGGAATGCTTACAAATAGTTCATGTAACTTTTTCATTTATGTACTAAGTATAATTATAAATACTATTTTTATTTGCATGAATTCATACAAAATTATCCTTCAACTAAAGCTTTTTAGGTGATTTCATGGCACTAATTTTTTTTGACTCATTGAAGTGGTAGTTTGAGTTGAATTGAAAGTTGAAGCATCATCATTCTTCTTTGCTTCCAACACTTGAAATTACTTGTCACCAATATCATGCTGGTACCTTACAATTTCCATGTTTAACAATGGTAGTATGTGCACCCTATTAACTTGTTCCATAAGACATGCATGTTCAAATTTAGTATTTATAAAGTTAATCCTAAATGTATATATGTCAGTGACATCTTTCCTTTCAAAATTCAACTTAGATTCTATTTCTTCCAATGTCATTCATTGCAATTTTTGTTTGAATCTAGTTGAAGCCTATTGAAGAAGCTGATCAAAATTGTATTTGCTTATAAACCTACCTATGGAGTCCCTTGCCTATAAATAATAAGGAGATTCAACATATTCTCATCTTGTTTTAAAGAATTAAATAGTTTGGCAGTTTAAACTATTTGAAGTTATAACTCAGCCCTCATTGTAGGAATAACCTCCAATATATGATATAATCTTGATGATATATTTTTCACATCTATTTATATGTATATAAGGATGTGTATTATATATTGTTGTTCCCTTATTTATTTTAATTCTTTCTCAAGTTCTTTTAGGTAATTTTAGTTCCTTCATGAATCTTAACTAGTGCATCCTTGTGGGTTTCAAAATAGGATTTGAAATCCTTAATGTAAGGGGAACTCCCCAATTTTTTATTCTTTCTTTTAGATAGGATAAATACCTTGTCTTTATTCCAAAATGAACCCCTTCTAGTCTCATCTTCCAAAAACCTCTTCATTACCATTTGTACACTCCCTATAGATTTTTCAAATATAAAGCTCACTATGGGAAAATCTATAATTATGAGATTAGGTCATTAAGAAGCCTCTAATTTCATATCAATTACCCATTGTGGAAGTATTAATTAGGTTTTGTCTATGGGCTGAGTGTCTCAAAATGTAGTCTCACCCAAAAAATCTCCTAGATATTACTTAAAGGATTCTTCAAGTAGTGGATCAGGAAGGGAAGGCTAGATTATTTTAGACTAGTCCACTCCACCATATTGAGGTAGTGGGTGGACTGTATACACTAGTTTCTTCTTTCCAACATTATTTATTATTACCATAGTAGTGTCTTAAGAAGAACTAGGGGAGACATTGGTAAACCCAATTGAGTATATGAATGATGAAGTTGAGGGCTTGCCAATTCTCTTCTAGATTTCTTGGTTGCTTTCCTTTTAGTACTTGAAAGTGTTAAGATAGTGGTGGGAGCAACCATAGTGTAAAAATAAGAGATAGACATAGAAGATATAATTGGAGGATGTGTAAAATTAGGGGGAGTAGAAACAATAGGGGTAGAGGAATTATCCTCCACCTTGGGAACAACTAAAGATGATTGGACACTAGGATGATAGGAAACAACCTCTACCTTGGGCACCAAAATAGGAAGGAGACCACTATAACTAAGTGATATAGAATCAAAGGAAATAACATTCAAAGGGAGACGCAAGACACAATGGTAATATTAGAAACTAAAGGGGATGCTTCCTCACCTAGTAATTCTATATGTAATAACGAATTTCCCTTAGTGTCTTAAAGTCTCAAAACTTTATCCCTTTGAATCTTATCCTCCTCATTTATGTATTAACCTCTATATACCTCTATTGATGTCCCTTATGTTGATTTTTCTTTGATAAATGGACTTTTTAGAGGGAGTGAGCCCTTGATTTCCTCTTGTAATAGATAGTTACTTTTATCAATAGTGGAATATACCTTTTGTGTGGGTGTGGTTGAGGTAACCATAGCACCAAACTCTTAGATTGTTGGAGAAATTGTTTGGGTAGGTCCAAAATCTAAGGAGTCAAAACAAATTAGATCATAATGTAATCCCCAAAGTGAAGTATCAAGCACTATAGGATCTATCCTTACAACTTTGAATGCGATAAGGGTGTTTATGAAGGTTATCCTTGGTCTTTTGATGGCTGAGAAGGCTTGTTGACCCAAAAATATGAGTCAACCCATCTTATGGGTGGGATTATAGTATGTGAATTTTCAATTGAGATATATGGTTGTATTTGAATTCTTTTTAGGAGGTCCTTAGCTAGCCTGACTGTCTATGCATATGGCTCATGATGTCATAGAATACCAAAGACTTTAATGTGATTTTGTACTTGTCCATGAGGATCCTAGTCCCTGTGTGGTAGTGTGGATAGTAGGTAATACTCCCTGTACCTGCCAACCTCATAGGAGTGTTTGTGATTTACATTACACCTTCTAAAAATCATAAGGTGAGAGACATGAAAGGATATCTTATTATTTTTGTGAATATATTCATCCATCCCCCACCATAGTTTGTAGGTGATTTCTTATTCTTCCATTTTTTTGGTACATATTTGGGTAGATGTAGGGGGTGCTACCTTATGATATGTGACCATAATCATAATTTAGTCAGGGTATAACCAATAATCTCCCCTAGTTAGTAATGTGTCTACAATGATTTTGGATATCCTAGGTAATGGGGAATCATGAATGGCCATGCAAACCTATGGATATACATTCTCAACAATGTGTGTGATGTTTTCAGTGCATGTGTATATGTGCATAAAGAAATACAAATCACATATATGATTTTTGATAAAGTATGGAGTTGGGATCTGAAGCAACCCATTGTACACATAAAATATGCCTAATAAATCATATAAAATGTATGAAATCATATATAAATGGCCTCCATATGGCCTCTTATCCCTGTGAAATAATTTTTATCACAACCTTACACTAATTACCTCACCTAGAGTGAATGTCAAATCTAAGGTTATCAGTAAGTCTTGTTGACCAATTTTGATCCCCAAGGTTAAAATGTTAACCCATATAGGTAAAATATTTATTTTAATAACTTTTAAACCTTATTAATATCTTTTTCATTTGCTATGAGGTATCCCTATAGCCTTTTTAAACCTTGTTAGCAAAGTTTAAGGTTTATTTGAAGAAGTTAGGCTAATAGTTTATCTTTGCATTATACTAACTTAGACATGTCATGGTGTAATGAGACTTAGTAAAGAATCATAATAGGTTATTAGTGTCCATTAAAATTCATATTCACTCCTTAATAAACTTATACAAACATCTTATGCTGGTTTGGAAAGTTTAAGGTTCTTTTATGAACTTGAAGGTAATGTTTTATGAGGAAAAATATGTTTCTTACTAACTCCAACATGTGTAAAATCTTAAAAATTATAAAAATACATAAATTACACTTAAAAATGATCTTTGAGTATTTATGTAACTACCAAATATGCTAGGATGTCAAAAAGAGATCAGTTTATTATAGTTTAATGCTAAAAAAAGGAGATTGTAGGCTTTTGTATAGACTTATTGAGCTCATAATCAAGTGAAAATGTTATAGAGGTGTCTAATAGGATTATATATGTCAAAAACATGTTCAATAATTAGTTAAAGTTCTTAAAATTTTAAAAAAACATTCATTCTTTCCATCATTACCTTCACAAGTTCAGAAAGACAAAATTCAAATGCATGGTACAATAGCAGAGAGAAAGTTGGAGGCTAGAATTATGTTAAATGTTAGGGGTGCTATTTATATTTAATTTAGTGTCATTATTTTTGAAAATAATCCCCTATCCTTTATTAATAATCATTAAGAGTGATGTCAGGTCACTATGTCTTGTTCATTCAAATAGGGTCTGATTTTGATCTTGTTTCTTCATTCCAAAATTTGATGAAGGATAATGAATTTTGATAAGTTTTAAAATTTAAAGGGAGTAATTTTGATGTTAATTTAATCAATCAATTTAACCTTGGTTTGTGTCTTCAATAAAGAGAAAGTTGTCTCAAGTGTGTGAACATATTACCCTATTGCAAGTGTTTTGGTTGACTTAAATGTTTGTCATATTAATAAGTCTAAAAGTGCATCATTATTCATTTAAAATCCTTCAGTATTAGATGATCAATGTGTTTTATCTCTCTAAAAATGGCTCTTTGAAGATATCCTTTCAATGGATGTCATGTTCTTGTCCTTTGGAAGCATGACACATTTCATAAACAATCTTCTACAAGCTTGGATGTCAAATTTGGCTCAAGTGACATTGAAAAACCAATGTAGCATGAGAGATTACTATTGATCAGGTTATAAATCCATGATAATGAAGTGTAATCAAATTTTACTCTTAAACAAGGTTATAATGTGTTATAATCACCCATAGGTGTCTAGACCTATAGGTGGATATTCATGGGGTCTATGTTCTATGTTGATTATGTTAAAGTAAGGGAGAAGCTATGGCACTCACCTTAAAAAATTCATTTTACCTTGATAGATTCTACTACCATCATCAAAATAACATGAACATATAAGAAACTCCAACTTCTATACATAAAATTTATATATGAGTTAACTTGCTACATGCCTGCATATACAAATGAGCAAATTTAAGACTTGTATGGTGCTTAAATTAAGTGTACAGGACTACTAGGAAGATGACATGAAAAGGAAATGAGTAGATATAACTATCAAGATGACTAAGACCCAAGAGGATGTCTTTAATGGTTCACCTAAATAAAAAGGTATACCTATAGGCTACAAGTCTATAGGTCCCCATTTTGAACAAAAATAATGGTAATATAAAGAAAATTTGTGTGGATATGTAACTGAAGTCAAAAATGAGAAAAATTACAGACACTTAAAGACATCTAAGGTAGTTGAAAGTCAAAGGAGGATTGAATAGCTATGTGCATAACCATTGACTAAGTTTAAATGTCACTGAAGTCTAATATACTCTATAAGATAGTGAGAAAATAACTTCAATTGAAGTTTGGATACTATAAGATGTTAATAAAAAAGATGGAATGCAACTCAACATGATTTGATGATAGATGAGGCCACTTTTCCACCACAAGGTAAGGTAAAATGGGCAATTTTGAATAGCAAGAAAAGGTGTTAAACAAGGTTTGAAATTTACATGCAAATTAAAGTAGAAGAGCGTCTTTAGGATATCAACACTTATCCTTGAATACTTTATGGGGCAATTTAATACCTCTTTCTTGTTTTAACTCTCTTTTAGACACTTGTCTCTTCCTCTTTCCTATGCCCTTCATTCTTATTCTCTTGAATTTTCTATATATTCATCCTTGATAGGATAAGTTTCTATCCTCCACCTAGGTATGGTGAATACCTACCCATTATAAAGCCTTTGAATAATGAGAAACTTTTGGTTGACCTCCTCCTTTGATTGGTTTCAATGTGTATGCTTAACTAGTTGATCTTACTAAGTGTTATCCTTTCTTCCTTGGCATGTTTGTCCTTTATTTCATTCATGTTTAATTTGGAATCCTTTTTTTAGGTCTTGTGAATTGTTTAAGTGAGGTGTAAAATTTGAGTGCATAGCCTATTCACTATTGTCATGATATGACCTTTTGACTAGTCCTCCTAGTCTAAGTATTCTTCACAAGCTTCATGAGAAAAATTGATGTAAAAAGGCAACTTTATATTAGTGTTTATTGCAGGTTAGTCTCATGTTTTAAGTGAATTTATATCTAGTTGGTATTGGTCTAATTATTCTAGTGAATCAATTCCATTGGAATGGTTTTCTCTCTCTTTTCCTAACAAGTTGGTAGAGTATTTTGTGAGCCTAAGTGATTCATCAAGGGTAGCTAGCCATTTAACCTAGATATTCACCTCTCCAATAGGTCATCCTTAACCTTGAGGTGTTTCTATGTTATTAAAAATTTAGAAGGCTTGAACTACATTCAAAAGGGTGTAAATTTGGTTGATAATAGTTTTGGCATGCTTGGTGGGACTAAGGTCCAAAGTAGTGGAAGGATTGTTTGTGTTGTTATTCCACATATCAACCTTTAGAGGAATTTAAAACATTAATGAAGACTCTAATATAAATCATATAGTTTTATCAACCCATTCACTTTTTCAAAGTAAGTTATATCTTAAATTCATTATCTTTATGAGGTTTTTATGGTTGAGTTTGAAGTAGATTTTAATTTCATGTATGTTGGTGAAGTATTTCAAGCCTATAGTACTCCTTATCAACCTCACCATAAAACTTATCAGACATATAATTAACCTTATCAATATTCTCATGAGTCATATTGGTCTAATGATCATCCTACACTCCCCCTACATGACTATTATGTTGCATATGGTCAACCTTCTCAAGTTCAAGACATCCCTAGCCTACATAGTCACTTCTCAAATCAGTCCATTTCAAGTTTAAAGAAAAATATCTTAGGATATGATATGTCTTAAAACATAAATAAAATATGGTTGATATATTCCTAGTCATCTCATTCATGATAAGAGAGAACCATTGTAGATAATGAGATAATAATGGGCACCTATTGTGAGAGAAAATTGACAAAGCTTCTCAAGTGAAATGTTGGATGTAAGTATTCACATTCAAAAAATAGAAGATATGCTAAGAGTTCATTAAGGAAAATAGGTTAAATATTATCAACTCCATGTATGTTCATATATACCACCTCACCCCTCATATGTGCCATTCATTCTTCCATAAGAGACCATTTCAAGTGAGTATCAAAGTGTTTTAAATCCTTCATATAATCATCAAATTTTTCCTTATTGTTAGTCAATCCAAGAGAGCATTCAAAATAAGGAGGAGATTTTTGTTGAGTAGATTATTATTGATAACCAAGATTTTACTTATCTTTGTCAAGAACCCCTCAAAAGGCCTTTCAAGATTCCAAGTTGGAATCAAGTGGTGAAATCATGGAGTAATTAAGGTGAAACAAGAATTGTTTAGGGAGTTAAATTAAAGGAATAAAATGAACCTAAAAGTTCCTTCCATCCCTAAAAATCCCTCTTTTATCCCATATCATCCTTATTGTGGTCTTATCCTCATAATTTTACTAACCACCTTTAATAAAATCTATTTTGAGAGAGTATAAACAAGAAAATTAAAGAGATGGATTCGAAAATGAAGGGACTTGAATCAAACCAAGATCAAGAGATTAAAGTCAAAGAAAATATTGAGCCTATTCAAATTACATTGTTGTTTACCTAAGAACATATATCTTTTCCATCTTGGAGATCTATCCATGAAGGTTTTAAAAATAATAAGGATGTCCTAATTGAGACACTTGAAAATAAGTTTGCAGTTGTGAATGAACTTCAAAGAGACTGTAAGAAGAGTGAAGTAATTGTTTAAGAGAATGAATTTTTTATTATCAAAATCAATTTTATTTATCTCCAAGAGTTCCTAGAAGATTTTCCATACCCAAGAACCCAAGTTATAAAAGTACTCCCTCAATTCCCAAGAAAATTCATGAGCCATCTATCATGCCTCATAATCCCTCTCCACATCATGAACCTATTAACCACCCTCCCACAATATCTCTTCTTGAAGAGGAACATAACCTATGGGAAGAAAATGAATAGGCTTCAAATATAAGTTTGGTTTAATGAGAGTGTGAAGAAGATAATTAAAGTGTATATTATGAATAATTCACCATTAGTACTCCCCATGGTGAGAATAAACACAAATAAATCTTCATAAATGAAGAAAGGAATGATCTTGATGATGTTGCATCTGTATATGAGGAGAGTAATAATATCCATACCTTGGACAATAAATAATTTTATAAATACATGAAATAAAGAGATATAAATAGGACCATCATGTTGATTGATCTTGTTGAATGAAATGAGTAGGTTTTAGAAAATTTCAAGGACATGTGGTAGGCCTAGTTACACATGTTCAAAGAATATGAAGGTATTGAGAAGTTGACACCTCTAGGAGAAAAAGACCAAGTTTTGAAGAATGAAAGGCTCATAATGATCCAATATTTCTTGAGGATCATCACCAAGAGCTTCAACTACATGATAGAGTCATCTATGATGAAGACATTCTCCAAGACAAGCAAGAGATTGGATTGACAAAACTAATAGAGACTAAGTCTTCTACCACCTTCATGGACCAACATGACAAATGAAAGAATTATTTGTAAGTTTACAATGAATTTTAGGCTCTTCAAGGGCCTATACTTCCTATTGGATAGATTGAGGATGTTCTTGAGGTTGTCTTCCTTCTTGAAGGATAATGTGACAATTTCTAAGGTACCAAGGTTGAGGTTGCCCTTATGAACCAAGAAGTAGACATGATTGAGTTGAATTAGAATATAAATAAAAAGCATGAAAAGGATCTTGAAGTATAAGATGATTTAATCTTCATAGGAGACTAGTTCTTTTGAGAACATGCCAAGAGGATTGACAAGTAAGAAAAGGATGAAGACAACAAGAGAAAGGTCTAAAAGGTAGTTTAATTTATGCCATTTAACATCTCATGGAGCATAATATTTCATAATCTTCCCATTTGATCTAGGAGGAAGATTTTTTTTAAAGGTTAGTTGTATATAGGTATTTTCTATCTTGTTTATTATGTTCCCTAAGTGCTTAACTAGAAAATGTGTGTGTCTTTATTATTTGTTTCACATGTGTTGTATTTATTTTATATGTTTGTAGGTCAATTTTTTTTTCATGTTCAATGTCTGGTCAGGTATGAATTTGAGTATAAATTACTTCATTTCCCAATGGAATGATAAGGCTACTGGTCTAATTAGCATTATAGGCATGCTACCCTCGTGAATCACCAATTTATTGACTAATTTTGACCCCCAAGGTCAAAATGTCAACTCCTACAGGAAATTTTTTTATTATCATGACTTTTTAACCTTGTTAATAGTTTTTTCATGTACTATGAGGTCTCCCAATAGCCTTTCTAAAACCTTGTTAGTAAAGTTTAAGGTTTATTTGGAGAAGTTAAGGAAATAGTTTATCTTTGTATTATACTAGCCTAGACATGTCATGGTATAGTGAGACTTAGTTAATAATTTTCATAGCTTATTATACCCACCTTAAATTCATATTTATTCCTTAATCAACTTATACAAGCATCTCATGTTGTTTTGGAAAGTTTAATGTTCCTTTGTGAACTTTAAGGTAATGTTTTATGAGGAAAAAGATTATTTTTACTAAATCCAACATGTGTCAAAGCTTAAAAATGATTAAAAAATCATAAAATACACTTTAAAAGGTTATTGGAGGATTGATTTTAACTATCACACATGTCAAGATGTTATAAATAAATCCTTTTCTTGGAGTTTAATGCCAAAGAAGGGGATTTAATGCACTTATATAGACTTTTTAAGCTCATAATCAGGTGAAAACATTGAATTGATGTCTCTTAAGATTATATAGGTCAATAAAATGTTAATTTTATATTTATATGTCATAAAATTGGAAAATACCCCTCCTTCTTTCTATTGTTACTTCATAAGCTCAAAAAAACAAAATTCAAATACATGGTATGACAAGGAGAGAGAAAGTTGGAGGTTGAAATTTTTGGAAATATTAGGGTTCATTGTGAGATTTAATTTAGTGGAGTTATTTTTTAAATTAATCCACTCTCCTTTAACAATAATCATTAAGATTGATAATAGGTCACTATGTCTTATTCATTCAAGCAGGGTCTAGTTTTGATCTTCTTTCTTCATTACAACATTCTATGAATGAAAATGGATTTTTTGGGATGTTTTAAGAGGTAAAAGGATTCCTTTTTTATTTAAATTTCACAATTAAATTTAACCTTATTTTGTGTCTACAATAAGGAGAAAAGTGTCTCAATTGTGTGAAATATATCACCCTACAACAAGTGTTTTGGTTAACTTGAATGTTTGTCATATTTAAAAGTATATAAGTGTCTAATAATTAATTTAAAATAATCCAATATTATATGATCCATGTGTTATATATCTCTAAAAATGTCTCTTTGAGGATATACTTTCAATGGATTTCATGTTCTTGTCCTTTGGAAGTAATGACACAGTTCATAAGCAATCTTCTATAGGCCTAGATGTCAAATTTGGCTGAATTGGAAATGTAAAACTAATGGATAATGAGATATTAATATTTATAATGTTATAAATCCAAGGTAATTAAGTGGAATAATATTAAACTCTTAAAAGGTTAGAATGTGATCTAGCCACATAGGTTTGTTGACCTATTGGTGGATATTCATGGGGTCTAAGTTCTATATTGAGTAAAGTAAAGCAATGGAGAAGATATTGTAATCCAATTCAAGCATTAATTTGAAACTCATAGACTCCAATTCCATCATCAAAATAACATGAACATATAAGGGACTCCAACTTCTATGCTTAAACCTTTTACATGAACTAGCTTGATACAACCTTGTATATATAAATAAATAAATTTGAGTTTTGTATGGTGCTTATTTAAAGTATACATGGATATTGGGATTATGAAATGACAAGGAAATGAGTATATATAACTATAAATATGAATAACACCCAAGAGGATATCTTCAATAGTTCACCTAAATAAAAAGGTAGACCTACAAACTAAAAGTCTGCAAGTCTACCTTCTGAACAAAAAACAATGGTCATATAAAGAGAATTGGTGTGGATGTGTAAATCAATTAAAAAATGATAAAAAAAACACATTAATACATATAAATAATTTTAAATTAAAATGAGGACTAAAATATCTAAGTGTCATAGCCATTGACTAAGGTTATAGCCTTAATGGTCATACATAGGTTTGCATATGAAGCTAAGAAGGCAAAGTCTAAAAATGCCATAAAAGTCTAATAGACTCTGTAATATAATGAGAAAATAAATTAAAATGAAGTTTGGATACTGAAAGGTGTCAATAATATATCTATAATGCAACTCAACATGATTTGATGATAAATGAGGCTACTTGTCCATCATAATCCTAGGCAAAATGGGCAGTTTTAAAATGCAAGGCAATGTGTCAAGAAAGATTTGAAACCTCCACACCACTTGGAGTATAATATCATATTAAATAGATCAAAACTTGTCATTAAATACATAATGGGGTAATTTCATACCTATTTCTTATTATATCTCTCTTTTGGACACTTGTCACTTCCTTTGTCCTACACCCTTCTCTCTTCTTCTTTTTCTTTTTCTATATATTCAGCCTTGATAGGCTAAGTTTGTATCATCCACTTGGGTATGGTTAATCCATACCAATTTAAATTCCTTTAAATAATGAGAAACTTCTAGTTGACATCCTCCTTTGACTAGTTTTAATGTGTATTCTTCACAAGTTGATCTTGTTAAGTGATATATTTGCTTCCTTGGCATGTTTGTCCTTTCTTACATTCATGTTTAGTTTGGAATCATTTTTTTAGGTCTTATGAAGTGTATAAGTGAGGTTTTAAATTTGATTGAGTACCATATTCACTAGTGTCATTATATGACCTTTTGATTAGTCCTCTTATCCACATCATTCCTCACAACCTTCATGAGAAATATTGATGTAAAGAGACATATTTGGAATAGTGTTTTTTTCAAGTTAGTTTCATGTTCGAAGTGAATTTGTATATGGTTAGTAGTGGTATAAATAATTTTGTACATCACCTCCATTATAATAAGTTTCTCTCTCTTTTCCTAACAAGTTGGTAGAGTAGTTTGTCAGCCTAAGTGATTCATCAAGTGGAGCTATCCCTTTAACATAGAGATTCACATCTCCAATATGTCACCCATAACCTTGAGGTTTTTCCATGTTATTCCAAATTTGGAAGGCCTAAACTACCTTATAAAGGTTTTAAATTTGGTTGATAACAAGTCTATCGATGGAACTTGTTGATATTTTTATCCTAAAAATATCAAAACATTAAGTACCCTAAGGGAAACCCCCTAAGTTTTTGGAAAAATGCCTTGAAGTGACCCAAATCACACACTTCTTTTATATTTTAGAATCTAGAACTCTACCTACAATTTTAAATTTAAAAAATTACAAATTATCTCATGATCTTCAAATCCAAAAATGCATTTATCGATAGAATTTGAAGATCTAACTATAATTTATAATTTGCAAAATTACAAATTATAGCTAGATCTCTAAATTTCAATAGTTAAAAATGTTGATATTTTTGTCCCAAAAATGTTTATATTTTTGTCCCAAAAATATCAAAATATCAAGTACCCTAAGGGAGACCCCCTAATTTTTTTGAAAAATGCCTTGAAGGGACCCAAATCACACATTTCCTTTATATTGTGAAACCTAGAACTCTACCTTTAATTTGTAAAATTACAAACTGCCTCTCGAGCTTCAGATCCCACAATGCATTAACTAGTGGAATCTAAAAATTTGAATATAATTTTAAATTTGAAAAATTGCAAATTGTAGGCAGAGCTCCAGATCATACACTGCATTAACCAATAGAATTTATAGATATAACTACAATTTACAATTTGTAAAATTATAAACTGTAGCTTGAGCTCTAGATCCCACAAACCACACACCCTATAAAATCCACAACTCTACAACAATTAGCAATTAACAAAATTTTAAATTATTGGTAGAGTTGTACTTCCCACCAATAACTAAGCCTGTAAAACCTAGAACTCAAAGAGAAATTTGCAATTTTACAAAATTGCAAATTGTTCTTGGAGTTATTCCTTCCCATTTCCCAAGAAGTCAACTTACCTTTCACCACATAATATGGTAGTCAACATGGAAATTTAAAATTTTCAAAAATTTCCTGAAGGCTCTAGGGTTCTACCAACTATCTATATTAGATCATTAATTTTAGAGAGGGGTCTATATAAACATAGAATTTGGGGTTTTTTAAATCATTATTTAGTTTTTAAATTGCAATTTGGATCTCTAAAAGCAACCTCAACCTTGAAAAATTCAAACATGAGCCATATACCAAGCCATGAACCTAAAAACCTTGAGCCACATCTACAAACAATGCCATGCTAATTGTGAACCATACATGGTACTCTTTGAATTCTCTGTGTTTTTTTCAATCTGTCATTTCCTACAATCAATCTTGATTTACATTTTTTCAGGTAATTTATTTTGAGAAGTTAGTTCTTGTTTAGGTGTCATTAAGGTTTTTAGATTATCTAAGTTGTGTCACAAAGATTTTTATTATTTTTCCTTGAAGTTTTCCCAAAGTATTTTCATGATGCAAAAATCTTGGGTTTTCCAATTTAATGAGAAAATACATCTAAGGTTTATCCAAATTTTGAACTAATGAATATACCAATGTATATTCCCATAACCAGAGCATATTCCATTACAATATTCCTTCATGTCACCCATAGACTTTTGAATTTATTAGATCAAATTTATTTCCCATGGGATTTCAACTTGTGAATTACACCTCTCATCTCCATGGAAATTGCCATTACTTCAAGTACCTCCCATCTCTGCAAGATTTTAACCTGCTTAGAATAGTTTCAAGTTTCACCAGACATTCCTATTACTCAAAACACCTTCTAGTTTTATGGATATTTTACTTGCTTAGAATAATTCTAAGTTATATCAAACTTTAGATCTACATAGATCACCTCCAATATCTATTTAATATTCTACCTACTTCTAGCACATGCAAATCCCACTAGTTTTTATAATTGGTGTTCACTAAGCATTCTCTCTAGAATTCATGTCTAGAAAGGAGATGAAGTTCAAATTAAAAGGCCATAGGTTGACTCACAGTCTGGAATCTAACACCACTGAGATCACAAATATGGACCTAGGGCATATTAACCTAGTGGACATCTAGACCATAATAAATACAGAGTTCAAAATAACTAGATCTAGAGTATCTATGACTCTAGACTTCCACAAGTAGCAACTTTTCCCCTTATGGTGCAATACCTTGGGCTAGTGATAACACTATCACAACACTATTATGTTGAAAAAATAGAGGTCATGAATGATAAAAGGGTAATGATTCTAAATCTAGATGCAAATTTCATTGATTTAGTGTTTGTAATACCAAAGTTTGAGAGTTATCTAGATATAACTCCAGAAACATCCCAAAAATTATTTCAAGACCACAACTTGGGATGCTAGAAAATAATAAATAAACAATGGATTGAAACCCTAAAGGTTTCCTCTACTATATTTATAAAGACACTAGCAAGAATTTATTTCAAGGATGATGTTGGAGACATAATAATATTGCCACACAGGATCACTAGTAATCCTAATGCAAAGAGATTCTAGGAGTGGATGTATCATTAAATTTGGGTCATTCATGAAAACAAATAATATATCCACTAGGCCCAACTCATTAGTGACTCCCTCCACAAGAAATTTATGGAGATGTAAACAATAGGAAAGTTTTACATGACTTCCTACATGATATAATTATTGGCTAAGGGGAGAGCTTTCCCAGGGCTTAACACAATGGCCAATGAAGAAAATAAAGTGTATAACTATTATCCTAACCTCACTTTAGAAAATAATAGACAACACTTTAGGAGGGTTAATGATGTATTTATATATTGCATCGCAACAATGTTTGACAAGGAGCTTGAGAGAGATTTTTTGATACAAAAACTATAAAAATCACCTAGTGGGGTTCCTACTTCATTCGATTCCCCACCTATTCCTATATTAGGTTATGAAAATTTAGTGGCTACCCATACACACTCCCAAGATATGTTAGTGATATCTAGGAATTGATGGATCTAGTAAGATAACTTGTGGAAACGCGTAATCATCTATCTAGTAAACATAATTTGGGAATTCATTTCCTAATCAATATAGGTGGATAGACATGCCCCTCCTTACTCAGAGTCAAGTGTGTTGATACAAATATGACATAGATCACCATGAGGGATTTAGAGGCAAGACCATACTATGATGTTCATGGTAACATCATGAGCACAACGGAAAGCTCTACATATTCCCATGTCCCATACTTCAAAGAATATTGGGAAGATTTAGATGATGAAAAGGAGGTTGGATTGAGGGAGCACACTAGAATGACCTTGGATCAAGTCAAATATTTTGATTTGTAACTAGTCTTTGAGGACTTGGTGGATGATGATTCCCTAATGGATAAATAATACTAAAAATAGATCATTACTCAACCCCTTCCATCAGTAAGGTGGTTAGTCCCTGAATATATCTCTTTGATAGATAGAATTACATATGTGGCTAGAAAAATAGTCAATTAGATTAGGAATAAAGGGGTCTAAGTGATGAAGGATATGCTGAGCATCATAGATAAATTATTTAAGATCAAGGAGGAAATAATTTTACCATCAACAAAGGTTCCCATTGGTATAGCATGAGATCAATTAGAGAGGCCATCGATCTCTCATAAGAAGAAGAAGAAGAAGAAGAAGAAATATAAGGCCAAGAAGGGGTAACTAATCAAAGATGGAGTAGAAAATGATCATCATTTCATCTAAGGAGATAGTTGAAGTTAAAGAATCTATAGATTCAACCCACATATCCATCATAGTGACAACTCCTATCTTTGTAGTCCACCCTAAACCTATTTTTGTTGTTTCTATAGCTCCAACACCTCATCTCCCTATTTCCATTCCTCCTTCACCCAAAGTGACTCCACCCTCCATTCCCACCACCATACCCATAGCAATAAGTTTAGTGACAATAGTACAAATAAGTCAAGTGGAATCTTAGGTTACCCTTTCAATGGATACGTAGGTTTTCACTCCACTTTCCCTTCCCATAATTTCACTCCCTCTTTCCATTGCATTTACAATTACTTCCATTCCATCACCATTAATTTTCAACATAACTCATTATTATATAAATGTAGACTTAGTCATTTTAACTTTAGTTTTATTGGTCATTCCAACTCTTTGGATAGGTACTACTCCATCTTCATCCCCCTTTATCTTTCCTACCTTACCACCCCTGAGTGGTCCAACCCATTTTATTGACTCATTTGATGTTTTGGCCTCCACACTTCCATCTATTCCCAAATTTTGAGTCCATGTGTTTACTCCCCCATTAATATCACTTCCATATCTTACACCCCTAGTAGACACATCTATTCCCATTGTGCCCACCTCTTCTAATTTCACAATTTGCCCAACCCCTTTAATGGAAACATGTGAGAAATAGGTCCTTGATTCAAATGTGGACCTTCAACCCACAAATGGAGATGAAATTACATAGACATTTTTCAAGCAATTAATAGTTGTATCAATTTAGGATTTAACACTTATCACCATGCCTTCCAGTAAAACATCTTCAATTGTAGATTCTCAAGTGACAATGTCTAAATAATAAGATGCTACACCTACTTGGTTAGCACAAAAAGTAGGGAATAAATGTAAGCAAATGTTTTTTCCCATTACATTGGATTTTGGTATTTCAAATGCATGAAATGAATACAAGATTACTCCCTAAATATTTTTAAGACTATTGTGTGACTTAGTAGGGTAAAAATATGTAAATATTTCAGTACCCCCACCAAACCAACAAAAGGAAGATCTAGTGGAGGGGGACTATTAGGTATCAAAGATTCACCTTAGACATCCTACAAGGGAGGGGTCAAAACATGATCTTAAATCTAACATCATCTCCCTATTTGATAAAATAGATAGTGATAAAGTCACTAAGGATGAGTTAAAAAACAAGGTTGAAAAAATCACGACTGCATTGAATAAATTTATAGAGCCCACTATTCTA
Source organism: Torreya grandis (assembly GCA_037957365.1). NCBI lineage: Eukaryota > Viridiplantae > Streptophyta > Pinopsida > Cupressales > Taxaceae > Torreya > Torreya grandis. The sequence goes on along the minus strand of JARHVA010001636.1, from coordinate 339,583 downwards.
CTAGTACAACCTAAGCTAGCACAACCAATCACCCAGATCACATATTAGGTAGTACTTGATTTGGTGACAAAAATTTTAATCATGGGAATGGATACCAAGGAATGGTTAGAGGAGATCATATGAAAAGGTAATAACATTATTGATATAATAATGGACCATTATGCAGTTTTGAGGGAAAGAAGGGTCACATTGAGAGAATTGGTCAATAAATATGAGGGAGAGATAGACTGTTTAAATATTTACTATCCCAAATTGAAAATTGTAGACTCAATTGACATAGACATTCTCCTTGTAGAAAACATACTAAAAATGATTGATATCAAGAGGAATTAGATAGAGCTACACAATTCAAGATAAAGTTACTCAAAGATGCTGCACATAAGGTTAAAGTTTCCCTTGACAAGGCCATCGACATGTTGTATGACATATATTAATCATTGAGAAAATTGTCATTTAGGTGAGAAGATTATGAAGATAGCCTCCTCTCAATATAGGAAGTATAGAATAGATTCAGACAAGTGAGAAAAATAATTTGTTAAAGATACAGTCTTTACCTTGAGCTCTATCCACCACTACATCATGTATCATATTAATTTGGATCAGATGGGTAAAGATATACAAGAAATTAGGAGTTTGAGGAGGAAAATTTTTAACATATAAATAGACTATGAGATTACCAACCTCTACTCTTTTGGCATAGATGAAGAGAGAATCCAGGAGATTATCAAGGATTTTGATGCATATGTTCAAAAATTATAGGCTAAGAAAGATAAAGAGGCAGAAGAAGTGTTGGAGATTGATTAATTATTTATGTTAACCATTATTATATATTGTATTTTCATTATTGTAAAAACATTTTAAAGTTTAAAAAAAATTTATAAATTGAAACTATCTTTTTAATAGCTCTTTTTGAGAAAGATCCATGTGTGTTTTACACTTTCTATTTTGATAGGTTGGAAATTATATAAGGAATACTTTCAAATTACACTTTTTATTTTGACAAGTTATAATAATTAAGTTGTAAAATCACATATTGGAAATTAAAAATCCAGTTTTAAAAAAGTGGTATGACTTGTAGGTTGTAAAATTCTCACTTGGAAATTTTAACTTAGGGTTTTGTAAAAAATTAACTTAAGTAATTTATTAGTTATCTTTTATTCAAAGAATGAGTTCCATTTTTGCACACTATTTACATGAAGATCCATTTATAGCTGCATGTAGAGGACCCAAGGTGTTGCATGAAGTTTTTACAAAGTCTATCTATACCACACCAAGTTGACGATCATGCCCAACTCTTATATGTTCTATTCCAAACCATTTTACTAAGTCAAGGATGCCACAAATAGAAGACCATGCCTCTTTTTACATGAAGTTATATATTTTCATGATTCTTCTACTTCACATTGGAGTTTATGATAACTACATATAATTTATGAGATCGTTTGAATAAATATGGGAAGTTCCCTATAGCCCATAGATCTTTTTGTTGTTAGTAATATTATTCTACATTTTGAATGTATTTTTTACATGTTGTAACCTATAAAATGAGAAATAATTGAAGATTTACCTTTCTTATTTGAGAAATCCCTATGTATGCAAGTTGAGTATTTTTGGAATCTGCAATTCTTATTTCAATCACAAAAATTCATTTTTGGTATAAATAAATGGGCTGAAGTTTAAGTTATCTATTTTGCAAGAGCAGAGGTAGTAGTAGAATTCCTCTATTCCAATATCATACAATGTTTTGGAACATCGAGAGGAATAGTATTAGATCAAAGACCACAATTCATGTCTAATATGTTTCAAGCATTCATGTAGATATACCAAGTCAACCATCTAAAATATTCACAATACCATACTCAAGCAAATAGACAAGTAGAAATCACTAATAGAGAGTTAGAGAACATCCTTACCAAGATAGTTAGCAGTAGCCAAAAGAATTGGGTAGCTAAATTTTCATAAGCTATTTGGGAGTACAACACTATATGGAAGAAAACTACTAATTTTTCACCATATGAGTTGGTCTATGGTAAGAAACCTCTTCTTTCAATTGAATTTTAAATGCAAACTTTGTGGATTACATTAGAAGTAGGAATTCATTTGGATGAATCACAAAAATAAAGAATGTTGTAGTTGAATGAATTGGATGAGATGAGGATAGAAGCCTTGTAGTAGATAGAAATGAAATAGTACCAGAGAAAATAATGGCATGAATTTCATATCAAAGAAAAAAATTAGAGAAGGAGATTGGGCACTCTTATATGATTCCAAATATCATCATTTCAAAGATAAGCTCTGAACTAGATGGTTATGACCATTTCAGATAGCAAAGATTTTTTATAATGGTTCTGTATAGTTATTACCTATAGATATAAATAAAAAAACACTTATTATAAATGGACATCATCTAAAATTATATCAAAAGGTTACCAACAAAGAGGAATTTATTTAGTTAGTACAGAATGAGTCTAGTGCCATAAAAGAACTCAAGTTTTCCATGGTAACTGATCTTTGAAGATAAAATTGGCCTAAATAAAGGAAGAGAATCTTTCTCTTCCCTCAAAAATGTTCAAAAAAATATGATAAAAAATAAAAATATAAAAATTTTTGAGACATTGTTGATAGTCACAATCAGAAAACTAGCTTGTTGGCTATTCATGCATTGAATAAATAGCTTTGACTATAAAACCAACAAATGATTGGTCAAGGGAAAAATACCAAAAAAAATTCAAAAAAGTCAGTTCATAAATTTAGTTAGTTCCAAGTCCTTAAAATTAATGCTAGTATCTGTTGTACTATTTTTCAAACACTAATTCAAGCAATTTTTTTATGAAAGAACATATAAGGAAGACTAATAAGGACAATACTAAGATTTGTAAGGTAAAGTATTTGTTTTTTTTGCTAAGTGTTAGTTTTAGATGTCTAAGAGTTGCATGCATGTGCTCAAACCCATTGATATAAATTTTCTCATATGGTGATATAATGGGATTAGAATTCATGATGTCAGCAAAAAGTCATTTCAAAAGGACATATTTTGCAATTTTAACGCAAGTGTTATGGATAATACCCCTTTTGGTTATAAAAATGCTTCATAATGACACATCATTATAATCATGTGTCATTTATAAAAATACATCAAGTGAGGGTTAAAAGGAATTGATAGTGTAATGATTTAAAACAAAATAAAAAAAAAGTACATCATCATTACTTTTAATTGATGTTGTCATCATTACTCAACATGCTTCGAGTAATATCTATATCCTAAACCCTCAAGGGATATTATTATCATTTAATCACTTTGAAAGTATAGTTTAATTTCCTTTTGAAATTAGGGTGAAGAATCAACTTTATAAGTCTAAATTGAAGGTGAAGAATTAGAAAATAGTGTTGAAGAAGAAATCAGAACTAGAGGATGCAAGTGACCTATTGGAGAATGAATTAGTAAAATAAATATTGGTTGTATCTAGATGGCTTAACTTATTTCTCAAGTTCCAAGGTTTTGATGAAGCATTGGTGATAGAATATCTTCTTCACCTGAAACCTGATTTCTCCATAGTTAGAGGTGTTCAAATACACTTCTCCACATAAGTCCTCAGTAAATTTTTAGGGATTATAGATGAAGGAGATTTAATAGTATGAAGATCCTCATTTCATGATCTTGTTATAAATTTTAGCAGTGAAGGAGATTCCACACCAATTTTCATGGAAGATGTCAAAAGTAGAATAAAAGGGGTAAGTGGAGAGTCTCTACCTAAACCTTGGAGGTCAGTTTCCTTTTGGCTCATTAAATATTTAACATGTGAGGGAAAGTTTAGTGTGTTGAGTTTTATGGTGTTAAGAATGTTAATTCATTTAATATATGGTGTTCATCAACCTCAAGATAAGATAAAATTTCCCTCATTCCTCCTAAGATCCATTCAGGTTGTAGCTATGAGGTATGCCAAAAACCCTACCACCATACATCATCAAGGGTTAATTCAACTCATTATTCAACACCACTTTTTACATCAATAAAATGAAATGTAAGCTTGGTCTACCTTTATTGAATGAAAGAGAAAGAAAACCCCTAAACTTGTTAAACAAACTCCTACACACATGCATGTTTCTAATTAAAAAATGCCCACCAAAAATTTCTCTTAAAGAAATTGCCTCTAAACAAAGACTATTCCATTGCAAACCCTAAATCCTCCTCATATAGTCTCTCATCTTAAGCCAACACATATAAAATTAAGGCTCTAATCCTCTACTAGAAGCCAACAATATGTTTACCAAGCTACTCAAATCTAAGAACCCATTAAAATTGTTGAATAAGAGTCTTCTATAGATCCTACCTATAAAATATCATCCCCCTCTTAAAAGAAGAATAATATTGATCCTAATAGTTGATAGTGATGAGATCAAAATTGTTAAGACACTAGATAGTTTGAGATAAAACCCTACAACCACTACTAGTGAAGCTCATAGTAGAGAAGAGAAGGAAACCTTTTTTCCACATGAATATGTGTATGATGACTTTGCCAAGATTATTCTTGATGAGATTATTATTCCTTCTACACTGTGGATGAAAGATAAAATAAAATCCCCCATGAATGAAGAAGAGTGAGATAACCTTCAATGGAAGAAGATAATAAAACTCTAACATGCTCTAGACTTGTCCTAAATAAAAGCCACTATTAAATAAAATCTAGAGGATATAGTAAATTAATAATTGTATCTAAAATCAAATATTTTTTGATTGCTCATTTATTGAAACAAATTAAAAATTTGAAAATACAGTCCAAAAAGAAAAAGGATGAGGCAGAGGATGAAATTATTGATGTATGGGGTCATACTAGATCACTTGAAGAAGAAAACATTTCTTTGAGGAGGATATTCTAAAAACTAAAATGGAAAATGATAGGATAAGAACCCAAATAGATTTTAAATCTTCTAATATTCTTCCAAGGGCCATGGTATAACAAGTTTATTAGACTACTTTATCTATTTTAGAAGTGAAAAATCAATGGGACCAAGTTTGCTGAGAATTAGAAGAAATGAAGATACATAATCATCTACTTAAGAAGGAAAATCATCTTCTTAAGAAAGAGAAACAATAAATATAGGAAGAAGTAACTCAAGCCCAATAAAAAGAATAATAGGTTAAACAAACATCTTTAGTTTACCTATTAGTTAAATGAAAAGTTGTTATCTTGTAGAGTCCCTTATTTTGCATAGAGCCTATTTTTACATGAACAGTTTTTTAGATGGTAATTTTTATAGATATATTATTATTTACCACATGAGATAAACACCAATGATGAATTCATGGTAGCATTCAAAAATAGTACTCCTAACAGGCAATATCTAATTTGTGAGTTTTATTTGTGTGACATTATTCTAGGAAATACAAATTATTTCTTATTAAAGATATTTGTGGGAGAAATTCAGATGAGATCCTTATTGTCTACATATAGAAATTAAATTTATTGGCAGGAGAGATATGAGGATCACACTAATATTGGACAAGTATTTGGTTTATTCATTAGGCCTCAATTTGGTAGTGTACATTACATATTATAAAAATTTTATAGGATTTACCAACAACCAAGAATTCATGATCATTATCTCTCCACCTTACAAGATGGCCTTCTCAACTTTGAGTTATTTGTTCAACAAAGTTTTTATGATGTAGTGGTGGCTTGTAGACAATGTTGGCATATGCTACTAGTTACATTAAGATGAATAAAAGTGTTGTCACCCACTACCCTTTAGTGGTCTTAGAGAAGAGCTAATGTTGTTGTACATATAATTTCATAAGTTTTATAGAGGGATGGAATAAATCCATGGATAGGCATGAGGTTCAAACCTCCCTTACTACTTTCTCCTATGTCTCCTTAGTAGAATAGAGGACCATAGTCTTAGGAGTAGTTTGATATTTAGCTTCATTTTGTGAAAAGGATATGGGTTTCACTCCTCATAATCAGAGGATACTTCAAAAACATCTATATTCCATTTATGATTTGAGTCTAAGGCTACAATAGAGTGTTCATAACTATGGAGATTAAGGATATAGTTTGCAAAAGGGACTTGCAAAAGCTAAGGAGTGGGGGAGATGATGAGTCCATAAAATGACTCATTATTACTATAGTTTATGGCCTTAAATATGTCAAATGGTTGAGTATTATATGTAATTTTGATATTTAAAACTTGTATAAAGTGGGAAATAGATGATTTTACCTATATAAACTCATGTAAAGTCTAAGTCTATCTTCTTTGCACTTTTTTCTAACATTTTCATGTTTTAGGCTCCACATTTTGAGATGTACATGCAATAATAGTATTAATATGAGTTTTGACAAGATTTCATGAAGACAAAGAGGATCCAAGACAAATAATGAACCATCTAAGACCTAGTTATGGATTCTAAAGCTTGATAAGGATTTTGACAATCAGCTATGGATTTTAACAATTAGCTACAGATTTTGATAATTAGTTGTGGATTTTGATAGTCAACTATATATTTTGATAGTCAAGCTATAGATTTTGACATCAAGCTACAAATTATACTAGTTTTAATATGGATTGACCTATTTTTCTCTAAAATTGATTCTAGTACATTCCAAAGGGTTTAGATAGCTTTTCCAACCTCTTCATGATAATCTAGAGAACTGTTTTCAACATTTCCATTTCTGTGTATGTATATAAATAGATGTTTATTCTTAGTTAGTCTTCCATTTTGGGAGTTTCTACTCTAGATTACAATGATGAAGATAGAAGATATGAATACCAATATATGTAAATATTTGGTTGATATAATTAGGCATGGAAATTGTTATCTATGGATTCTTTGACTCCTTAAAAATCTCATTGCAATGATTTCTATTCTAATTATATCACTCAATCTGTCTAGAATATCTTCTATTTTCAAATCAATTAAGTTACTCCTGGAATATAGGGATAAATAGTTTTTTGGTATAGAATAAATATATAGATTCATGATTAGATCTATAAATTTTTATGCCTACATATAGAGATATTATAATTTTGGTGATTTTTTGAAATATAAAGTATTGTAGTAATTTCCTTTCTCAATTTGTGTTGAATAAATATCTTAAAGCTAAGTTAATTTGGATCTAGATCTAAGGGTGAGTAAGGGCCCACTCCTCGAGGAAAAATGAGATATATTTGGTATTTATAAGTTAGTTTTGTATTCCTTTCAATTAAATATTGATATAGATATATGTTTGTATAATTTAGATTCAAAACCTGTAGGGAAGATTGAATAGTTAATCTATTATTTCTAGCATAAACATTTATTTCACTCTTTCAGGCTTCTACAAATATAAAATTATGATTGACTTTTAATCAGTGGGTGAATATTTTATATTCTTTAATTTTGTAAGAGTGATTGAATAAGTTTGTTTTGCATTTATGTGAAGCATTTCTAGATTCTGCAAATTAGATTAGATTGAGTTATTTATGTTTAATGTAAAGAGTGTTTCTTTCTAAATAGTAACTTAGAAGTTAGAAGTATACATAGATTAACATAACATCTAAAAACCCCCAAAACCAAGTATTGTTAACTTGAAATCAATAAGTACCTCACTATAAATAGCTTTAAGCACTACCTTGGTAAGAATAGACACTAACATATGCTGGTTAAATCAAGGGGTACTAATGACCCATCACTTAAAATGCTAAAAAGTATTGCATTATGGAATGCATGTGTGTGTATAAATTGGTAAATGTATATAATAAAATTTATTCTTACCCATGGCCTTGGTTGGTTTAACCCTTCCCTAATTGAGTTGATTGGGTAAAGCATAATGTGCTAAGTATCAACTTGTATGGGTAAGTTGATGGGAGACTATTGATAACTGCTTCACCCTTAGAATTAAGGAAATGATGTTTGGTATCCATTAATTGACTTATATGGGTGACTCATTAGTAGATTATTGTAGCATTATGAACATGGGAGGATCAAGTGTAAGGCTTAAACTTGGAGGGATGTATAGGGTGAGAGTATCTGATTTACTTGGGTAAATTAGTAAGGCTTGGGATCTTCACTTAAAGGGAGCATCTGAGTTGAAATAAGAGCTTGATCTTATTTATACATTTGACCTCCTTTGATTTATTTATATAATCATGTGGCTTCATAAATCCAAAATGTTAAAATTCAATATATTTGTGGAATGTTTATTTTGATCATGTTTTGCATCTATTATGTTGTTTTGATCATGGATATGTTTAATGTCTATGATGTTTTTTTGATCATGGATATGTTTTGCATCTATGATGGTTATTTTGATCATGGATAGGTTGATTTCCATGAGGATGTTATGATAACCATGGACATGTTTTACATCCATGGGGATGTTTGTTTTGATTATGGCTAAGTTATGCATCCATGAAGGTGCCCATTTGAAATGTTGGTTATGTTTTGACACCCATGGGATGTCTATTATGATATAGATATGTCCTACATCCATGAGGATGTTTCTTGTGAGTTTTAATTAAACTTGTTGGTTGTGGGAAATTATAATTCCCATGGTAGTGGCATAACATTCACCTTGTGTCTTGGCTAAGACCACCCTTTCCCAAAGCAATGTTGTGTCAAATCAAGCATCACCATTCAAATTTTGACTTATTGGGTTAGGTCAATTAGAAGAATAATGATATAAGTTGAGATTTGGAATAATGAGACAATGCCTTGGTGGTCATTGATAGCTTACATGGGTGAGTTATCTAATTATGTTGAGTTATAATATCTTGGGATGTTCAAGGATGTAGCCCAAGCTTGGAGGGCCTAGTGTGGTGAGTGTGATTGACTTACTTAGGAAAGTTAAAAAGTTTTAGGTATGTCTTATTGTTATCAGTAACATGAGCCTTCTATCCATGACACGTGAACATTATTGGTAAATTTATGAAAACTCATGAAGATAGATCTTATCGTCTTTGTAAGAACACAACCTTTCTTGAAAGAAGGTGATCATAAATTTAAGATCCCTAGGATTGATCATGTTGCATTATATGATATATTTTTGTGTTATTTGGATAGCATCCAGACATCAGGTGACCCAACGGGAGTCATGGACCCTTGTGCTTCACCATCATGTGTGTTAATTATTGTGATGTGAAAGTACCTTGGCATAATTATTAGAAAACACAAGTCATTTATGCATGACTTATTTTCCTGTGGTTCCTCCTAGTATGTAAAATTGTTATGTGTTGTGTAAACTATTACATTTCATTGATTATGTTAAATCATGTAAATTTTATATCTTCAATATACTTTATGCATGAAATTAACCTTGTGGGTTTTCATGATTTATTCTTATTTTCAACATTATTGTATGAGAATTTTATATACATGATGGTATGTTATTGACTGTGGAATGTATTAATAATGGGAAATGTACTTGTGTAAGAAATCTCCCACTTATGAAATCAATCATGTGAACCCTATTTCGATCTATATTTTTAAATTGATGTATGATTAGTTTGCATACTTATAATGGAATAAATGTGATCATAAACTACTTGTGAGTTGTGTTTTCCCCTCTTGAAATCTACCAAGGTATAATGTTGTGTTGTGTGGTGTAATCCCTTATAACTCATCTAGTATTGAGTATTGGTGAAAGTATGAGTTTGAGGGTAAAGAAGAACTACATCCATAATGATTTTAAATGAGTATGGTCTAGGAAGTGGAGTCTCTTATAGACTAAAAATCCACTTTTACCCTTTACACAAGTAACCACCTAGTTCATTTAGAGTGTGCACCACACATCCCATGAGTTGACCATGGGATCTTAGTGCATAATGGTCACTTTATGGATCTAGAATTCCATTAACAAACTCTTATAGGTTGTGTTAAAATCAACCCTTATGAAATTGAGGATCCATCTCTTATAAAAATCAACTCTTATAGGTTTATGCCAAAATTATAATGCCTAAATGAATTAAAAAATCATTTCATATTATTTTTATAATGCCAAATTGTTGAGCAAAGCCAAGCTAAGCCAAATCCAAAGGTGCCAAGAGGAGATGAAGGTAGTCACACTTGATTGAAGAAGATCTCTTGAAGCACAAGACAAGTAAGCCAAAGAAGGATCATTTTGGAGAAATAAATAATTTTACAAGAAATTGGTGTTTCGTGTTCATAAAATTTTTAGTTGTGTTAAATGGCTTTCCCTCACTAAGCTCTCCCTAGTAACTAGGCCTAGAGATGTATGCTAGCTAGTGTGTTAGTTTTTCAATTTGATTTCATTTTGTCACTGAAAAGATACTAACACATCTCTTGATTCAAATTTTTATTTCACATAATGGTACACCTATTGGGACCATCTTCATGAGAGTGCAACCCACAAACTTTTTTGTATTTCATAGTTTTTATTCTTTTTTTGTTGTTTTTGCTTTGAGTAAAAATGGCCAATAAAGAATTAATAATTTTTTATTTAATTAATTTTTTTATCTAAATGTTTTTATGAATATATATAACTATTTCATTGATAAGTTCTAAAAATTTTACAAAAAAAATCTTTACATTTTAGAAGTTATAGCTATTTTAGTGACTGTCACTTTCTATTTTTTATTTTTCTGGTAAAAATGGTTAGAACATAGTTGATAATTTTTTTTATTGAATTATTGGACTTCACATTTTTCAAAGATGTTAAACCTAGTATTATTTACAACCTCTAAAATTTTGTGGTAAACCTATCTATATTTTAAAATTTATGTTAAAAAATACTAACTACAATTTTTTATATTTTGTGCAGGATTTTGTGTTGTGTTATATTTTATTTTTAGCCTTCTAATTTGTTGTTTTTAGGTGTTCATATATTTAATATAATTTTTAAATATTTTATTTATATTTGTGTTAACATTATAACCTAACACATTTGATTTTGAGGTGATGCCTTAAGGGTAGATAGGGAACCAACAAACTTCTAATTTGTTAAAACATGTTTTAGACCATCTTTTGCATGCTTTAAAAATGAACTAGGAACTTTGTTTTAGTACTTAATGGAACATTTAGGTGATTAAAATAAATGTTTGATAGTTATCCTTTAAAATTTACAACTTAATACCAAGGGGTAAAAAGAACACCACCACACCTGTCGATTTAGGGCCTAAAAATGAACTCATCTTTCAAAGCTTTTGTGTTCACTACTTATTTCAGTTAGCACTTTTTTTTTCATAAAATACAAGGATTTTGCATGTATTCTCTTATATTTCCCCCCTTTATGGAAACCTTGAAATCAAAAGTGCTTTATTTATTTATAAGTTGCCTAGTCTAAGGCATAGAAAGAGCATCATCTAAAGTACTCCCCAAAAACTCACAAAAGTATTGGGTGACCTTGATAATGACCCTAAAGTATTTTTATTTTATGCTTTATTTATTTCATGTAAACTTATCTTGTGAGGGGGACATCATTACCTCCTATGAGTTATTTAGGGAAGATTTGACCCAGGGTTTCACCTCCCAACACTGACTTCATTTGGCTCCATATTAGAGTTACACACGAGATGTAGTGGAACTTGGGACATCGCACTACATTGAACACATAATATGATGTAGTGGTTGCAAAAAAGACTAGACCTTTTTGCAACAAGCCAAGTGATATGGACCCAAAATCCATGCTTTTCTTTTTCATTGTTTAACATGAAAGTCATTATGCAATTTATTCCCCTGGAATGTTTGGAAACTTGTAGATCTTAGAAAAATCCCCACTTTTCAAGGTGTGCCTCAAGGTCCATGTTGCATTACTGTCATTTGAGAGAAATGGGGGGGGTGTAAAAACCATACTATATAATACACATTTACTTTTTGATGAACACTTAAAATCTTCTCAAATGATTTATATTGATAGATTTCAATAATACCAAGAAACCTTGTCAGTTTAGGATCTAAGAGCGATTAATTAGTTGTTTTTGTCCTAGATTAAAGTCTTGTTTGGAGTCAAAACTTGGTGTAAATAAATGATATAAATCAAAACACCTGGTTCTAATTTTCCTTTGAATAAAGAGGCATTATGTTTTCCATGTGAAATCATCAATTTTCTTTGTTCAAAGTTCATCAAAACTTGGAGTCATATCATCCACTTTGGCATAGTTATGCAACCCAATTGAGTCTAGACCTTTGTCAAAGTTGTTTAATTCCTTCATTTATAATCTAAATTCTAAGTTTCACCTTTATAAGCTCATATGGTTGATGTGTTAAGTGGGTTCACCATTTTCACTAAACTTGAGGGAACTTAGGTTCAATTTCCAATTTGTGTTGAAGGCCATTTAAGACTCATGATCATTATCACTACTTGATAGACTTAAGTCATTTTATGATAAACACTTGCACTTTGAATCTATACACCATAACATTTTAAATAAATAAAGGTAGTGTTATGCTATCAAATTTGTGAGAAATTATCTTTGCCTTAGAGAGTTTTTGAACTAAGCATTTTGTCACATCTTTTGGGTAGTCTAGTGCTATTATGCTACCCAAAACATTTCAGATATTGTTTCATAGGCCCTCTTGCATAGAGTTTAAATTTTTTCCTACATTTTAAAACCAAATTGAGAATACTTTTGTGAACCCTTATTTAGCACAGTTATTTTTTTCACTTTTGTATAACATATTTTTCAAAAGAACCAAGTTTTATACCATTATTTGTGAGAAAATAAACTATCTCTAAAGTGCCTTTTGTTTCATACCTTATACCTATTTGATCGAGTCCATGTAAAAGAATAAAATGCCTAATGTTTGTTAGAAGTGTTTTAGATTTGTTAGATTAACAATTTAATCTATTTCAAAGTGTAGCTTTGGACATCGTTTGGCCAATATTCCTAGCACATGCCTTGTTTGAGCTTAACTTTCGATGCTGCATTTGGCTAAAAGACCTAGCAACTTTTAATTTCCTAGATTAGAATGATTTGAAACACTTTCACCTTAGTGTTTGACATATATATTTTTGGTTCATTTACTTAATCTTTTTTTTAAGACATGTAACATTAGACACTTAATGTTAGCTTGTGTTATCACAAATCTATGCATAAACCTTTTGATCATTTTGATGAATCTAGACCAAGTGTGAACATCATCTTTTTAGACATTGTCCTTTTAGAGTTTTTATAACTCTATTCCCTTTATATTTCAAAGCATTGACTATGGATCCCAAAATGTATTCCTACACTCGTAGTGGACTCATGTACAATATGGGGATTAGTAATATGGTTGTGTAGGAAGAAATGGTGCAAGACCCCTACATAGATAATATTTCTTATGAGATGGATCCTTATCCTTCTTATAATACTAAATTAGAGGCACAAAGCCAAGATTCTTTGGCTAAATATTTGGTTAATACACCACCTTATTTAGAATAAGACCAAGAACTAACCACACAATACCTAGCTACAATACCCATAATTGAAGAGCCAGTTCTTCAATAGTCATGCTCTACTAATTTGCCTTCTAAATATGATCCATTTTTATTTGAGAATTATTTATTGGATAAGAATGATGAGATTATAGTTAGAGCCATAGAGGTAGGGGCCAAGTTTATAGTAGACTTCCCTAATGAGAATTTACCAAGCCTAGTAAGAATGCCCCACAACATAAGTTACGATCAACAATCTTATTTTAGAAATCCTTTGGCTCTAGTCTAAAAAACATATCAAGACTCTAATATGCCTAATAGAGGTAAAAACATGATGGAATACCACTTTATCTAAATTCAAACAACATATCAAACCTACCTAAATCTATCATGTAATTTCAATTAGATGACCGTGGTGAGAAAAACTCTTATTGACTTAGTTCCTTCAATAAGAGTTTTGATAGAGTTAACTAGTCTAAACAATCAAAGTTCATACCCATTCATGAAAACCAATTCAGTAGATAACTTCCTACATATGCTCATTATTGAATAATTATCTTCTGCTTCTACATAGAATAATGAACAAAATATATTGGATAATGTGCAAGCAACGTCCAATCTAAATCAAAGTGGTACTAATGTAAAAAAAATAGTCAATAATATGTGTCTGTAGTTAATACCATGGGTGGACCATCATACTAGGGAGTATGAGTTTCTACATCCCAACTTCAACCAACTGCTTCATTAACCATGCAACAAATAGGATTAGGTAGTCAAACAACACCCAATGTCATACCTCAATAATATAATGTGACAAATCCTACTCCTCCTCAATAAGGTATTAGTATTCCACAATATTAGGAAATATAATGTACCAATGCAATAGAGGATAAATATATTACCACCTCAATAAGGGGAAAATAATGTTCCACCTCATTAGATACTAGAAAATACACTTCCTTAGTCATAGACCAGTATACCAATACAAAATCAAATGATGAATAACCAATAAAGTGTAAATATTGGTTAGAAATAGATTTTAAATATTTAACATGATTCCAAATAAGGATTCATGTACCAAGGAGGCTCTCATGTTTCTCAAGTACCTACCAGACAATAATTGGTTCAAAATGTGCCAAAAGTTTAGAGATAGGGTCTTAGTTCACAAGTTCTCACTCAAGAATAAGGTTTGATTAGTCGGTAGCATGTCCTTTTGAAACCACAAAAGGCAAATTATAGTTATATCCTTCGATCCCAACCATAAAATTCTCCAAGTCAAACCTTTATAGCCAACCCAAACTAGAATATTGCACAACCAAATGTGCAATTCTAAGTACATCCTAATCCATGTATGCATATCCATAGTCCATTTCCCAACTAAACTAATATACCCCAAAAAATATCTCCATCATACCCTGGTCAAAGTGTCCCACTTGTGACCTCCCAACCATCTACCTGAACCAATATTCTCCCACAAAACAATGTTCCTTCTAGTTTCCTATCCTAAAAATTACAATAGATGAAGGATGCAATTGTTACCATTCAGGCTAGGAAATAGACTAAAAATTTTAAGTTGGATGACATGTGCTCTTATCCATTTAACATGGAGTAATTTTAGATACCATTTATTTTAGGATATAAAACATTGAAATTCAAAAAATACAAAGGGAAAGGTAACCCTAAGGCCGATTTAACTAAGTTCTTTGTCCAATGTCAACAAGTGGCATATAACGATCCATACCTTTTGTTTTTTTTCAAAGAAGTTGGATGGAAAATCCTTGGAGTGGTTTTTAAAGTTGCCTAAGAATTTAGTAATAGATTTTGATGATATTTTTTATAATATTGTATAACACTTTTCCTATAATATTGAACATGAGATTTCATTGGTTGACTTAACAAAAGTAAAACAAAAGGCTGGCAAGAGTTTTGTAAGTTATTTATAATAATGGAGATCCCTTGAAAACTGATTCACCCATAGTTTACTAGATAAACAATTAGCTGCTATGTTTACTAAAAATTTGCATAGTTAGATAGCTTATCATCTATAACTACAATGTGCACATACTTTCAAGGAGATCATCAACAAAGGCTTGTTGATTGAGAAATCCTTTATTAATAAATGGATCATCAAGCTTACGTCAACTAATTAGAATATATGTACCAATTAGGGAAGTGGCCAAAACCAATATCCAATCCAACTGCAAGCACCACAACTAGCATAGGCCAATAACTAAGATAGACCAAAGCAATTCAATTATAATAGGAATGTTGTGGGTAATGGAGTAACTAAGTCACATCATGTCCAAATAGTGCAAACATCATCTACACCACCTTTTTAGCTTACTCCTACACAACAACCTTTCTAACCAATGTCAGAAGCACAACAATCAAGACCTACATAACAAATGCATCAACATTTACCATTACAAACCCCTCTTCCAAGGAGAACTGTGCCTATGCATCATGTCTTTAGTGACTTAGGAGAGCCTATTGAGTCTATATTTTCAAACTTTCTACTGCTAATCTGATTAGTTGGCCTATACCAAAAAATTATCCATAAAGCATTCATTATCCTAATTAGTACCATGAAAATGAATTCTATGAATATTATTAAGTTAATAGGTATAATCTATGAAGATGTGTACAAATCAAGAATTTGATTGAGAATATGTTGGATAATGGGGAGATAATATTAAATAATGTTACTTTCACCTCCAGTCAAATGCTTGGGATTTATCAAAACCCCTTTCCCCAACATAACACACAACAATAGCATAACAATCAACAACAAAAATAACACTGACCAGTATAACAATAAAATCAACAATATCAAAATCAAAGGCTAAACCAATAGAATTAATATAACCCATAACATTAGAATAATGGACAAAAGCAAAGTCAGAATGGTAAAAACCAATAAACCTACCATGCAATTGTACATGATTACAATAGGGTTATAGGTCATATTGCAAGGGGTAGTGTTAATACCATATATATTAATCTTGGATCAAGCACTAATCAATCTAGACCATTGATAAATAATACCACTCAACCAAATTACATGTTTAATCCTTATTTGACCTAGGATTTCACACAAGCAAACCATCAAATTAGGACTCCCACTTTTGGACCATATATCGATAACTCACCCTTGCCACATGAGCATATACAAGTGTACTAGTAATTGAGACTTGTCCTATCTGGTCCCACACCATTCCCAAAATTTGTTAGCAATTATGGTCCATCATATAATATTGATTGTGCAATCATAAATTAAGGTCAAAGATTACTATCCTAAGTCCATAACCATCTACCACTTTTCCTATTATCCAACTAACCATTTAGCCTCAGAATAAACCATTCACCATTGACTAAGACAAGAAGTTTGATATTGTGGAATAATTATAGAAGACACCATCACAAATTTATATTTTAGACATGTTGCAAATGTCAAAAATATAAAAAAACTTTTTGAATGAGTTTTTAACCTAATCCATTATTTCCAATAACATATCCCCTGATAAATTTCAATCTTTGGTTGGACACATAGCTCCAACCCAAAAAGTCATATTCAACCAAAGTGTATGTCTTCCCTTGGCCCACTCTATAATAATCCATTGTACACAAAATTTTATATAAAGTGTCATAAAGTGAAATGTTTCCTTATATATAATGGATCAAGCCTCAACATAGTGTCTCTAAAGATCTTTAAGCTTCTTGGGTACACAATGGCATATCTCTAGCCAAAAACAATAACTATCAGAGCCTATGATAATTAGGAAAGAGAATCACAAAGCACCATTAGCTTACTAGTTATCATTGAGCCTTTGAACCATGATACACTTTGGCATGTGCTTGATCTTGAGTTAGATAATATTCTTCTAGGTAGGCCTTGGTTACATGAGATTCATGTAGTCCCATCAACACTGCACTAATGTATCAAATTCTCCCACTCAGGGATGGAATTAAATATTTCATAAGATTTTCACTCATATGAGCATTGAAAACATCTTGAGCTTCAGTTTCAAAGCTAAAATTAATAATATGACATGAATCCAAGTTCTAAGTAGGATAAAGGAAAGGCCATACTTATTGATTCTTTAGAAGATAATTGCATAAATCCTAATACCTTAGACTCCCTTTCCCACATGCCACCTCTTGAAGCTTCTAATTAATTTACCATTTTAGCTAATGGCCTAGGGGAGTATGTGACCCATGATACCTTTCATTTTACCAATCTTCTTTAGGATCCAAAGACCTTTTAAAGACCTAAAGTCACCCCACACATGCATTGGTAATGAAAAGGTAAAGATAAACTTCATAATCTAAGACTAGTCACTTTCATACCAACATCTGGCCAAGAATAAGACCCTCTTGAAGGAGATGAATCATGGTTATATAATGACAAACTAGATAATTGTTACAAGAGCACTAAGTATCCTATTCCCAATAGGATCATGGAACATCAAGATTATGAAGGAAGAGGCCTTAGACCAAACCAACAAGGAACCATTGAGCCAATTTTCATGAATAAGTACAAAAGACCTTAAGGACTTGGATTTAAATCACCTTGGGGTGACCCCACATATCTTATTTGAGTTATATCACTGGTGGCTAGTGATGATGTTGACAATAAAGTAGAGTTCAATCATAGCCTCACTTTTGATGACCTAGTTGAGACTAACCTATTCGATAACAATGTCATTTGTACCCTTACCCCAATCACATATCACAACTCATTACCATTATACTATTCCCAACTAATAGATTAGGACCAACAAGAATACAGTTTGCCAATTGATGAGTTTCAAAATGATGAAGCATTTTATGATTTTCTAGGCCTTAGAGACAATATTTCATTGGAAGATCATAAATTAGGATTCTCAATTACATTAGATCCTGAAGCCTATTTTAGAAAGCAGGTGAACACCCTTAGCCAAAAATAAATGAATAAAACATTGAGGTCCCAAAGGGAAAACCTCTTTAAGGTGCTTTCTGACCAAGGATAAGGTAAAGATAAAGGCTAGTCTAATGGTGAAAACCTATTTTAGGCACCATTAGATGGGGGTGTTCATTATTCTTCAAATTTAGACTAGGAGACCACCAATGATGAATATGCCTATGGATCCGAGTTTAGTTTTATGAAATAACAATTATTTAATTAAATTCTTCAAGAATTTTTGACTATTTTTATCACATGGATAGACCTCCCATTAGGGTACTCATATTCATCATGCCTAGGATATGTTGAAGAGCAAGTCCTAACAAAGGACCCTAATATTATCAAATAGTTTAGGTCTTTTCATACTATCCTAGAAGATAGTTTGACCCTTCTAGTCAAAGATACAATAGAGGTAAACATCAGAACTCCATTAGACCCAAAATGTATCAAATTAGGCATGTCCCTCAATGAGGAGGAATGTGAAGTCTTTATAACTCTATTGAGAGAACTTGTAGATATCTTTGCATGGGCTATTCTGACATGCTAGGTTTGGATCTTGCCTTGGTTTTGCACCACCTTGTGGTCAATTCTTGATGCAAAATCGGTGAAACAAAAGATAGGTAACATGCATTTTCACATTGTTGTCTTAGTAAAGAAAGAGTTGAAAAAACTCTTAGAATTAGGATGTATCTGATCCATTGACTACTTAGAATGGATATCTAATGTTGTACCTATTATTAAAAAGCTTGAAGGAATCATAATCTATACTAATTTTCAAGACATCAACAAAGCTTTCCCTAAGGATGACTTTCTATTGCCTAATATTGACATGATCATTGCCTCCATAGTAGGTTATGAAATGATGTCACTCATGGATGGTTTTTTAGGATACAACCAAATCGGAATGACACTAGAAGACTAACATAAAACAACATTCACCACTCCATGGAGAACATTTTTTTATCAAGTAATGTCATTTGGCCTTAAGAATTCTAGAAATACATATCAAAGGCCCATGACCATCATATTCCATGATATGATGCATGATATTATTGAAGACTCTATTGATGACATATTAAAAAAATCCAAGACCAAGGCCAACCATCTAATAGTGCTATGTAGGATATTTGAAATACTATATGAGTATAAAGTTAGACTCAATCCAAAGAAATGTTGTTTAGTGTAACCTCAATAAAATTACTTGGCTTCATCATGTCTCATAGAGGCATTGAAGTCAATCTAGCCAAAGTCTATTCTATAATCGAGATGCTACCACCAACCAATTTGAAGCAACTCCATAGTTTGTAAGGTAAGATCTAGTCAATCTGATGCTTCATCTCTCAATTAGCAAATAAGTGTCACCTATTTACACATATTCTAAAGAAGGGAGATGTATTTCATTGGGATGATCATTACCAAACAACTTTTTAACAACTCAAGGAATATATAACTAATCTACCTATTTTGTTACCTCCTATGCTAAGAAAGCCATTATTTTTATATCTATTAGCTACTGGTAATGCCTTGAGGGCACTTTTAGCTCAAGATGATAATAATGGAAAAGAGAATGTAGTTTACTACTTAAGCCATACCTTGGTCACATATGAACACAACTATGTACCTATTGAAAAATCTTATCTAGCCATGGTCTTCATAGCTCAAAAGCTACACCATTAGATGTTGAACAATAAGACCATGGTCATTTCAAAAGTAGATCCACTCAAGTATCTACTATCTAAAATATATTTACAAGGTAGAATTTCCAAATGGATTATGATTTTTAGTGAGTTTGACATAAAGTATATCAATCAGAAGGGAATCAAGGGAAAGGTCCTTACAGATCAACTTACTGAAGCATTCTTTATGGACACAAAGCCACTCACATTTCAATTTCTTGATCAATCCATAATAACCATCATTGACACACCTCTTGAGGAGAAACACTGGAAGCTATATTTTTATGGTTCATTTACTACACATGGATCAAGGATAGACCTATTATTTATTACACCATAGGGGGATCTAATCCCTAAATCATTCAGAATCAATTTTCCTTGAATAAAAAATATGGCTGAGTATGAAACAATTATCGTAGGACTTTGATAGGTAGTACAATAAAACATATCTCATCTCTAAGTTTATGTTCATTAGCAGACAAGCATCATCTATTTACACATATCTAAAGAAGGGAGTTGTATTTTATTTTGATGATCATTTCCAAACAACTTTTCAACAACTCAAGGAATATGTAGCTAATCCACCTATTTTGTTATCTCCTATGCTAAAAAAGCCATTCTTGTTGTATCTATCATCTACTAGAAATGCCTTGAGGGCACTTTTAGCTCAACATGATAACAATGGAAAAGAGAATGTAGTTTACTACTTAAGCCATACCTTGGTCACATATGAACACAACTATGTACCTATTAAAAAATCTTTTCTAGACATGGTCTTCATAGCTCAAAAGTTACACCATTAGATGTTGAAAAATAAGACCATGTTCATTTCAGAAATAGATCCACTCAATTATCTACTATCTAAAATAGCTTTACAAGGTAGAATTGCCAAATGGATTATGCTTTTTAGTGAGTTTGACATAAAGTATATCAATCAGAAGGGAATCAAGGGACATGTCCTTACAGATCAACTTAATGAAGCACTATTTGTGGACATAAAGCCACTCACATTTCAATTTCTTGATGAATCCATAATAGCCATCATTGACACACCTCTTAGGGAGAAACACTAGAAACTATATTTTTATGGTTCATTTACTACACATGGATCAGGGATAGGCCTCTTATTTATTACACCACAGGGGGATCTAATCCCTAAATCATTCAGAATCAATTTTCCTTGTAAAAAAATATGGCTGAGTATGAAGCAATTATCGTAGGACTTTGATAGGTAGTACAATATAACATATCTCATCTCCAAGTTTATGGTGATCCTCAGTTAATCATTAATTAGGTCACAAACCATTTCCAAACCAAAGATGACAAGTTGGTTCCATATAAGGCTATGGTCGATACCCTAAAATAAAAAATTATAAATTTCTAATTTGAGCTTATACAAAGTGATATTAATAGAACTGTAGATGCCATTGATACTATCGACTCACTGATTTGATAAATAGATAAATCTATAGAATATCAGTTCCTTGTTAAGAATTTATTTGCACCAACTCATGAACCTTTAACCATTACAATGATTTATGATATTGTTGGTCCTAATTCTATCTAGTATGTAGACCTTTACAACTACCTTCATGACCAATTTTGACCACCTAACCTATCTCCGAAAAAAACCAAAGCCTTTATTCATCATTCCACTCGTTATACTCTAATTGGATCCACCCTTTACCACCATAGTTTTGGTGGAACTCTACTTCATTGTTTAACTTTGGTAGAGTCTACACTAGCATTAAGAGAAGTTTAGGAAGGGGTATGTGGAGGTATATCTAGTAGGGTAGACCTATCAAAAAATCTCTTGTGTATTGGTTATTATTGGCCCACAATGGATGTAGATATAGCTACACATGTAAAGAAGTGTGACAAGTATCAATGGCATGCTAATTTGATTCATGCCCCAACATAAACTCTAAAATTGATGTTGACACCATGGCCATTTGCTACATGGGGAATTGAACTCATTGGGAAAATTAACCCCACTTTATCTAATGGACATAAACATATATTTACCACCACTAAGTATTTCACTAAGTGGGTTTAAGCTATACTAGTCACATGACTAGAAAGAAATTTCCAATTTCATCTTCAACCATCTCATTTGCCACTACGGTATCCCCTTCAACATTATATCTGATAATGGAGTATCATTCAAGAACAAGTATGTTGACAAGATATGTACTAAATATAACATCACACAACATTTTTCTACAACATATTACCCTCAAGGTAATGGCTAGGCCAAAGCATCAAACAAAATCATTGTCAATATTCTCAAAAAGATTTTTAATTATGTTGGTCAGGATTGGTACCTATAGATATTCCCTATCCTTTGGGTATACCATACCAATCATCATAATCCCATAGGAGCCATTCCATACTTTTTTATTTATTGGTACTAAAGCCATCCTTCCCATTGAGGTTGAGTTGCCTTCACTATGTGTATCTTTTAAGCATGTCCTAGATGATCACAACTATTGAGTATTTCACCGGCAAGAGCTAGACCTACTTGATGAAAAATGTATATTTAATCTCAAAAATCTTTAGGCATATCAAAATTGACTTAAATTACACTATAATCATCATGTCAAGCATATAACATTTGAACTTGGTGATCTTGTTCTTAAAGAAAACCAAAAGAAGACCATGGCTGAGAAGAAACATAAATGTAAATTCAAATAAAACTAGATAGGGCCTTTCATCATTACTGTAGATTATGGATCAAGAGCATAAAGGCTTGCCATACTAAATGGAGATGAACTTCTTGATCTGATGAATATTATTCACTTCAAGTGGTACTATGCTTGAGCACTATGGTGCTTGTCTTTAAGGACCATTTCAGTTGTGTCATTTTATCACTATTCTTCTTTTTACAAATATCAATCTTATCCATCCTCTTATCCTTATCCATTTTACCATTTCATTCTATTAACCAAACATGTTATAAATCCTATCTAGCTAACCCATTTGACCTTGGTTTCACCATTGGTTTCACCTTTTTAGCACCAAGGAATTTGATTAGTTTCATCACTTATTTCAATTACTTCAAATAGAGATTGTATTTTGGAGCAATATGATAGAAGTTTTGGTAGTTGCATCCTTCATTTGTTGTTATTTTATTATTATAGGTCTTGTTACTAATTATAACCACCTTTGGGTAAATCAGTACCATTAATCTATGCCATTATGTTCTAGTTATAATCACCTATGGGAAAACTAGGGGCAACATTTATTTATTGAGCCTTGACATACCAACTTGCTACTTTTTATGCCATACTATGCCTTTTACTAACTATGCTTGTTTTGTTTGAATTGATAGTTATGCTAGTCTAATTCCTTTGCTATAAAGGTGGAACTATAGTGACTTGAGGTCCTATTCTGGGACTATTTAGGTAGTGTTCAATACCTTTTGAAGTTAGATCAATCACCCTTTCCACCATGCTCTCACCATTTTGTGAGAATCCTAAGTTTGAACGCTCTCGCCATTTTATGAGCACCTAAGTTTGCATGCTCTCACCATTTTGGGAGAAACCTAAGTTTAAATTCTCTCACTATTTTGTGAGATTTAACCATTTATTTTCTCATCATTTTTGATTGAGGTGAGATACTTCAAAAATTCCAAAAACATTTGTAAAATTGTTAGAAAAACCAAAAACACTAACCACTTCTTTGCCTTAAGGATTTTGGGAACCCTTACTAAGTTTCAAACTTAATCACTTATTTCTTAGTTTCCCCATCCTTTTTGGCCTTTTATTCTCATGTAATTTCAATTTTTAAAGACCATTACTATTCGTTTATCACATCCATTATGTTTGTTTTCATCAATTATCACATTCTTCCCTACATTTGGGCTGAAGTTTTCTTAGATATTATGTCCATGGAACTATGTAGGTAGCATTGACTTACCTAGTACATCTAGAGATAACTTAGCCACCCCCTTCCTTTTCTTCTATTCCCCCATTTTTTTCATTTTTTAAGTTGTCACCTTTTTTTAGGGGAAATGTTCATATGGTTTCTAATGCATTGTTTGTTTGTTTATCTCTACTTATTTTTTTGTTTGTTTGCTTTTAGCACTATTACCTTGATTTAGTTTATGTGTATTCATTGGGTGATTCCTTGCCCATAATAATACTCTAATCCATCCATATTCATATGTTTACATTGTCTTTATGGTTTCTATCATTGGTGCATTATTTTCTATTGAGTATTCGATTATAGGAGTCAATCCTCATGCATATTTCAGCCAAGTCCTCATGATGTTATACCATGATTCCCACTAACATGTGCTATAGAAAACCTTAGCTTTAAGAAGTCTATTCAACAATGGTGGCATCAACATCTCTTCGATATCGACATCTTGATTCAATCCCAATCATATCCCAAATAGAGTAATTAACCACAAAAGAACTTCAAATTTTATTAGTTCAGATGACCGTATCCCTACTAGTAGGTTATTCCAATTCATAATTACCCTTTGTAGTAAATTATCATCATCCTCGACCAAGTTTGTCATGTTTTCCATAATCAAGGTCCAATAATTATAATTACCAATGGGAAAATCATTGTACATCCCACCTACATTTCTCAATGATTATAACCACCTTTGAGTAAGTCATTATGTTCTCACCACTTTAATCTTTTTTCCTATACAAGGGCACATTTTTATCTTGTTTGTTTATCCTAACTAGGGAAGCTCCATCTTCTTAATGATTATAACTGCCTTTGGGAAAATCATTGTGTTATCATACCCTATTGCCACTATCGAGGTATAATGTTTATAACCACCTTTAGAAAAACAAATGTACACCATCCCACTTGAATTATCAATTATTTTGAATAATTTTACAAAATCATTTCATTTTCACCCCATCATCTTTCATTTCTTTGGTCCCCTCATTTTGCTTCTTATCGAGGGACCGTTTATCGACCTACTTGTACCAACCATTCCCTCGAGGGGGAGTCATGTAGTTAGTTCATCATCATTGAAGTTGTAGGCATATAAGACATTTTAATTCTTTGAGAAGACATTATTGTGATTATATCTTACAATGCCTTCCAAAATAGGGGCAAACTATAGACACCTAAATCTATCCATTAATAACCTCCAACTAGGCTTTTGACCAATTTCCACCTAAAATGCATAATTTGGCCTAAAATTACTAAAGAACATTAAATGAGTTGAAATTGATATATTCAAGTGCTGTTTTTGGCTATAGTATCATTAAATGGGGCAATGCAATGTATGGGCCATCTAACTTTGATCAAATCATTTCGAGTCAAATTGCCAATTTCACACCTAGGTGCCCTAGATTGCTCTTTTCTATCAAAACTCTTGAACAAGACACATGCCTTTGTTATTTTGTGTTGGTAACATCCTAAATGGGATAATGGATACAACACATCTGACATTGACTTCCAATTCTAATCCGGTCAAATTTTGGACCTATAGCAAGACATTTTGACTAATTTGATTACTTTGTGTACCAAGAGCCAAAATTTGTACCAAAGTTGACTAATCATGTTTTAGGCTAATTAAACCAAATTAGGGACTTAAGTTAATTTTCCATAGAACTTGTTGAATAAATATTTATTATAAATTAATTTCTATTAACTACATCATTAGGTGACATCATCATATGGGGTGACATCCATAAGCCATAAATGCATAAAATATCAAGATTATGGGTTTCCCATGCTTCATCAACACCCTTCATGCCTCATTAAGACCCTCCATGCCTATTCAATACCCCTCTATCCCAAATATTAATGGGGATATTTTTATTATAAATTTCATATTTAGATTTATTTATGGCCACACATCTCAATCTTGAGATGGATGGTCATGGTTGATCCTCAAACCATTCCAAAAATCTATAAATAGGAGGCCTTGCATATTGAATTTTAAATTCTTTTATTCCAAACTTATAATACCCAAATGCATTCAAAAATAATTGCATTTGAGTGTTATAATGATAAATTATTGATCCAATCCAAGCCAAATCCAAAGATGCCAAAAGGAGATAAAGATAGCCACACTCCATTGAAGATCTCTTGAAGCACAAGCTGGGCAATCCAAAGAAGGAGCCTTTTGGAGCAATCAAGGATTTGGTAAGAAATTGGTGTTTTGTGTTCATATTTATTATTTATTTTAATTTTTAGTTGTATTCTTAAGTGGCTTTCCCTCACTAAGCTCTCCCTAGTAACTAGGCCTAGAGATGTATGCTAGCTAGTGTGTTGGTTTTTCAATTTGATTTCATTTTGTCACTAACAAGATACTAACACCTCTCTTGAGTCAAATTCTTAGTTCATAAAACCTTGTGAAGCACTAACCGATCTTAAAATTTGGAAATTTATGCTAATTATCAAGGTTATATTTGTTGAAATGCATGCATGTGCTGGCCTATAGATGAAAACATATTATGTTTCAGATATTATTTTTGTTATACCTATTAGAGATAAAGGATTGATATTTATATTTTTTTATAATTATAACTATAATGTATTCTGATTTTATTCTCAAAAAGAGTAACATAAAGCCCTGATCAGGTAGTGTTAAAAATCTTAAGTACCCACTTGACTCTTGGATAGAGTGATAGAAGTTGGGTAATGCCCTAGATAGATGATTTTGGATGGTGGGATTGGTATCCCTGGACCATCATGTGAGCTCAAATGTGTTGGAGAACATATTTTAATCCTTCAGGTGATGCTTGGTGTGGCTTCTTTGATGTTCCAAATGGATTTTGTAGGATGCTACACTAACCCTTGAATGATTGATGATGTAATGGAGAAACCATAATTGTATGGATTACTACCTTTGTGTAGGGACATTTTGTAATTAATGTCCATAAGATTATGCATGTGACATAATTTTTTTAGTGGAAGATTTACACTCTTATATTGATATTCTAGTTACAATCTAGTGGGATTAGATGATTATGATTGTTGACCTCATGCTATAGGTCTATATGTAAGTGATGATGATCCTAGTCATGTTTTATATTCAAGTTATTAATATGGTTTATACACCAATTTATAACTTGTGGTTCTTTAGCTGGATTTTCCTACTTGGGAGTGCTATTATCACCCTTGATGGAAATCATATTATGATGAGTGTAAGTTGTGTTTTGGAGCACTGTATGCTTATGATGTTTAATTATCACATTCATAAGTGGCTGGAATAGTTAATAACAATAGTGTTATATTGAAATTAACTTTTGTTTCCATGAAATTCTATAGTTTAAGAAAGGCATTTTTGGTTTTTTAAACCTATTTATATCTAGTTTTAGAGAATTCTAATGTTATTAATAGCCTCTTAAGGCATCATATTGAAAAAATTCTAACCCATTATTGATATTTGGTGGAATATGTCATTGTAATAGTGTTTCACAATGTTGTTCTACCATATTAGTGTGGTAAAAGACACATGAAGGTAGGAAGAAGGATATTACTTAGCCTAATGTAAAGAAGAATGTAGTTATTTTAAGAGTAGAAAATATGAATGATAACAATATGAGGATGTGGCATTTGTCACCCCTCATCGGGTGGAGATATTGTGAATTAGTACTATATGGTTTAGTTAGATTGTCTTAGAGAATATTGTTCTTGAATATTGATATTCATCAGGATGGCTCCTCTTTAAGGATGGGAAGATGTCATGAACTGACCTTATGACCCCTTAACAATATTTGATTATAGCCATTTTAGCATGTTTTGTTAGTACTGAGACTAATGATGGTTGATACTAGTTCTATTTCAGATGTTGAGATGCAAGATGCCTTGGGTAGCTATTGTGATTATGTTTTATCACATATGATGTTCATGATGGATTCATTTTATCCTGATAAATATAATAATTGCATTGGATTCATTTTATCTAATATATATGTTGATTTAGTTTAGTTATGTTACTATATGTTATTGATTTAGCATGCTCACTAATGTAGATTGACATTGGTTACTCTTGAAGCTATTAATTATGTTCATAAGGCATTCTTGGAGTCATGGTTATTAGGACTGACTTTGGTTCCTTATTTAGCTATTGATGACTATGCTTAAATTATTAGCTCATGTTAATTATTCATTCTTGCTTATTATTTATATCAACATCATTTAGGTACTACTAATGTCTTATTGGTGGATATAAGAACCAAGTCATGAGCTAGACATGATGGTGGGTTTGGGCATCTCAATTAAGTTCAAAGGGTAGTTGAAGATTCAAAATATCACTCTGACAGGTATAACATGTATTATATGATATTAAGACACTATAGTTTGATGATTCTATTGCATTATTGCTCTTTATATTTTATTGGTCTCACCTTATTTGGAGAATTTATATTTTGTTCTTATTACTATTGGGATTATTGAGTTGGTATCATTGATTTCTATTGCATGTTCATCATGTGCTTGAATTTGTGCTCTTGGTTATCTTCATGGTTGTTTATCCTCCCTAAGTGTCGTAGACACTAAATTTTAATTCATATGAAATAGATTATCTTATTATCCTGGTTGTTTGGGTTCAACTAGAACTGTATGAGTCTCTTGACCTTGGTAAGCATATTTGGTAACTGCCCCTTCATGGATAATTATCTACCTAAAGCTTTGTTCGATATTATGATCTCAGTGATCATTATCATTTTAATGATTTTTAGTAATTTTTATTATCTTAAGATTTTAGTTATTGTTAATATTTTTAACAATCGATTTATGACCCTAGTCATTTTATTATTATTTTTAATAACTTTGTTGAATATTATTTTAAGCATTTTGTTAATCTTTTTATTTTTATAATTCTATTTTTTATTTATTCTATTAATTGACTCAAGAGTTAAGAAATCAAGGTTATTATTTTTGGATGGCATTCTTATTTGGAGGGGGATTATTTTATTTATTTTTTAGCTTATGAAAGAAGGGGATGGGAGTTGAATTGTGCATTGGCATATTTTGCTCACTTCACTCTTTTTGGTCACTTCACTCTTTTTAAAAAAGAGAGAGAAATGGTGGGGGTTAAACCCTTATAGGGTGTGGCTTGGGGGACATTATAGGGCAGAAGGAGATTGAAGGTTGGGTGTAACATTATTTCTTGTCCTCAAATTTCTAGATAGAATTTTATTGGTTCAGATCTCTTATTACTCTGTGAAGAGTGGAGAGATTTGGGGGTTCATTGAATGCCTATACAAGAAATTAAGTTAAATTGAAGGAAACATTATATTTGTCCTTGATTCACAAGCAATGGTAGAATGCTCTGTATACTCAGGTTTGGAAATAATAGTAAATATATGAAGGATATTGTGATTCTTCTTTAATGATAGATCAAAGTTGGCTTAGACATTATTTTT
This sequence comes from Torreya grandis, assembly GCA_037957365.1. Taxonomy (NCBI): domain Eukaryota; kingdom Viridiplantae; phylum Streptophyta; class Pinopsida; order Cupressales; family Taxaceae; genus Torreya; species Torreya grandis. Next base: position 310,266 of record JARHVA010001636.1, on the reverse strand, counting down.
GGCCTCATATTTATGTATTACATTTGTTTGTTTGGATCTCTTATTACTCTGTGTAGAATGGTAGTCTGGGTCAAAATGCCAAGGGAGGAAAAACATGATATGAGAGAAGGGGAGGTTTTTGGTGGCCATGGGAAGGATTCAATCCCAGATTTGTTGGTCAATCAAGCATAACAATAAGCTACTACAAAAATGATGCATGACTCTTATCCTAGAAACATACAATCATAGTATACAATTTTTTTGGTATGATCTATAATTAATTTCATAATAGGAAAATGGATTTTTTTGTATTAATTCCCAATGAAGAATTGTTTGAATTGTATTGGCCGAAATCATTTTTGAAAATTGATTTCTTTATAGGGTAATATAGGAATCATTCTAGGTTTTGATTTATGTTTGCAATTAATAAAAATTAGGAGAATTAAATAAAGGGTTTTATGGATTGGGCATCTAATCCAATTTTAACTAAAACACTTGTGCTACCTTCAAATAATCTTAATTAGCATGGTAACCATAATTCTCAATTCAGTCTCTTTGCATGAGCTTATTTTATATTGGTGGGATTATTTTATATCAAATCGATGTTGATAATGTTGGTTGGATATCGTAGGTAGCCTCTTACATAATTAACAATGCTGATTTTGGTACCCAATTGGGTTTGCTAATATGACTTATTTATATTGATAATGTTTTGTCAGATATCATATGTAAATAAGGCCATATTTTTATGAAGCTTGATGCCTTCCTTATAGGTGATTCTATTTAATCTTGTTTTGATAATTACCTTATGAAAATGAGAATATATATTTTCAAAAACTTAATGTCTTATTGAATTATGATTCCATTCATACTTATATAATCTTTGGCTATCATTTGATGCCATACACTTTTATATATATATCTCCTTTTTAAACTTTAAGTTTTGGCTTATAATGAAATCAATTAATCCTTATAGATTGTAAACCCCTATTTTACTCCTATTGTTGGAGTTGGTTTTTCTTTAAATCTAGTTGGGTTATATTTAATAGTCTTGGACTATAGTTATTTCATTCTGATTTGATGGAATGAGGTCACATTATTATTCAATTTCAATTTTTTTGAATTATTTGATAGAATTAATGTTGACCATACATGGCCATTTCTAAGCCAATACGAGTTTATTTTCTGTTAATGAATGTTATGTTTTCCCTCTCTTGACTTATTTGAGTTAATTTATTGTTATGGGTTGATCCCATTGTATTTAATAAATTAGGCTCGAATAAGCCTCTTGGGCTGCGCAATGGACTTTGGCTAGACATTTCTATCTTACTAATTGTATATAATAGATATTGATTTATGATGTAAATCATCATCTATAAAGATTCAATGTGTGCCTTGGGAATTTCTCAATCCAACTGGTTTTACTGAGTGTTATGGTTTTACATTGACTTCATTACTTATTTCATCCTTGTTGACTTTTTTATGTCTTTACTGGTGACTCAAAATATTTTATATACCTCTTAATTTTCTTGAGTACCCAGTTACCAAAACCCTCCACCTAGCTGATAGTTAGGGTGGTAAGGGCCATTGATGGTTGGGATCATTTGGCTAGAGTTGAAGGATGTTCCACTTACCATGTTTTTTCTCTACTATTGATTCATCTAGATTTTATATGGTAGATTTTTTCTTGTTCATTCCTATTGGTGTATGATGTTGGTAGGCTGGATTGTAGTTGGCTATCCACTTTATTTACTCATTCTATCCTCTTATATTATGTAATCTTGTAATAATTATTATGTGGAAGAATAATATGTTTATTAGTAGTGGAAAGGAATTTGACATCTTAGTTCTTATGTAGTTAACTAGCTATATTTATCACCTTGATATGCATGTGTGTTTGATTTTATCTCCTACATTGAAACAACATTTTTAACCCCATTATATAATGTATGCTTTTATTTGTATATGCTACTATATGTACATGGTGGTAACACAATGATATAATTGTTGATGTGAATTATGCTCATAGTTGTAAAAGGTTATTGTTGGAAAACTAGTTTATATATTGTATTTAGCCTTGAGTTTATATGAAATTAATATGGTGTTGTATTATGGTATGCTGGAAGAATTTAGAGGTTTTGAATTTACTTGTTGGATTTATGTATATATTTATATAGATTTTGTGATGAATATTATCTGGTAATATTCTCATGGCATGGAATGCCTATTTAGTATATAGGCTTACCTCTTGTTTATCACAATAGAATAATGTTATATGAAAGCTCTTAATTTATAAAATTGTTATTGAACACATGAACCAAAGAATGTTTTAACTTTGCCTGAAAATAATTGTTGTAATTGGCTTATATAATTAGTTTCCCCCTTGGTGATAAAAATAAGGAAATATTATAATGGTAATGGATGTAGTGATGGTTTTGGTCATATTTTAATGAGTGCATTTTTATTTCTTAATCAATGAAATAGATTATTATTATTGATCTTCTTATATGAGCCTATATTATGAATTGTACCAATAATAGTGTTGTAGTGATTTAGATATATGGCATGTTTCAAAAAAATTATTATTTTAGCTATTTATAATGTAACCCTTGATTAATGGTGTTATAGTATCTATTTCATGTGTATTTATCACATTTTTTAATGTCTTAGCTAACTATTTTGTCTTTTAGTGTGTTTGTCCTATGTGAGGCTTTATCCCACATAGGCCAATTTAGCTAGTTCATGTTTTGCCTTACCTATATCAGCAAGTGCCTACCTATTGTATTGGAATGCTTTGGATATGCTTCATTTATGAATACATATGATTTTCCTTATTTTTATATTTCATATCTATAGCTTCCCTTATGATGTTTCGTTACTAGCACTTTGGATTCTAGGGTTGGAATGCCTTATAATTCCTAACATGGTACCAGAGCCTAGAATAAGTTGAAAGCATCTGTAAGCTTTCATTTTCAAATAATTTTATTCTAATTCCCTTGTTATAGAGGGGAAACATATAATAGAGGCATGCAAGAAGATCTTGGTGCCCTTTTAGTGCATCTTTTCAAAATTTTCAAAGATTTTGAAGTTTTTTGGTTTCTTTCTTATAGAGATCTATAATTACCTTTAAAAGAGAGGATAAGGAGATGATTTAGGAGATTAAAATCTGATTTTAGAAGCATTGAAGGATCTAAGAAATTGAAAATCATTGAAGATTCTAAGCTTTTGGTGTCTTTTTTCCAAGTTTGGCACTTTGAGCCAAGGCATTGGAATGAATTGGCATCTAGAGAGAAGGCATTTTATGCTAGAACTTTGTGTTCTATTCTGAGTCATTTTCTAAATAAGGCATCTTAATATTTCTAGGAGTTGATTAGATTTAAGAGGAATTTTTTTGGTTAGAAATCCATACGTATTCTACTCATGGAGACTTTAGATTTGAAAGTGGCATTTTTGTGGAGATCTTGGCTCTTTTATTTCAAGAGGTGTTAGAATGCCTTGATTTGAGTTTGGCATCCCATATTTTTTTTATAATGATAAGTGATCATTATCAATTTTAACCTAGTATACCATTTTTACAAAAAAAAAATTGTGTAGAGAAAACTAAAGGCACTTTTGTGGGTTCTTACCTGAGCTCTTTATGAAAGGTATTGCCTTTTCTATTTTAGTTTTTTAGATCTATCTATATTGGAAAAGAATATGATTTCCACATTGACATTTTTAAACTAGATATAAGAGGTGCCTTTGTTAGAATATATAATTTTTTTATTTTTGTTGCATTGGATTAGCTGTTGAAAAGATAAGGCATTGGAATATTGTCATCAATCAAGGCATAAAATCTAGTTTTCTATGTTGTTTTCTTTATTTTTGTCTTTTACAGATATGTTTTATTGTAGTGATAAAGTGTTGAAATATTTTCTTTAGTGTTTTGGTGATTTTAATCCAAATTTGACATCTTAAGAGAGTTATGTTAGGAAGAAGCATTGGAAGTCTTAGACCTGCAAGTGGCATCACATCCAAGCATCTACCTACAAAGGTGAAGAGTTTCGGCTATCTAGATCTACTTGTGGAGTTATTGGTTAGATTTGGATCCAAAAATAATATTAATCTTCTTTTCTCCTCTCAAAATTATTTTTCCATTTAATTTTTTGCTTTTACAATGCTAAATTTTTCCTCAAGTGGAAGCAAAAATTGCTTGCACAAATATAACATTAACTAAGAGGATATTTTTTCATGTCCATTGGATTTTTTGAGTCTATGGTTCAATTAAAGTTCTAATGATTGGTTGGATTACTATTTTATTTTTCATTTTGGTCACTAAAATCTATTTTTAATGTTTTTTAAATTATTTTGACCCATTTTATGGAAAATCAGAACAACTGTAATTTTTGAACTATAACTTAGATTTGAGTTCTATTTTTTTTTCAAAAGTACATGTTTTTATATTATCTATCCATTGGTGTCACTAAATTTTAAAAACTCAATATTTTTATAAAGTGCCAAAATTAGGGGGGGTCTTATAATATAATCTTTTGGGTGGTTATCTCGGTGTCAATTTTGTGCACCCTTTGCATTCTTTCTAGTCTTGGTGATTAGTTAGAATGGATTATACTTCTGGTGTTGACCATTGTAAGACTTTGACTATACATAATTACCACACATGGAGACCTAAAATGGAAACAAACATAAAGTTCAAATTATTATGGTCCCTATTGAATGAAACACAACCATAGTTCACACAGGAATTTGAAAATTTTTAGCATCAATATAAGTTTGAAGAGTGTATGGGATTGATTGGGGGATATGTGAGTGATAGTATCTTGTTTTATTTTTATGGTTATGATTATCCTTTAAAAATGTGAACTATGTTAAAAGGGTTGTTTGGGAAAGTAGATCACTTGAGAGTGATGCAACTTGAAGTGGAGCTCACTCCACTAAATCCAAATGACTTTGCTTCCATTGTAGATTACCTCACAAAGTTTACACATTTATTGATTTAGTTGAAGGGGAGTGGATAAGATAAAAAGGATGAAGAGTGTGTGTACTTGATCTTATCTAAGTTTAGTTGCCCATTCAAAATATTTGCTTCTACCTTTTTCTCTAGTGTGGATGCATTAGGTACCACATTCAAAATGTCAGATTTAGAGTTGTTTTGTGAGAAACTCACTGGGGAAGAATCCAAATTTTCTTACCTTGAGAGTTACACCTCTCAAAAGGAATTAGTGGCTTCACATAATAAGTCTAATGTAAAATATATATTGAGAATAAAAACACTCCTCATCCACCTCAAAATACACCTAATCCCACTAACACTACTTCATCTAAACCCAAACCATCTTCCAAATCCAAGAATACATCTAACCTATCTTGCTCCTATTGTGGGTGGATTGGCCATAAAGAGTCCAGATGTTTCAAAAGAATTCAAGCCTTAAAGGATGTTGTTAGGAAATACAAGATCTCTATCTCCACTCCTTCACCATTTCATGAGAATGGAAAATCACTTAATGTTGTTGAGAGATCAAAATTACCTATTTTAGACAAATGGGTTCTAGATTCTATCACTTCACACCATATGACTTCTACAAAGGAGTCTTTCATATCTCTTGGTCAGAGTTCCACTTCCAACATTGAGGTTAGATATTCTTCTTTAATTTTTGTGAAGGGAAAGGGTGATATATGCTAGATAATGGTTGCATCAATGATGCATTATATGTTCTATACATCACCATCAATATATGTTTAATGTATCAAATTTTCCATATTGGTCAGGGTAAGACAATGACTTTCACACTATAGGGTGATGCAGTTAGATATTTTATAGATGAATATAGACTCGTTGCATAGGGTGTTATTGATCTTAGTTCTCGACTTTAATATTTTTAGGGTTTTGATGATACTCCTTGTTTAGGTACCAGTTTAGTTTCTTATGAATATTTTGAGAGTGAACTTTTGCATGAGAGTTTTGGATACCTAATGTATAGATATTTGAAGGAGTTGAGCACTCACAGTATGGTAGACGATCTTCCTATAGTTTCATTTTTTATTGGAGTTTACTTCAATTGTATATTGGGGAAAAAACATCAAGATCCATTTCCTAAGGGAATGTCCATGAGATATTATTCACCATTTGAGCTTGTGCACAATGATTTGATGGTATTTTCTACTCCTTTTTTCAATGAAGATAAGTATGCACTTACCTTCATTAATAATTTAGTGAGGCATAGTTGTGTTTATTTCCTCAATTACATGAGTGATGTATTTTCTCACTTTAAATAATTTAAGGATTTAGTTGAAAATAGTAATTGAGTTATATCAAGTATATTTACATAGATAATGGGGGAGAGTACTTCATTTGATAGTTCATTGATTGTTTAGTAGCCCATGGTATTATTTTATTACACATACTCCATATAAAAATGGATTAGCAAAAAGGCATAACCAAAATCTTAAGGTGATAGATAACTAAATTATGTATTCATGGGATTTACCTCCTATCTACTAGGTAGAGGTAGTTAATTATGCAAACTACATTCATAACTACACACCACATTGAGCACTCGAGCATATGACTCTGGGGGAGGCCTAGACATGAACCAAGCCTGATGTCTCATTTTTTTGAGTCTTTGGGAGCCTTGATTGGGTATTTATACCAAAGAATAAAAGTAAAGCATTAGATAAGAAGAGAAAACCTTTAATTTTTTTAGGGTATTGAAAGGACATGAGATTTTATGATCCATTAGATCCTAAAACTCATTATATTCATTTTCTAATACATGTACAATTTGATGAACATTTCACATCTCATGATTTTTCATCTTCTTCCATTCCTTATTTTTTTCATGATTCGCCTCCTCTTGAGGATTCATTCTTTAAGGATCTAATTTAAGAGATTCTTGAGGAGTTTATAGAGGATGAGGATCACGTTTACACTGATATTGACACTATGCCTAGGTGGGATCATACTAAAGTTGTTGAGGTAGCACATTTCATATAGGATATTACACCTATTTGACATCATCATACACATTCTACAGGTATTAAATTTTTATGTCAAGCATTATCTAGGGATCCACAATCATTTTCACAGGCTCATGGGATATAAGAATGGATGATGTGATGATAGATGATTATTCTTCATTGATGAAGAATCACACTTGAGATCTAGTCACTCTTCTTAAAAGAAGAAATTTGGTTAGGTGCAAATGGATTTATCACACCAAATATGCACCTAATGATTCCATTGACAAGTATAAGGCACATTTTGTTGCAAAGGGATTCTCTTAAGTTGAAGGTATTGACTATTTTGAGACTTTTGTGCCCATTACCAAGATGGATTCTATTCACCTTGTAATTTATCTTGCTACATCATAAGGTTGGCTAGTATATCATATAGACATTAATAGTGACTTCTTGCATAGAGACTTACATGAGAAAATCTATATGGAGTAGCTTGTTATGTTTGTTCATGATTATTATCTTGTTTGTCAATTAAGGATGTCTCTTTATGGTCTCAAACATGCCCCTCAGGCTTGATATGAGAAAATGGATTCATTTTTTCTCTTCACTAGATTTATTCACTTCCACTATGATCCCACATTGTATATTCAATGTATTGGGGATGATGTTTTTATTTTAGTCTTTTATGTTGATGATCTACTTCTCATATAAATCTCCTCACCTTAGATTTAGATTCAATAGGCACTCTTAACATATTTTGACATGATAGATATTGGTTTTTTGCATTTCTTGCTCGGTTTATAGATTTTATAGTCATATATAAAGATCTATTTGAGTTAGTAGTACACAATTGATCAACCTCAACATTTTGGTATGGATGATTGCAAGCCAAGTCCTTCTCCTTTTTAGTTTGGAGTGACTATTACCGCCTCTTATACTACTCCACTTTGTGATCCTATATTATATAGGAAGATGGTTTGGAGTCTTATGTATTTTACCCATGCTCACAACAATAATTCATTTCTAGTTAGGATTGTATCTAGGTTTTCACATGACCCTCATGGAATTAATTATTAGGATTCAAAGAGAGCCTTGAGATATCTATGAGGCATTACTCATTTTAGATTACACTACACCATGGGTTATACATAGTTGATTAGATACAATGATTCAGATTGGGCAGGTTCTCTTGATGATAGGCATTCCAATTTTGGCTACATATTTTTTCTTGGTTCTTCACCTATTAATTGGTTGTGCAAGAAGTAACATGATATTGTAATTTTATCTATAGAGGTTGGGTATAGGTTAGAAGTTATAATGAGTTAGTAGGTTTTTTGGATTCATCATTTATTGATAGAATTTGGCTTCATGTAAGATTCACCCACTATAATTTATTGTGATAACCAAAGTACAATTCATATATCTCATAACATAGTTGAGCATCAACAAACCAAACACATTAAGGTATATATACACTTCATTCATCAGTATATTTAGGATGGTGTTCTTAGCCTTGAGTATATTTTGATTCAGTAGTAGGTTGAAAACATCTTCACGAAGCCTTTTACTTCATATATTTTTCTTGAGTTGCATGGCATGCTTGGGGTTTTAGAATTTATCTTCAGGGGGTATTTGTGAGGAAATATTCCATCTTCATTTCATGGATACTTATTGTACATGAGTACTTTATTAGGCCTAGTTGTTGGGACTCATATTATGTATATGTCACTATTTCTTTTTTGGATTTTGTTAACCCCTAGATTCACTTAAGGGAGGGTTTTAGAGTATGTATTTCATGTGTATTTCTCACATTTTCTAGTTTATTAGCTAGCTATTTTGTATTTTAGTGAATTTTTCCTATGTGAGGCTTTATCCCATGTAGGCCATTTTAGCTAGTTCTATGTTTTGCCTTGCCTATATAAGCAAGTGACTACCTATTGTACTAGTGTGATTTTTTTTGTGCTTCATTTATAAATATATATGATCTAACTTATTTTTTTATTTCATTTCTATAGATTCCCTTGTGATGTTTTATTGGCAACACTTCAGATTCTAGGGTTGGAATGTTTTTACCATTCCTAACAAATAAAAGGTTGGCCATAATGTCATTAATGCTTTCATGATACATACAACCATTGTTTATAATGGATGTGTGTGCTTAAAAATTATAATATTATCCTTAGCATTAATATATTGGTATTCCTTATATCATGATTATTAATCATGGAATAATCTTTGTGAATGGTAGTTAATCTTTGATTTGGGATGAGGATCCAATATGCCATGCGAACTTACAATACTTACACTATGATCAGTGGTTTAATAGTCTACCTTAGTAATGACATATTAAATCATAAATTCCCTTTTTATCCATTCATGTTAATAGTTAATATTACTTTAGTAATGTATTCTTGCACGGTCATACATGTGTTAATTGGTTGGCTTGAATGCTTATGTTTTATTCAATAACTTGATATTTAACCCAAGGATAAGTACACAATATTATGGTGCAATAATCCCTAAGGAACTTGGATAATGGTAATGGGGGTGATAAAAGGAATGGTCCTTGCTTGGATAAATCCCAAAAGTTTATGATAAATCACTAGTTTTTGTCATGTTATATTGGCATTGGGTTAGAAATATCTAGTAGTTGATCTCACAAAGTGGTAAGATCTTACCTAAGCAAGTTTGTGAGATGTATTATTCTATTTAGTCTTTTGGACCTTCATGCTTGTTGGTGTGGGTTTTATGCACAATGTAGTCATAATGAGGTAGCATCTAAAATTTTAGGATATTGATGGACATTTTAGTATCTTGATGGATGTAAACTCCACTCTAGGGCATGAGTTGAATGTGCTTAGTTTATTTCAACCTATTGATGGAATAGTGGGTAGGGTATGTAGGTTGTTGAAAAGGTTTTTTAGATGGAGGCATGGTTATAATAGGGTTAATGAATCTCTACATGATTTAGTTGAGTGATTGGTTGCTAATCTAAATAGGGTAGGTCTCAAAATAAACTCAAAAAAGAGGGAAGGGTAAGGTAGAAAAGAAAACTTCTATGGTTTTTAGGAACTACTCCCCTAGCTAGTTTTTAAAAGGATAAGTTATCTAAGAACCTATACCTATTTATAGCAATAATTACACACACACGGTCAGACATGGCTAAAAATTATAAGGAAATAATGATGCAAGAAATTCAAAAGCCTCATACAAAGGTTGATTCTTTTAGGGAAGCTATTACACACCATTAATCAGAAGATTATGACTCAGGTTAGTGAAGTAATTGAGGTAGTTGTTGCACACACACTTAAAATACATCTAAGAAATCACTCATGCACAATCATAACTATGAATCAATTTAAACTTTGACTATTTTAACCAATATATTTTCCAACTTTTCAACAACATTTTCACACCTACAAGTTATTATATTAATCAAAATAATCAAGAATTTATTCGTAGCTTTTAAACACTTGAAAATTATTGAAACACGCAACCGAAAAAATTAATAATTAATTACAAAAAATTGGATAGAAAATACACAAACACATTCACTAATGACCAAAACTGATGTTACTCCTGTATTTAAAATTTTGTCACCCAAAATCCAAGTTGGATTACAATTTTTTTATAGGCTTGGGGAAGAGGTCACCTCATCTTCCAAGTTCATGTACAGTGATTAAATTTGATAGTTAGAATATGTAGTTATAACTATGGTCTAAAAATGTATAAGATTATATTCGTAGTTATTAGTTTAAAATACCCTTTGCCAAAGTTATTCAACATGTGCATGTTTAAAAGATAGAGGAAATTTTCTATAATTATATATTGAACTGTATGTAAGCTAAAAATAGATGTACCATTCATCAAAACTACATATGCCTCTTTTTTATGCTGTGGGAAAGACCAATTAACTGCTTCAAATTAGTTGGTTTTAAATAAAACACAAACTTTACTAATGTTTTTAGAACCAATGCCACTACTATTAATCTTGACCAATATGAACTGTGTGTTGCATGAAAACTTGTGATTTTTATATAACTTATATCTTCCTTTTATATTCACTTCTTAGACTAAAACATGCATGTTCATAGTCATAGTCTTAACTATGAGTTTAAATATTTGTCGATAGATAAAGCATAGTCTAAATATCTAAGTATTCTACCCATAACATCTAGCAAGATCTCAAAATATGACACATATCAACACTTGATTGAGTCCAATATATTTGAAAATTTCACTTAGGACTTACACCATATATATTTTGCATGATGGAATGCAAGCATACCACTTGGCATAGCTCCATGTGGTCTCTATGTGTTTTGGACACTTTTAGGTCACTTAACAGTTCTTCATTGGTTTTGAGACCTTTGAAATGTCCATATTGATCTCACATCATCGATTTAATTATGTACTAGTTCAATGAGGTTCATTGTATTTTAGTGATTTTACTCATCGACTCCCATGAGCTTAAAATTTATCATATCCCATTTTGCTTGGTTCCATATGTGTACCACTTGGTAGTTGCTCATGTTTTCTAAGTTTTATACACTAGGCCCATTGTTTCTTCTCACGAGTCATTAGATATATGTATTAGGCTCCCACAATGGTGAAACTTGTCACTCTTATAGATTTTTGACATTTTAACTTGTTCTTTGCATTAATCGAGCAAATGGGTATGAGTAACATGTGCTATAAGATCTTGGTTTGAATCCAAAATAGATACTTTATGAGATTAAATTTGACATTCACACGACTATAAAATGACATCCTCATAGCTATAAAATGACATTCATGTGACTATCAAATTTAATTTCATGAACTATTCCAATACCAAAGTTAAATTTGACATTCACATGACCATCAAATGACATCCTTGTGGATGTCAATGATGTCCACGTAATTGCCAAATTTAATATTAAAGTTTAATGTGTTGATGATGTTAAATTTGGCATTAGTGTGACCATGAAATGACATACTCATGACCATCAAATGACATTTGCATGATTGATAAATTTTATCACATCAAATAACACATGTCATTCCCTTAGGGCTTCCTATTTATATAGACATAAATGAAAGACTTGTTAAGCACAGAATATACTGAGAAGGGGGGGGTGAATTAGTATATCATATATCTTATTAAAACTTTCCCTTTATCAAATACCACTTAATCAAATATTCAAGATATGCAATAAAACTCAAACAATAAACATCACACAAGATAGAGAGAGACACCAGATATAATGTGGAAACCCAATGTGGGAAAAACCATAGATAACAATCTCAAGTATATTCATGAGAAACAACCCACAGGAGCACCATACCCCTTTGTCGAGTACCAACCCAGCTACAATTCATGAGCACCAACCCACAGGAGCTTCAAACCCTTTTGCCAAGCACCAACCCAACAACTATTCATGAGCACCAACCCATAGGAGCACCAACCCCTTTGTCGAGCACCAAACTAGCAACAATTCATGAGCACCAACCCATAGGAGCACCAACCCCTTTGTGTATACCACACACCTATCTCTCATTGTTGCTATCTCAATAAATGATAGTTCAATACAACATCTGTTTCCTCTCTCTCACCTTTGCTCTTCTAAGCTAGATATAACAAATACTATTAATCTCTCACAATTGCTATTCTAATATAGATATTACAATATCAAATCAACCTCTCTCAGCCATATTAGAAATGGCTTCTCAAGCCTTTATTTATAGCTTTCCAAATGACCTTTGGCCTTCCCCCTTTGTTACCCTTCAATCCTCATGGAAAATGGCACCAATCTTGGATGACCCTTCATATTCAAGCCTTTGAAAAGTCATGTGGTGACCCTTCATGACCAAAAACGTCCTTCCCACTTTTGTCCTCATCTTGGTAACTTTTTGTATTCCTTAAGTTGTCCCTTCATGAGAAATTATGCCCTTTCTCTTTTGTCTTCACTTGGTGACTCTTGGAATTCCCCAAGATGACTCTTCATGGGAAAATTCATCCCATCCTTCTTTTGTCTTTATCCCATGGCTTTTTGACTTCTCCATGGGCCCTTATTTTTTCTCATATGTAACCAAAAATATATTCATTAATATTAAATAAATATTACCTCACATTAGCCAAGATAAACAACATTAAATGCAATGGGGCCTTTATCACCAATAATAATAGACCTTTGACATCAATGACAATATTTCCAACAATCCCCCCCTTTGTCATTGATGGCAACCTCAATTCTAAAATTGCCACATCCTGTCACTTGCACATACTGTCAATTGAAAATATATGATAACTCCCCCTTACTATAGAAACCTATACCTATTCCCTATACCTATTATTCTCCCCCTTTGACATCAATGGCAAAGGGCCTACCTGGAGCTAACACTTAGCTCCCCCTCAACTGATGCTGAACCTCAATGGTAGGAAGTAATAGAAATTACTCCCAACTCCTCTCTCTGATCTTTGAATGTATCCTTTGATCGTGCCTTTGAGAAGATATCTGACAATACATACACATTGTTCCCTTTCCTTTGAGCATCTGCAATAGAATCATTTGAATCTTTTCTTCTAATATCACAACCTTCTTTATGAAACTTTAATGTATATCTCTGATCACATATTTGACTAATACTCAACAAATTATGCTTAATACCTTTTACATACAAAACATTTTTAGTCTTAGTTCTACCATAATCCAAACTCAAAGTACCTTTTTCGGCTATCCTGGCAGTGGTTTTATCTCTGAATCTCATTATACCACCATTGATATTCTTTAGAGATATGAATTTACTTTTATCTCTTCTCATATGCCTCAAACATCCACTATCAATTAACCATGGCTGATCTTTACCTTTTACATGTAGGGCTATCTAAACCATCATATAATCTTCATGTTGTTTCTTCTACCATGTGCATGTCTGAACCTTCTCCCTAATGAATGGAGCTTTGAGATTTTGATCCTTCTTCTTGATGAATGGAGCTTTGAAGCTCTGATACTTCTTGACTGACTCAAACACGCTTCTACAATACCGAGCTATGTGTCTGAAGTTGTTGCACTTGTAGCATACTATGGTCTCTTCATCAAAGCTTGATAGAGGAGCAAAAGAGTTGTGGCTTCTGCTTGACTCTACTTGACTTTCCTTCTCCTTATTTATGAAATTGTTAGCTCTTTTTCTACATTCTAATTTCTTGTGACCATATCCATTACAATAAAAACAATAGCCATAAAAATAAGACCTGTCTGTATATCTCAAACCTAATTGCCTTTTGTAGCTTTGTTCTTTCCAGCCTTCTCTATTTAGAATGTCCTCTGTATTCTTCACTTCTCCCCTTTTTGTTTCCTCTTGTGTAAGAGCTTCAGCATAGCTATTTTTCTTTTCAAAACCGATCCCTGTCTTATCTAAATATTCTTTTTAACTTTCCAATATCTTATTCAGCATGTTAGTGCTATCTTCAAATATTGAATCAGTGAATACTTTATCACTGACTGCTTTCTTAATATCTTCTTTTAAAGAGGCAATTTCAATAACATACCTTTGAAATTCTTTTCTTGATATTTCCAACTATGTTGTGAGGTCTTCTTCATTATTCTTGGCTTCTTCAAAGTGTGCTTGTAGATCTTCAATCATTTCCTTTGATTTGCCTTCAAAACTTGCATCCTTCTTTCCTTGGACCAATATTTTATGATCTTTCTCAACCTTGATTATAAGCTTCTCATGATTATCCTTTAAAGAACCTAACTCATCCTTCAAATGATTACACACTTCTTATTTTGATGTTAAAATTGAATTTGCAACCTCTAACTGATTCTTAAGATCCTAAATAAATATCTTATTTTCGTTTACTTCTATAGCCAACTTAGAATCCAAGATACACACCTTTTCCTTAAGAGCCTCAACCACAGATTTCAACTCTTGATTCTCCTTATTTAGTTGCTTGGCCATCTTATGCTTTTCTTTGATCTACCTTCAAGCTATTAAACCCTTGCTGAAGGAACCTGCTCTGATTCCAATTATTAAGCACATAATATACTAAGAGGGGGGTGAATCAATATATCATATATCTTATTAAAAATTTCCCTTTATCAAATTCCATTTAATCAAACACTCAATATATGAAATAAAACTCAAACAATAAACATCACACAAGATAGAGAGACACCAGATATAACATGGAAACCCAATGTGGGAAAAACCATGGAGAACAATCTCAAGTATATTCATGAGAAATAACATATAAAAGCACCATACCCCTTTGTCGAGTACCAACACAGCTACAATTCATGAGCACCAACCCATAGGAGCTTCAAACCCCTTTGCCAAGCACCAACCCACAAGAGCACCAACCCCTTTGTCGAGCACCAACCCAGCAATAATTCATGAGCACCAACCCATTTATGTATACCACACACCTATCTCTCAATGTTGATGTCTCAACAAATTATAGTTCAATACAACATCTCTTTCCTCTCTCTCACCTTTGCTCTTCTAAGCTAGATATAACAAATACTATTCATCTCTCACAATTGCTCTTCTAAGATAGATATTACAATATCAAATCAACCTCTCTCAACCATATTACAAATGGCTTCTCAAGCCTTTATTTATAGCTTTCCAAATGACCTTTGGCCTTCCCCCTTTATGACCCTTCAATCCTCATGGAAAATGGTGCCAATCTTAGATGACCCTTCATATTCAAGCCTTTGAAAAGTCATGTGGTGACCCTTCATGACCAGAAACGTCCTTCCTACTTTTGTCCTCATCTTGGTGACTTTTCATATTCCTTAAGGTGTCCCTTCATGAAAAATTGTGCCCTTACTCTTTTGTCTTCACTTGGTGACTCTTGGAATTCCCCAAGATGACTCTTCATGAGAAAATGCGTCCCATCCTACTTTTGTCTTTATCCCGTGGCTCTTCGACTTCTCCATGGGCCCTTATTTTGTCTCATATGCAACCAAAAATATATTCATTAATATTAAATAAATATTAACTCACATTAGCCAAGATAAACAACATTAAATGCAATGGGGCCTTTATCACCAATAATACTAGACCTTTGACATCAATGACAATATTTCCAACAAGACTTAGCACAATAATTTGGAAAACATATAAAAAGGACCTTGTATAAGCATTCTAACCTAAGGTTTAAGTATTTATGAAAATATGATTTGCCTAATCTAAAACATAATGAAATTTTTTATAATCAAAGGGTGTCACTTGGTAGTCTGACATTTCTTTTGAGGTTTTTATGCAGGGGAATTATTTTAAATAAAATGTCTACAACAATTATCTTGAAGGTTTCTTTTCTCTCAGATAAAATATCTGAAGGAATTGGTTGAAGGATAAAAATGGATGGAATAAAAGTCCCAAAGGAATTTGTCTAAGGGTATAATTCTAAAGACAAAAGTCTCAAAGGGTAGGTCTTAAAGTAGAAAGATTCCAAGACAAAGTCTCAAAGGGTAAATCTACACTTAAAAAATTCTAAAAGGTAATTTTCAAAATGTCTGAAGGGTAAGTCCAAGAGGTCTAAGGAGCATGTGTCCTTTCAGGGATTTGCTTTGATACTTTTGTGTCAAAAAAAAAATCTAAAATAAAATGTCTAAAGGAATTAGTCTGGGCAAAGGTACAAGATAAAAGCCCTGAAAGTCAAATATGAAAGTCTTGAAGGGCACATTTAAAAGGATGAAGGGTAATTTTATGAAATTCCAAAGTGCATGTGTCCTTAAAAATCCTTTTTCAGGTTAATTCAAAGTCAAAGGGTCCTTTTAAAAAATTTGAAGGAATTATTTTAGGGGAATTGTTTCAGACAAAATGTTTGCATCACTTCTCCTGAAGGGTCAATTTTCTTAGACAAAATGTCTAAAAGAATTAGCTGAAGGGAAAGATGTCCCAAAGGGTAATTCTTGGAGGGAAAGGGTCTAAAATGAAAGTCTTGAAGGGTATGTGGCCACTTCAAAAGGGATGAAAAGTCCTTTTTAAAATGTTTGAAGGGTTAGTTCAAGAAATCTAAAGGGCACATGTCTTTAAGTGGAATTATTCAAGACTTTTGTGTCATAAAAAATGTATAAAATAAAAAATATAAAGGAAATGGTCTAAGGAAAAGGTGAAAGACAAAAGTCTTAAAGGGTAGGTTTGTAAGACAAAATTACATTATAAAAGTCCCAAAGGGCTCTTTCAAAAAGACTTAAGGGTCTATTCAGAAAGTTCTAAGGGCATGTTTCCTTAACAAAACTTCCAAAGGGTATAATTTGTTGTCCTTCAAAAATTAACAGTCATTTTTGGGACAACATTTGAACTATTTTGGTCTTATAGACCAAAATTGTCTCTTCCATTTCCAAAATTTGTCCTAGACATTCAAGTTTCTCATTTTCCATGCTTCTTAGAAAATCTACGAACTCTGCAAGGCAAGTTTAATGGGTTTTACATGTTGATTTCTATGGACTTGGTTTCTACAGACTCTATAGGCAGGTTCATTTATACAGGTTCAAAGGCTTCTATAGGCAGTTTCAGTCAAAATAATTAGTTTTCAACACGTAGTCATTTTTTGGGATTGGTTCAGAGCCTCAGATCAATCAAAAATCTCCATCAGCAAACATCTGAGTGTAAAAAAGAGACTTAAACCATTGAAATGTTGAACCATTGAACCACTTTGGTTCAAAGGTTCAACAGGTTCAAGGTTCAACAAAGTTCAACATCTTTGGCAAGATTTAAGCACTTCATCAAGGTTTAAATTTCAATCATTGCAATTGGTTCATCAGATTTCAAACACTTAACCAAATCTAGGTGGCTTAAACCATTGAACCATTGAATCACTTTGGTTCAAAGGTTCAACGGGTTCAAGGTTCAACATTGGGTTCAACCAAAGGAATAGTTTAATGGCTTGCTTTAACTAAGTGGTTCAATGCTTTATTTCACTCAGTTGGTTCATTTTTTCAGTTCATCCTTTGGTTCAACAGTAGGTTCAAAGACATTTTCAAAGCTTTGTTTGAACCATTGAACCAAAACTTGGTTCAACGGTTGGTTCAATGAAAAGGTTCAACATTTTGGTTCAAAGACATGGTTCAAAGGCAAGTTCAACATTTGGTTCAATGCTTAGTTCATTCATTGAACCATCGGCTTGAACCATTTTTGGTTCAACCGATTGGTTCAACATCTTGGTTCAATGGAATGGTTCATTGCCAAAGTTCAAAGGGATGATTCAATGCAAAAGGAAGCTTCTCAAAGGACAAGTGCCCTTATGGGGGACACTTAATCAATAAAAGCACCCTTTGGAAGGGTCATTTTCAAGGAAGCTGAAAGGTAATTCTTTCAGATTTGTTTAAGGCATTTAAAATTGGCTAAGGCATAATTATTTCAGATTTTTGTCCAAAGGAATTCCTTTGGATAAAAAGTTTGAAAGAAATCAAAGAATCAAATGTGGGAAAAATCTGAAGACTTGTTCAAAGATTTAGCAAAACAAATAATTTTGTGGACTTTTTGTCTGCGGGAATATTTCGCAAACTTTTGTCCTTGGGAATTTTCCCTAGGATTTTTGTCCACAGGAATTTTCCCTAGGGAAATGTCCATGGGAAACTTTCACATGAGGAAACATTCATGGGAGAAAGCCCAGGGATTTGTTTGTGGGAACTACCAAGGCAAAGGGCTACTGAAGAACCCTGAAGGGTAGGTGCCCTTACGGGGGACTCTCAGTGGCCAAAGTGAAGGGCTCTTTCTGACCCATTTAAGGATCATTTCTTAAGGCTTGAAAGGACAAGTCCAATCTATAAAAGTACCAAGAAGAAATCCAAAATCCAAAAGAGGACCAAAGGGTGATGTGCCTAAAGATGTCAAATTTAACACAATTGACTAGCCGTTGGAAACATAGTGATGGGCATGCAAACGTCAAATTGAAGACAATGAAATAGCCATTAATCCTTTGAATTTATAGACCCAAATGCATTCCCAGAATTCAAGACCAAAACTAGCAAAAAGTGAGGAAAGATAGAACAATGAATGAATCCAGGACTTGATTCAATTAACCAAAAAAGGAGGAATGATGAAGACAAGATCAAAATGCCAGGTTGACATTGAAAGTTTCAATCTTTCAATTGCGTGGCTTGTTTATCTACATTGAGAAGATCAAATGGGTATAATGCCCCAAAGTTCTAGCCTGTCTTCCTAACAGTTCCCAATGCATCATGATGTATTATTGTTCTCGAGTCCTTCTTGAAGTGGCTATAGAAGGGAATTTCTTTCAGTGTAAATGGATCTCTTTTTTGACAATCTAAATGAAACTTTGCCCAAATTGAGAGGTATCATTGAGACTTTGTGCTCAGTCTGTTAATCATATTTTGTTACTGGAATAAGAAAGCAAAGGACTTTTTTAGACTTTGTGTTGTGATATCTTTGTTATTAAGGAAACTATTCTTATGTCTTTTTCCTTGATATATTTTCTATTCCATTAATTTAACAAGCAGGATTAGTAAAATTAGTTAGAAAAGTGTCCTGAAGAATCAACTATGGAGAGACTTTGTGCCCCCATAGCTGCCTTCAGTGTGTTTTCTTTTCATTGCTGTGTAAAGGACTTTGAGAAGACTTTGTGCCCTCATTGTCCTTCATATATTACTTTTGAGCATTTTAGGTAGAGACTTTGTGCTGTATCTCGATTTGCTGGTTACTACACCCTTAGTTACATTCTACTTTTATTTCCAAGAGTATTCTTGTGGCTGGCTAAATAGTTCTTCTGAAAGAAGAGGAGTGTTGTCTGTCATTTCCCTTGAGTTTTTCCTTTGTTTTACACACATCATCTCTGAAGAAAGAGAGATGGATGGCTTGTTCTACCATTGAGTATTATTTTTTGTGTATATATATATATATAGCATATCCATAGGGAACCTCCCCTTGATGAGAGGAGAGAGCAGTCTCCTTTTGATGTGATAAACTTACACATTTGGATGACTAATCTTCCAACTTTGGTTGATCAGACCTCTTTTATTTACCAGTATGTTGATCGACAAAATATTCAACCAACTAAGTCCACCCTGATGAACACATTGTAGCCTTCACCATAGCCAGTAGTGTGATAGGGGTGGAATTTGAAGACATGGCAGTCACGCTTTTCATGGAGACATTACAAGGTGTTATTGTAGACTAGTTTTACCATCTACAGACTAGATCAGTGACTGGCTGGAACAGTATTAAAGCCAAGTTTGAAGCAAGGTTCAAACCTATAGAAGATACTCATGCTTTACTAGCCCAACTTATGTAGATGATGAAGGAACCTCATGAGCCCATGAGGGATTTTATTGCAAAATTTGACAAGCTAAGAAACAAGATTCCCATAGTTGCTCAGCCCACACCTGAGAACCTCAAATGCTTCTTCATAAACTCACAGCTGCCTAAAGTGAGTTTTCTGCTAAGACGTGCTAGCTGTATAGATCTTGAAGCTACTCAAGACTTAGCCACTGAGTTAGAAGATGACCTTATATTCGTTGGAAAGATAAGAAGGGATTTAAATAGAGGCACATCTTCCTTATCTTTTGATAACTCACTTGTAGCCACCACTAATCTAATGGTGTAGAAGCTAGCAAATGAAGTGCTGCCCCTCAAAAGACAAATGACATAAGGGATGTCATATACTCCTTCATATAGAGATGTACCAAGGAGGACATTCCCTAATAAGGCACATCAAGGGAAACCCAATCATTTTCCTCCCCCATAGAGGAACCTTGCCATTAAAGCACATCCAGCCAACTCAGCAATTGGATATTTGGAAATAGAGCATGATTTCTCTTTCCAACCTAAGTTTAGTCAAGAAAATGACACTGGTCTCTTCATGGAGGATCAAGAAGAGTTAGCTAGCGACTCCCACATCAATTTCATAGATTACTAGGATGAACCTACAAGTAAAGGTGGAGCATCCAAAGGATTATATGATGTGATCACCCAATCCCAAAATCATTCAGCTCAACAAGTTGATAAAGGAGAAATATAAGAGTGACCTCAGCCTGTAATTTTGATTGCTAAGAGTGGGACCGCTTTGCCTATCTAGCTGAAGGACCCAGTGATTGTTGAGAAAGTAAGTATCCCAAACATCTCTGCACCTTCTACTTTAACTTCGTAGATCAATCCTCCCAGCCCTTTGATAAACCAAAAAGAATAACTCCATCTCCTGTGCCTAGTCCAATCTAACCATTTGACATAATTGATCATGTCAAATGTGTCAAGACCCGAATGGCGGCCCATGCAGCTCAAATTTTTTTGAGTCTTCAGGCAGGGATTAAATAGCATAAGAATTGGTGGAGAGCAACATAAGTGTAGGAGAACCCTCCCTTCCAAATAAAGAAGAATCTGAGATATCTGAGGGGGACAATCAAGACATGTGCTGGGTTGAGCTATCAGAACAACAAATTATGGTACTAGACCATGCTGCTTCCCATCAAAATCAAGAAAAGTAACTCTTTGCTAGGAGAGTGAAGATTTTTGGTTTTCAAACCAAAAGTCAATTCTTGTTGTGGGACAAGAGAAGAAAACCAAGGGGAAGGCACAAAAAAGTGGTTTCCTGGTGGACAGTTCCATTCACCCATCACTGATTCTGGGGATAAAATGGTTTCCTACTAGTTTAATAGGATGGGACACCATTATCATTGTCTCAGAATGGGTAGCATCTAAAACACTTCAACTCTTGAAGTATCAGATCATTGCCTCTGTATATATGTATATTTGTATAGTTTTAATTCTATTTTGTTTTGTTTATTTTCTTTTTTGATGCCTTTCATTTTTGGGTAGCATGACTCCATAACCCAATGGTACACATGAAGACACTGGAGATTCTAGATTCTAATCCTTTCAATTCATTTTTCAATTGATAGAAGTTCCCCAACTAGAGCCAGCTATTGTCCTAAAAAAAAGAGCAGTCATTTTTGGGACAACATTTAAACTATTTTGGTCTTACATACCAAAATTGTCTCTTCCATTTCAAAAATTTGTCCTAGACATTCAAATTCCTCATTTTCCAAGCTTCTCAAAAAATCTACGGACTCTATAGGGCAAGTTCAATGGGTTTTACATGTTGATTTCCATGGACTTGGTTTCTACAGACTCTATAGGCATGTTCATTTATACAGAATCAAAGGCTTCTATAGGTGGTTTCAGTCAAAAGAATCAGTTTTCAACACTTAGTCATTTTTTGGGATTGGTTCAGAGCCTTAGTTCAATCAAAAATCTCCATTGGCAAAAATCTAAGTGCAAAAAAGAGACTTGAACCACTGAAACGTTGAACCATTGAACCACTTTGGTTCAAAGGTTCAATAGGTTCAAGGTTCAAAAAAGTTCAACATATTTGGCAAGATTTAAGCACTTCATCAAGGTTCAAAGTTCAATTGTTGCAATTGGTTCTTCATATTCCAAACACTTAACCAAATCAAGGTGGCTTGAACCGTTGAACCATTGAACCACTTTGGTTCAAAGGTTCAACAGGTTTAAGGTTCAATGGTGGGTTCAACCAAAGGAATAATTCAATGGCTTGGTTCAACCAAGCGGTTCAATGCTTTATTTCACTCAAGTGGCTCATTCCCTTTATTTCAACATCTTTTGCTTCAACCAAATAGTTCACTCAATTGGTTCATTCTTTCAGTTCATCCTTTAGTTTAATGTCTCAAGGTTCAACATCAGGTTCAAAAACATTTCCAAAGCTTTGTTTGAACCGTTGAACCAAAACTTGGTTCAATGATTGGTTCAACAAAAAGGTTCAACATTTTGGTTTAAAGACATGGTTCAAAGGCAAGTTCAATGTTCAATTTAATGCTTAGTTCATTCATTGAACCATCAGCTGGAACCATCGGCTTGAATCATTTTTGGTTCAATCGATTGGTTCAACATCTTGGTTCAATGGAATGGTTCATCGCTAAAGTTCAAAGGGACAGTTCAATGAAAAAGGAAGCTTCTCAAAGGACAAGTGCCCTTGTGGAGGACACTTAATCAATAAAAGCACCCTTTAGAAGGGTCATTTTCAAGGAAGCTGAAAGGTAATTCTTTCAGATTTATTTAAGGCATTTAAAATTGGCTAAGGCATAATTCTTTGGGATTTTTGTTTGAAAGAATTCCTTCGAACAAAAAGTCTAAAAGAAATCAAAGAAGCAAATATAGGAAAAATCTAAAGACTTGTTCAAAGATTTGGTGAAACAAATAATTCTGCAGACTTTTTATCCGCGAGAATATTTTGTAGACTTTTGTCCGTGGGAATTTTCCTCAGGCTTTTTGTCCATGGGAATTTTCCCTAGACTTTTGTC
Source organism: Torreya grandis (assembly GCA_037957365.1). Taxonomy (NCBI): domain Eukaryota; kingdom Viridiplantae; phylum Streptophyta; class Pinopsida; order Cupressales; family Taxaceae; genus Torreya; species Torreya grandis. The sequence continues at coordinate 287,065 of JARHVA010001636.1, read as the reverse complement.
CATGGGAATTTTCCTTGGGGAAATGTCTGTGGGAAACTTTTGTGCAAGGAAACATTCACGGGAGAAAGCCCAGGGATTTGTCCATGGGAACTACCAAGGAAAAGGGCTGTCGAAGGACCCCAAAGGCCAGGTGCCCTTACGGGGAACTCTCGACAACCAAAGTGGAGGGTTTTTTTTGACGCATTCAAGGATCATTTCTTAAGGCCCAAAAGGACAAGTCCAATCTAGAAAAGTGCTAAGCAGAAAGTTGAAAGCTGAAAGAGGACCAAAGGGTGATGCGCCTGAAGATGTCAAATTCAACACAGCCGACTAATCGTTGGAAACATAGTGACGAGTGCGTAAACATCAAATTGAAGACAATGAAATATCCATTTATCCTTTGAATTTATAGACCCAAATGCATTCCTAGAATTCAAGACCAAAACTAGCAAAAAGTGAGGAAAGATAGAATAACAAATGAATCTAGGACCTAATTCAATTACCCAGAAAATGAAGAATGATGAACACAAGATCATACCACCAGGTGGACATTTAAATTTGCAATCTTTCAATTGCATGGCTTTTTTATCTACATGGAGAAGATCAAATGGGTAAAATTACCCAAAGTTCTAGCCTATCTTCCTAACAGTTCCCAACACATCATGATGTATTACTATTCCTGAGTCCTTCTTGAAGTGGCTATATAAGGGACTTTCTTTCATTGTAAATGGATCTCTTTTTTGACAATCTGAATGAAACTCTGCCCCAATTGAGAGGCATCATTGAGACTTTGTGCTCAGTTTGTTAATCATATTTTGTTATTGGAATAAAAAAGTAAAGGACTTCTTCAAACTTTGTGCTGTGATATCTTTGTTATTAAGGAAACTATTCTTATGTATTTTTCCTTGATATATTTTTTGTTCTATTAATCTAACAAGTAGGATTAGTAAAATTAGTTAGGAAGGTGTCCTAAAGAATCAACTATGGAGAGACTTTGTGCCCCCATAGCTGCCTTCAGTGTGTTTTCTTTTCATTATTGTGTAAAGGACTTTGAGAAGACTTTGTGCCCTTATTGTCCTTCGTATATTACTCTTGAGCATTTTAGGTAGAGACTTTGTGCTATATCTCGATTTTCTAGTTACTACACCCTTAGTTACATTATGCTTTTATTTCTAGGAGTATTCTTGTGGCTGGCTAAATAGTTCTTTAGAAAGAAGAGGAGTGATGTCTGTCATTTCCCTTGAGTTGTTCCTTTGTTTTACACACATCATCTCTGAAGAAAGAGAGATGGATGGCTTGTTCTACCTTTGAGTATTATTTTTTGTTTATACATATATATAACATATCCACATGGAACCTCCCCTTGATGAGAGGAGAGAGCAGTCTCCTTCTAATGTGATAAACTTACACATTTGGATCACTAATCTTCTTACTTTGGCTGATAAGACCTATTTTGTTTACCAGTACGCTGATAGACAAAAATAGTCAACCAACATAATTCATAAAGTCTAAATGGTAATCTTAGAAAGGGCCAAAATCTAAGTTCAAAGGGCCAAAAGGCAATGCCAATTACATTGGTTAAAATTCTTGTAGTAAAAAGGCTCGCAAACCAATTCCATCAGAGGAATTATTTCAAACAAAATGTCTACACAGTTTATTTAATAAAGGTAAGTCCATAAGAATTCATATGTTGTAAAAATACCAAAAAAGACAAATAGGATAAGTCCCAAGAGGATATAAAAGATATTCCATGAAAACATAGTCTGAAAAAAATTAGCCCAAAGTAACATTATTGATAGAACAAAAGATCTAGTCTATGAAAACATAATATCAATACCATCTTGCTAAAGTATGAATGGCCAAATCATGATCTTTTCCATAATTTTGCATAAACACAAAAAAGGGGGTTCAAAATCAAGAAAATAATCTAAAAAAGTGGGTCCCCATTTCCTAATGGGAAAAGGGGGTGTGTTAAGTACAACAAATGATGACTTACATGGGGGAATACTCCTAAGTATTCAATAACCTATAACTTTGGTTTACAATCTTAAATCAATCATGAAGTGTGACACAAAAAAAAAACTTAAATCATAAACATGAAATAGAATCCTAAGTTAATTAACACAACATTCTTACTTCCTAATTTATTTTATCTATGTGTGTCGAACATGTATTTTATTTAACCCCTATGATGATGAGTTTTTCAAAGGCTTTGATGGGTCTGTAGATTTCATTCTAGTATTGATTAGATCTCAAAAATAAGGGAAGATTAGGCATTACTCTATTGCCAACCAGTCATCTATAACCCTAACAAAGATACTTTGGGCTCCTTCTCTTCTCATTCCGTTACTTTTTCCTTTTGATCATGATGCGTGGTTCATTGACCTTATTTCATCATGTGAGACTTTCGATTTTCTTTAGATTTTATTTTGATATTTTGAATTCATTAGTTCTTTTATTTTGTTTTTATTTTTTTCTTCTTGAATGTAAAAGAGAAGATCTAGAACCCCAGTGAGATGGTATAATTATAAAACATAAGATTACTAGAATGTCCCTGCTAGCCACATCTATTCCTATATTTATCACTTCCAATAAGTATTCAATGTGATTAGTGCATTTGATCTAATAAAATAAGAAAAAATTTCTAAATTTGTATGAAGTAATATAAGATAAAATTCCACATGCTTGGTAAAATTATTCAATTGTGACACCATTCAGAATAATCCATGATTTCCTACCTTCATCCTAAAGACTCAAAAAAATAGAAATACACCCAATTAATAAACTAGTCCCAAAGTGTCAAGATTTTAATTTTATCCCTTTTTCACAAGTTAGAAGCTCAATTGGATTTGGTTTTAACTTGGTTATATTTAGATTAAAAAAATTATGATCATAAGAGAAATTAAATAACTAATCTAAGAAATTAATAAACTAAACTAAGAAAACACTGAAATCTAATCTAGAAAACCTAAAATATAATATAAAAAACATGAAATCTAATCTAGAAAACATGAAATGTAATCTATGAAAAATAAATATTGATATCAAGAAAGATTAATCTATGAAATCAAGTAACTATTTGAAGAAATTAGGAAATCTAATCTGATCCTACAACTAGATTTGTCTATCCCTCATTACTCAATAAGATCAACTGATGGTATAACCCTAAAGTAATGCTTCATGAACTATCCATTGAATAGATATGTAATCTTATTTCCTTGGAGTTCATTTAGATGAAATGTGTTATTTCCCATGATATTTTAAATCTGGTATGGTCCAATCCATAGTAGGGTAAACTTGTCATGTCGTCATTTATACTCATGGAATTTATCCCAAAGTAGCACCAAATCTGAAATCCTAAATGTTTTAACCTTTGCTCTCTTGTCAAAACATCTCTTGAGTATGTATTTATGTTTTTTGAATGTTTTTAAGGACTCATTACTTGAATCTTCCATTTCAATAATGTCTAACAACCTTGATTTTACTTTATTGCTTGGTTCCATGTAGTCTTGCATAAACTGGTAAGTGGGCAACTTCAACATATAATGGGGAATACGAGATTACATCAATATAATAATAGATAGGGTGAATATTTAAATTATTTCTTCTATTTAGTCCAATCTATCCAAAGATCATACTTCAATAGATTATGCTAGTCCCTAGGATTATTTCCAAATCAATTTTTGATTGCATTGATCATATTTTTGTTTATTGATTCTGCTATTTATTTCCCTAAGGGTAATATTTAGAATTTGACATGATGATGATCTAGTTTTCATGGTCCCACTCAATAAATTATGTTGATATGAAAGTCAATCCATTATCACAAACTAGAGAAATGGGTATGCCAAATTTGGTTGTTATGTGTTCCTACAAAAAGTGAATCGCATCTTGTGCTCTGTAATTATTTATGGATATGGCCTTGGTTCATCTGGTGTAATAATCTATAGTGGTAAATAGAAAATTATGGCCTACTAAGGAATTTGGGTTAATGCCCCAAATGAAGTCTAGACCCCATTGGGAAAATGGCCTTCCTTTAGCAATTGGCTCTAAAGGCATTATTGCATGCACTTCTCTCTTAGCTAGAGATTGACATTCATGGCATGTTCTCACATGAGTGTGAGCATCTTTGAATTTTTTTTGAAAATAGTATCCCATTCTTAAGATCTTATGGGCTATAGTATTCCTAAAAGGATGACCACTACCTATCTTCTAATGCAATTTCTCTAAGATTTATTTTGCTTCCTCTATAGATACACATCTAAGATAAATACCTTAATAATTTATTTTGTATATGACTCCCTTATTAATAATGTAATGAGAAGCCTTGAGCCTCAAATCTCTTCTTCTCTCTCTATTGAGCTTAAGGGGAAAAGTTATTATAAGTAAATACTATATCATATCAGTATACCATTCTCCTTTAGACATTTTAGCTTCACAAACCTCTTCAATTTTGATGCAAAGATTTGGTTCAATCATGAGCTAAACAATGTTTTACCCTAAAATGATATTTACTGGCTTGATATCTATGTTTAATTTTTGTATCTTGGCCATCTATTTTCTTAGTAATTCTCCTAACTTGTTTTATGACATAGTGAGCTTGACAACAGGATCAAGCATGATGGCAATGACTTTATTCCTCAAGATGTAGTGTTAAAACTTATTCATTACTTTTACAAGGGAAAAATATGTGTGTCAATCATAAATTACCTAACATATTTCACGTTCATGCTCATAAACATGATTGGATTCTCAGTCTTGTCCTTCTTCTACATGATGATAAGAAAAATTGAATGCTCTAAATAAATGAATATAGATAAAAATCCTTATTAAAATCAAGACTAATTAGCACTAGAGCATATGATATTGCATCTTTAATTTCCTAAAAGGACTTTTAGGATTCAACTATCCACTTGACTTTGGCATCCTACTTGAGCATAGCGTTTAGGGGTCTAACAATCTCTACAAACCCAAAGATGAACTTCATTATGAAGTTAATCTTTTCAAAGAATGATTTGAGATCCTTCTTGATGTTTGGTGGATGAATCTTTGAAATCACCTAAATTTTATCTAGATCAATGGTGATCCCATTCTTGGTGATGATATGCCCTAAATGCTTACCTTTAGTCACTTTGAATATGTTCTTCTTTGGGTTCAAAAAAATACTAAACCTCCTTCATATTTCTACTATGGACTGTAGGTGACTTATGTGGTCCTTCTAATTATTTGAAAACACTATAAGATCATCCATGTAGATGATTATGCATTCTCATGTTAATCAATTGAAAGTGTGATTCATGGCATATTGAAAGGTAGATCATGAATTTATTAGGCCAAATGACATTCTATTATATGCATAAGTTCCCCACTTTGTGGTGAATGCCATCTTCATTCTATCTTCAGATTGCACCAATACTTGATTGTATCCTAAAAATCTATCTAGGAAGGACATCATTTCAAAACCACTTACTATTTTTATCACTTCATCCAGAGAAGGTATAGGATAATTATCCTTTTAATAATCCTTATTAAGATTTATAAAGTTAAAACATAATATGATCTCACCACTCTTCTTTCTTACTAGGACCAAATTGGCCACCCAGGTAGAAAGTCAGACTAGGAAGATGATTTTTGCACTTAAAATATTTTCTACTTCTCTTTGAGTGAGAGGCTCCATAATAGGATTGACTATTCTTTGACTCTATCTGAATGGTTTAGGGTCTAGATTTAATGGAATCATATGAGCGATGACCTAAGGTTCATAACTTTTATATCTTTGTAGGTCTAGTAAATGACATCCCTATATCAAGCAATTAAATCTTTTACTTGCTATCATTTTTTGGAGTATAGATGATATCAATACTCACATAACCTGGGCTATGATCATCTCCTAGATTCTCCTTTTTGAAGTATTATTCATTTAATTTTGGTTGTTTTAGCTTTTTTTCTTGAGTATCTATGTCAAATTATCTTTCTAAAGAGACAAATCTAATTGGAATTCGATTCTATTTGAGATGAAGAATGCCCTATTTGTCTGATTTATCTTGATAAAGGTGATTAATATCTTTGTCATTAATGATTTGGGATTTGAATTCCCTTGAATTAGTTATAAAATAGATAATCTACTAGACATCATTAACTACCTATAATTTTTTTATGTTATCTAGAATAGAGGGGCATGGTACCAATTCAATGGAGAACTTATTTACCTTAGATTCTTTTAGTGGCTCTAGATTAGTAGCAGCAGTAGCTACTAAATCAATAGTCTAATTTTTATTTCTAAGAAGTGATATGATGTTGAAAGATTCAAATATTTCAATCAAGTCCCATGCTCTATGCTTATATCTCTTCAAATATGATAGCTTACATTGATATTTATTTCTAGTTTATTTGACCAGCGGCTCATAATCACCAAACACTGGTATTTTCTTTACATTATTCTTGAGTAAAAACTATAGTCCTAAAATTAGGGCCTCATACGTAACTTTATTATTATTACATGGGAAATTAAATTTGTATGCTACCAAATACCTCTTACCTTGGGGATCAACTAGCTTGATTCCCATGCTTGATCCTTGCTTGGATCTAGCACCATTGAAGTGTAGAGTCCATAGCTAATTGGAACCTTTAAGTTCTAGGTTTTGTATTTGATTATGAGTAGTGAAAATATAAATACTAAGGTTGGGAGATTCATACTTTACCTCTTCATTCTTAATGTTGTAATTTTTAATGGGATACTTCATTTTGGGTTCTCTGTCAATTTTGATTTGATTTATAACTCCTCTTCATGGTAGCCATTTATGAGAAAAGTCTATAGAGAGATATCTATTAAGAATTTTGGACCAATACCTACTTAGTAATATATCTTATCCTTTAGGTATGTCTACCACTAGAATATCAATGGTCATTTAGACTCTTGGATCAGATGCTACTTGAATGTGCACATTGCTCAATTATCCAACTACTAGGACCACTCTTTTGTCTAGTTGAAAGACCATCCTATTTGAAGGGATTAGTGTTAGGCCAAGATTTTGATAAATATATGTAGGGATAATAGTTTTAGGAGATCCAAAATCAACTAAATAGTTATGAATGTTCTTATCGAATGCCTGAATAACTAGTAAACAAGATGAAACATCTAGCTTGCTCATATAGATGATATTGGTGTTAGATGCCTTTGACTTATCTATAGATGCTTTTGGTTTATCCATAGGTGATTGCCTAGTGATATACTTATAGAGAAGCTCCTTTTGTTCAGTGATTTGAGCTAAATCATGGAGAGTTATATTTTATTTGATCTTCTTCATATCTTTAACAATATTGTATCATCCTTTTCTTGGTTTTTCCTTGCCCATCTGTTGATATTCCCCTTTGGGGGGGGTGGATTACTTTTTGTTTTAGGATTGGGAAGAATCACTATGGTATTTGGAGGAGTCAATGATGTGATTGGATACTTATTCTTTAGATTGTACACACCTCTTTGAAACTACTAAAAAAACATGAACTTCATCCATGTTATCTTCTGGTTCATTGTCATCTTTACCTGGAAAGGGAAACCCATGAGTTTCAAAGAACATGGTAGTGTTGGAAGAGCTAGGATTTAAATGATGATAAGGTAGATTATGCATATGATATTATCTAATCACCTCTCTCTAAAATATTTCAAATGTTGTGTAAAATTTAACATAGTTGAGCTCACCATGCTCAAAAGTATTATGGATTCTACATCAATTAGGAAGAGATATTTCTACTATGTTGATCTCTAGAATATTATTAGTTTTTTCAAGCATATTAAATGTTCTATTGTATCTTTAGAATCATGTGCTCTGATTTTTGGTTGCACCATTTATAATGCCCATCTTCCTTTGCATATTCAAGAAATCATTGCTCAACTTCTGAACCATCTTTTGGATCAAGTCCAATTATACCTTTTTGGAATATGTACCTTGTAAAAGAGAAGTCAAAAGATAAGTCACTTACTAGTTCTACCAATAACCATTTCCTATAACATGAGTTTTAAAGTAGATAAAATTTTATTATATTAACTACATCAATGGAGGTAGCATATATAACTCATTTTGATTGAATGTTGGGATATTCTAACTTACACATAGAACTAGATTTAGTGTTAGAAAAGTGTTGTTGACATTAAACACTCTAGGTTTCTATAGATTAAGTTGCCTATCTATGGTAATAACCTCTTTGAATGCTAGCACCAAAGTATTATCCATAATTTCTCTTCTCAAAAACATAGTAGTGATGGGATCCAAGGCATTCATGTAAATTTCCAATGCTAGTGCTACCTTTGGTTTGTACTTTGGGGTTAAATAATTTTACATATTCTACCATATTGCATTTAAATCATGGATGGGCCCATTAGGTTCTCTCTTCATACTAGTAGAGTGATATTATACCAAACTAGGATTAGTGACCTATCCAAACTGTAAAATAAAAAGCTACTTGACATTCATCCCAAGAAGTTATGGAAATTTTCATTAGATTTAAATAAAAATCATAAGCAACATCCATAAAATTAAAATGGAATAATCTGCATGTAACATCCTCATCTATAACTTTCATTAATCTCAATGCAACTTTAACTAACTTAATATGTTCCTATGTTGTCCATGTTCATGAAGGAGAAAAGGATGGTAGATAATTTATGGGATTATGAGGTAAATCTTACACATCTCTTGGGATGTCAATGGTATATACAAGTAACTAGGGCTATTATTGAGTCATTGGTGGATTAACATGTAAAGGGTTCCTTACAATTAAGGGGTACCTTATTGGAGGATTGTTTTAGACTAGGGTTCTTGGCATAGTTCTAGGTCTCTTATTATTTTTCAAGGGTGAGACTAGTAAACTAGCCTAGGAATTAGATTTGGTCACTCTCTTGGGTGACTCCAGTGTAACTCAACACAAAAGATAACTACTACTATCAGAGGTGTTGGCCCTCCTTCTAGCACCAGTTAATTATTGGTGTGGGTTTTATGCATAATACAACTATAAAAATGTAGCTCCTAATGTTTTAAGATCTTAATGGATGTAAATTCCACTCTAGGGCACGATTTTCATGTATTTTTTTAATTTCAACCTATTGTGTGAATAGTGTGTAGGGTATGCAAGTTGTTGATAAAGTGTTTTAGAGTGAGGTGCAGTTATAATAGGGGTAGTGAATATCTACATGATTTGGTTGGGTGGTTGGTTGCTAATCTAGAGTGGGAAGGTCTAAAAAAACTCAAAAAAGGAGGGAAAGGTAAGGTATAAAATAAATCTTCTATGGTTTTAAAGAACTACTCCCCTAGCTAGTTTTTAAAAGGATAGGTTCTCTCAGAACCTATGCCTGATACTAGCAATAATTGCACACACACAATCAAACATGGCTAATAAGTCTAAGGAAATAATGATGTAGGAAATTCAAAATCTTCAGAAAAAGCTTAATTATTTTAGGGAAACTATTGCACACCCTTAATTAGAATATTATAGATTAGGCTAGTGAAGTATCTTAGGTAGTTATTACACACACAAAAAAAACTACATCTAAGAAATCACTCATGCTCAATTAGAACTATGAATCAATTTGAACTTTGACTATTTTAACCAATATATTTACCAACCTTTTAGTAGCTATTGCATACATACAAGTTAGTATATTAATCAAAATAATAAATAATTTATTCAAATCTGTTTACACTTTTAAATTATTGAAACATGCAACCAAAGAAAGTAATAACTAATTGCATAAAATTGGACAAAAATTACATAAACACATTTGTTGATGATCAAAACTGATGTTGCTCCTGTATTCAAAAATTTCTCACCCAAAATCCAAGTTGGATTACAATTATATTTATAGGCTTGGGGAAGGGGTCACCTTATCCTCCAAGTTCATGCAAGTGATTACATGTGATATTTAGAACATGTATTTCTAACTGTGGTCTAAAATTCTATAAGAGTCTATTTGTAGTTATTAGTTAAAAATAGCCTTTACCAAAGTTATACAACATTTTCATGTTTAAAAGATAGAGGCAATTTTCTATAATTATATGTAAACTATAAATAGATGCACCATTTGTCAAAACTACGTATGCATCTTTTTATAGTTTGTGATAATAACTAGTTAACTACTTTAGATTAGTCACTTTTAAATAAAACACATACTTTACCAATGTTTTTATAACTACTGGTACTAATGTTAATCTTGACTAATCTAAACTATACATTGCATGCTCACTTGTACCTTTTATAGAATTTATATCTTCCTTTTATATTCACCACTCAAATTAGAACATGCATGTTCATAGTCCTAATCTTAACTATAGGTTCCAATGTTTATCGATAGATAAAACAAAGTCCAAATATCTAAGTATTCTACCCATAATTTCCAAAAATATCTTGAAATATGACATGTTTCGACACCTGATTGAGTCTAGGATCTTTGAAAATTTCACTTAAGACTCACACCATCAATATTTTGCATGATGGAAAGTGATCATGCCACTTGGTAGCTCCATGGGGCCTATATGTGCTTTAGATGATTTTATGCTAATTGAGATTTCTTCATTGGTTTTGGGACCTTTAAAAAGTCTATATTGATCTCACACTATCAATTTACTTGTGTATTGGTTCAACAAGGTATGTTGGATTTTATTGCTTTGACTCATTGATTCTTGATATTTGCCAAATCCCATTTTGCTTGGTTCTATATATGTACCACTTGGTAGTTATTAGGGTTTTCTAATTTTTACATACTAGGCCCCTTGCTTCTTCTCGTGGGTTATTGGATCTACACACTGGGATCCTGTAATGGTGAAATTTGTCACTCTCACAAAGCTTTAACATTTAAAATTGCTATTTTCATCATCTAATTAATTGGGCCTAAGTAATGCACATCAATGAATCTTGGTTTCAATCCAAAATGGATACTTTATGAGATTAAATTTGACATTCATGTGATCATTAAATGACATCCTCATAGCTATCAAATGAAATTCATGTGACTGTCAATTTTAATTTTTTGAATGAGTTCATTACCAAGGTTAAATTTGACATCCACATAAACTTAAAATGACATCCTTATAGATGTCGATGATATCTATGAGACTATCAAATTTAATATCAAAAGTTTAATACATTGATGATGTTCAATTTGATGTTCATGTGACCCTCAAATCATATAATTTTGATGATCAAGTGACATTTGTGTGACTATAAAATTTAATCTCATGAATTGGCACATGTCATTCCCTTGAGTCTTCTTATTTTTGTAGACATAAATGAAATACTTAGCATGATACTTTGGAAAACATATAAAAAAGGACTCTGTATAAAGGTTCTAACCAAAGGTTTTAGTATATATGAAAATATGATTTGCCTAACCTAAAACACAATGAAATTATTTATAAGCAAAGGGTGCCACTTGGTAATCTATCATTTATTTTAGGGTTTTTGTGTAGGGACATATGTGGGGGAATTATTTTGGATAAAATGTTTGTAACAATTCTCTTAAAGGTTTCTTTTCTCTCAAAAAAAAAAGTCTAAAGGAATTGGCTAAAGGATAAAAAGGGATGGAAAAAAAAGTCCCAAAGGAATTGGCCAAAGGGTAGAAGGCCCAAGACAAAAGTCTCTAAGGGTAGGTCTTAGAGGAAAAAGGTCCCAAGACAAAGTCTCTAAGGGTAAGTGGGCACTTCAAAAATGCCAAAAGGTCATTTTCAAAATGTTTTAAGGGTAATTCCAGGAGGTTCAGAGGTCATGTGTCCTTTGGGGGAATTATTTTAGGAATTTTGTGTCAGATAAAATGTCTAAAATAAAAAGTTGGAATGAATTATTCTGGGCAAAGGTACATGATAAAATACTAGAAGGAAAACTACAAAATTCCCAAAGGGCACCTTCAAAAGGCCAAAGGTTCATATTTATAAAGTCTAAAGGGCATGTGTTCTTAAGAAAACTTATGAAGGGTAAGTCAAAGGTAAAGGGTCCTTTCAAAAATTCTTAAAGGAATTGTTTCAAGGGAATTATTTTGGACAAAATGTCTGTAACAATTCTTTTGAAGGGTCACTTCTCTCAAACAAAATGTTCAAAGGAATTAGTTGAAGGGTAAGATGTCTTGAAGGGTAAGTATTAGAGGTAAAGGGTCCAAAACAAAAGTCTTGAAGGGAATGTGACCACTTCAAAAGGGAAAAAAGGTCCTTTTAAAAATATCTGAAGGGTTATTTGAAGAAATCTAAATAGCATGTGACCTTTGGTAAAATTGTTTCGAGACTTTTGTGTCAAACAAAATGTTCAAAATAAAAAGTCTGAAGGAAATGGTCTAGGGCAAAGGTGCAGGAAAAAAGTCCCAAAGGGAATGGTCATAGGGAAAAAGGCTATTATAAAAGTCCCTAAGGTCTATTTAAAAAAGGTCAAAGGGTCTCTTCAGAAAGTCTAAAGGGCATATGTCCTTAACAAAACTTCTAAAGGGTCTAATTTATAAAGGCCAAAGGGTAAAATGCTCATAGACCATTTCCATCAGAGGAATTGTTGAGGAAAAAATGTTTGCATAATTTATTTGATAAAGGTAAGCTTGTAAGAATTCATATGAAAAAAAATCCCAATAAAGACAAATAAGATAAGTACTAAAATAATAAGTCCCAAAAGGATAGCAAAGATAGTCCATAAAAAAATAAGTCCCAAAAGGATAGCAAAGATAGTCCATAAAAATATAAGTCCAAAAGAATTAACCCAAAGTAAAGAACTTACTAGAATAAAAGATTTAGTCTATGAAATCACAATATAAATTCCATCTTGCTAAAGTGTGAAAGGCCAAATCATGATCTTTTCTAGAATTTTGCATAAACACATATAAAAGTGGGCTCAAAATCAAGATAGTAATCTAAAAAAGTGGGTCCACATTTTCTTATGAGAAAAGGGGGTATGTTAGGTACAATAATGCTTAAGCTTTGAATTTATATTATTGTTGGAGAGTTATCAATGATGTCATGATGATGTCATGGTGAGTGGATGAAAATAGTTAATAGTCTATGTGATAATGATAAAGTGTATAATATGCTTGTCTTAGTATGATTGAAGAAGGCTTGGTTGATCTTCAGAGTTTGCTTGGTTTGAGATGTTTAGGGATGAGTCTTAAGTATTGATCATGTGAAATAGTTTCTATAAGAAGTGTTGTATGCTATGATAACCTGTGTGCATGAGTGGATTTCATTTGGTTAATCATTATTATCATCTAGACATTTTGGGTCTAATGGTAGGAAATCTAGATAGGTAGTTGATGACATCACCATTGCCTTGCAGGAATGAGTCAAGGGGGGTTGGTCATATGGTTGTGATAAAAAATAGTCCCTAGTTTTTATTCACTAGATCTCAAGTCATGTGATGAAACATGATTTAATATATGAGGATGAAAATTTGGATACTTAGATAAAATTCACTATGTCCCCATACTTAGCCAAATTTGTAAAAGGGATCAAGTAGAGCTGATTAAGCATAATGATGAGATCATTATTCACATGAGTGGAGGTGTCGAGATAAAATGATCATATGGGCTTATTCATTTTTTTGCCTAGTTTCTATGAACTAATTCTTAGATCATGTGACTAAGCATGAAAAAATATATACATGTGAAAAGTTGGGCTCCCAGGTAGTTTGAATGTGTTTTCCCATACTTAGCCAAATTTGTTTTAGGTAAGAAAGAGATGAGTAAGTAGTTTGATGGTGGTATATTTCACATGTGTGGACATTGTAGTAGAAGGTGATCATATGGGTGTGTTTAGTTCTGATCCTAGTTTATTTGTGGTAAATTTTAGATCATGCGATGAAGCATGTCAAAAGATATGTATGAGCAAAGTTGGCCTTCCAAGCATGTTCCAAGAATAGTTGGCTCTGTGATATAATATTTTGAAAAGGCATTTTAATGGTGATATATCTCAATCATATAAATGTTTCAAGAGAATATTGATATATGGTTGTATTCCTCTTTGAAAGGTGATCATATGGTCCAAATTTGAGATCATGCACCCAAGCACAAAAAAGTTATTAAGGCTCAAAGTTGGCTACACAGGTAGATAAGCAAGGTTCCCATAGTCAAATATGTAAGATGTAAAGTTCAAGTAAGTCTCAAGGAGATCAATGGACTAAGATGTTAGGAAATAATGAGATGGAAAGAAATGCATGTAGTTTAATGACTAAGTAAAGGTAATAGATAAGGATCTAATGGTGAGTGGGTGTTCATAAAGAATGATTGAATGGTGAGAATTGCTAGTTAAAGACTTGGTTGATCCATAGAGATTGATGAAACACATTGAGTTAATGTTTCTAGATTACACGAGATGAGGTTAATTGTCATATGTTTAATGTTTAATCATTATCACCTATAAATTAAAGTTTGGACAAGATAAATGGTGTGTAATTTATTTGAGTAGTGAGGACATGAGATGTGAGAAAAGTGATCGAAGTTTAACTATCCATTTACATTTAAATTTTAGAATTTAACAAGGGAAAAACTAATCTATGGTTTTTAAACCATAACATTTGATCCAAGATAAATTTTCTCATTCTATAAAAAGAAAAGATGAAGAGGACTCTATGATTCATCTAATGAACCTAATTTGAAGATTTGAAAGTGTATACAATCAAAGATATTGTGGTTTAAAGTTGAAAGTGTGTTCATGTTTGTTCTGTAAGTGACCCAAGAAGGATAATTGAGCTTGTGTATATGTTTTTTCGATGTTTCATGGTGAATTAGGTATTGGGGAGTGTTGTATACTCCATGAGGATACTCTATGTGTATTTTAAGGTTTGACTAATTATATGTAGTATGAAAAATTGTTAATAAGTTGATTGTGTTTTCATTCATAATGTTCCTATGCACTAGGTCAGTGTTTGAGTATTTTGAGCATATGTAAAGGTGAATAAAGATTACTATGATAGTTTGAGGATGTCTAAGGGGACATAAGGAGTGGAACCATGCTTTTGAAAGTGGTCCTATTTTATCATTTTGTTTGATGATGTGATAAATGGGTGAACAAGTCTCCATGAGACCTATAAGAGCTACAAGAGCCTTATTAAAAGGTGTAGCTACTTAAGGGTGACCCATACATGTTATGGATAACCTATGCATATTGTATTGATCCATGTATCAATTAGTTAGTTGAGTTAAGTGTTAAGGCATACCTAATGGCAAACGAAGATGGTGATGATCATGATTGCTCTATAAATAGTGAAACCAAATGTGTTGGTTTCTAGACTTGTGAGACTTGAATGAGGGAGTGTAAATGTGGAGCCAAGCAAAGGAGATAACCTTTAAAAGAGAAGGTATAGGTTAGTGAGGAATATTATAAAGTGAATAATATCAAACATGATTATCTGAGCAAGGTGATGAAGGTGATCATATAGGTCATTGAACCTAATAAGCCTAGAAGAGATAATAGATGAGTATGCTCAAGAGGTTGTTTGAGAGAAACTTGAGTCAGATTTGAGAGAGGATCATGTGTATGAATTTTAGAGTAAAAGAGAAGTAGATTTGATGAGAATATTAGTTTGAGGACTATTTATATGACCTATTGGTAATAATTCTATTGGAAGAATAGTGCTCTTGTTATTTGAGTATGAGCAAAGGTGAAGAGTGATAATCAGAGGTCCATCATTAGGTGTTGAAGATGTAAATTCAAAGGTGGATGTGTTCATAGGTGTTTTTGTGTTATCTTATAATCTAAGGTGGTTGTATCCTCCTTGTAAGGTAAAACTTGATAAAAATTCTAGTTGCTATTATAGTTCAAGTAGACAAGTGTAGTAGCTCCTTGTGGGATTGCAATCTCACTAAAATTAGGAATGGTAGTTCCTTGATCATTTATATATGGTTTAAATTGGTTATTGTTATTATAGGAGAGTACTTGAATTTTATGTTCCAATGGGTTTTATTTGTGAAGAGGGTTGCCCATGTATGTCGTGTTATGTGATTGATCTTGCATTGTATTTCTTGGTCATTGATATGAATGATGCGTATGCTTTATGAATGCTTGTGGTAATTTATTAAGTGTTTATAAAGATTAGAATTGAAGTTGGATTATTTATGCTCACTGATTCACCCCCCTCTCAATGATTTTACCTCTAATAATTAGTATCAGAGTGGGTCCTTTGGAGTAAGCCTAATAGCTTGAAGGTGATCCTGAGTAGGTACAAATATAGCTAAGCAGTTGAAGAAAGAAAATAAATAGTGGAAGGTTGTGATCAAGGCACTTGAATAATAGATATGTAATTTGAAGAAATATTCTAAAGATGATGATAAGGTTATCAATAACCTCAACGATCATCTAGAAGATTCTAAGACAAGTTTGAGTTCAAAAGAGGATAGTTGTTCAAAAAAAAGGACATCATGTATGATCAAGAAGTTTTCCATGACAATGAAGAAGTTGATCTAGAAGCTAAGCTCATGGGTGCACTTAGTGAACTAAAGGAGAAAAAGAAGAAGAATCATAAGATGAGAAATATATTAAAAGGTCTTGAAGCACAAGTCAGTTCTCTTAAGGGAAGTTTGATAGAGAAAGCATGTAGAATAAAGGATGACATGGTTAAATAAGCTATGAGTGATAAGGAGACTATCCAATTTCTCAGGGGTCAATTAATGGTTGCAATTTCAAGTGTAAGAGCTAAAGAGTATGAAAGCATTCAATTGGAAACCAAGTTAGGTTCATTGATAGATGAGTATGAGTAATTTTTTATCAAGATAAGTAAGCTTTAAGAAGATCAAAAGAATTCAAATTAGGTCAAGGTCAATGAAATAAGACTAGTTAGACAACCAAATGCTTTAAGGTATGATAGTTTATTTCATGGTCATTGTTATACATGTAATAAGTATGGTCATAGAGCTAAAGATTGTAGAGTGAATTTAGTCGAGTATGAACATTTATAAAACTATGATAGGAGTTTTTGGCTAAAGATTGATCATAGTTCAAATCTATCAAAAGGCACAAATGATGTTATTTGTTTCATTTGTCATAAAAGTGGACATATTTATAGATTATGTCTAAATGGTGTTAAGAGGTCTTGAAGGTATGTAAAAGGATATGGAGCTCCTAGAAGGTCAAAAAAAGGACAAAAGTAATAATTTCCAATTTTTCTAATCATAATATTGATAAGAAAGTTGCTCTAGATGGTTATTCTAAAATTGAGGATAAGCACAAGGATCAAGTAGGTAGCAAAGACTAAGGAGACTAACTCTATTGAGTCTAGAGTTTGGGGACTTATAGTCTCTCTTTATCAAATGGGTGTCTCTAGATAGGCTTTAAGGGGACACTTGTCAGTTAGAGGAAGCTTGGTGGCTTTCAGATATTTTTTGATGAGTTTGTTTGTGAATTATTTTTATATTTATCTTTTATGGAGAAAATAAGCTTGTGAAGAATCCTAGTGGTCCTATCTTGAAAAGGAGTTAGCTCATTGATTATGGTTTGGATGCTCTAGTATAAAGGTGAATTACACACACACACACACACACACACACACACACACAACACACACACACACACACACACACACACACACACACACACACACACACACACACACACACACACACACACACACACACACACACACACACACACACACCAATTTGTGGTAGATGCCAAGTGAACCTATAAGTTGAAGTATTTTCTTCTAGAATTTTGTTCTAGATATTGCTAAGCCTCTTAAAGGCTTGTTGAAAAGTTGTGTATGCCATGGAAGTTCATAGTGTTCTGAAGATGAGGTATCTCTATATGAGTATTGATTGTGATTAGATAGTATTTGAAGACTTATTAAAGATGTCACATTCCTAATGAAGCATAAAGTTAGGGGGACCTTTGTAATTGGCTAGTTACTAGGATTAGAGGGATGAGTAGTTGAATCTGAGTAAGAATGTGTGGAGAAGAAATTTTGTGTGCTCAAGATGATAATTCCAATTAGATAAGGTCTTTGGTTAAGGGGGGGAACAAGTTTATGTGTTTGCTATAGAGGTTTGTGAAGGAATTGTAGTACATGATCAGAATGGGTGGATCCATGTGGAATAATGAGTTTGATGAAATATCAAGAAGTGTTTGGTGCTCACAAAGGTCTGTGTATTTATTTTTGATGTGTCATAGGTGATTTTGTGGTTTGAAGGTGATAATTGAAGTTTTTTGTGTGCTCTTAATTTTCTCAGTTTTTGGCTTAAGGACAAGAAAGCCTAAAAATGGGTTATAGGAAGTATATGATCCCAAAAGTGTGAAGGCTAAAATCTTGGTACAAATGTGTGTGATGGGTGTCTCTAGGTGTGAAATAATTTTTAGAGGTGTGCATTAAATAGAAGGAGGTTTGTTGACCTTGTTTATTTTAAGATTCTAAGGTTTTAGGTTAGGCTAGAAAAGTGATATACCTTATTAATTGAGTTAAGATTATTCTTAATATTTTGGATGGGCCAAATGGGTATTAAAATAAATATTTATAGAGAACTGAAGGTTTGTGGTTCTCAAATTATTCAAGCTTTTGTCAATATGGAGGGCTAATGGGCTAGTAGGTTTTTGAATGAAATATGTTGTAGATGATGATATTGGTGATGAAATTTTTTTTGATTGAGAAGGAATATGAGAGTGATATACATATGAATTTTCATGTATTGAATATGTGTCTTATAAAAAATTTAGCTCTACAAGTTCTAGGTAGGGCTACAAGGAGGCTAGACATGCCTAGTTTGAAGAAGAATGTTTTTTGCTTAGTTTATAAAAAATATCAAGGTATGTGTGTTTCAAGGTGAGTTATAAAGTTGATTTAGTACATGTTTATTATTTGGTGACTGCCATGAAGTTATATTAGAGGTCTTTATGGTAGTTTGAGAGAGAAGGATAGTAAGCATATATGGTGATTCTTCATGGTATGTGGAGATCTGAAGATGCTCAAAAGGTGTAATTTCTCAAATTTCTTAGGGGGAGTTCCTCTTATATTTTTATTTATGTGCTCCATCATATTTATATGGTTTTATGTGTTCTTTATTCATTGGTTTCAATGCTTAGTGTTGGCATAGATCAAGAGGAAGTTGTCAAAGCAAGCATAAGTAGGCTAAAGTTAAGGGGGAGTTTATATCATCTTTATAAGATGGTACTTTCATATTTATGGTATTTTTAGGTCTTCAGTTTTCATTGGTGCCCACTTTATCATTGTGTTAAAGGGGGATAAAGTTATTCTTGTGGGAGTATTTGGAGAGAGAAGGAAGGTGAGATATATATTTATATATTAATGGGTGTTGATGTCAATGACAAATGTAGAGATTGTTGGAGATTTTTCCATGATGTCATGGTGATGTCATGGAGGTGTCCTGGTGAGTGGATGAAGATCCTTGATATTCTATGCAATAATGATAAAGTGTGAAATATGCTTGAAGAAGGCTTGCTTGATCTTTAGAGTTTGATTGGTTTGAGATGTTTAGGGATGATTTTGAAGTATTAAGCATGTGAAAGAGGTTTCATAAGAAGTTTTATATGATTTGAGATCTTATGTGTATGAGTGGATTTCATATCATTGATCATTGTTATCATCTAGACTTTTTGGGTCTAGTGGTATAAAATTTGATTAGGTAATTTGATGATGTCACCATTTCCATGTGGGAATGAGTCAAGGGGAGTTGGTCATATGGTTTTGATCACATTATTCCCTAGTTATTATGCACCAGATCTCAAGTCATGCAATGAATCACAATCAAAGATATAAAGATGCATTATTGGCTACTCAAACAAAATTCTCTATGTTCCCATACTTAGCCAAATTTGTGAAAGGGACCAATCAATGATAATTAATCATATTTATGAGGTTTAGCATCCACATGATTGGAAGTGTCAATAAAAAATGATCATATGGGTTTGTTTATTTTTGTGCCCAATTTCTATGCACTAATTCTTAGATCATGTGACTAAGCTAAACTAGAGGTATGCATGTAAAAATTTGGGCTCTTAGGCAGTTTGACTATGTTTTTTGATATTTAGCCAAATTTACATGAGCTAAGAAAGAGCTAAGTAAGTAGTTTGATGGTGGCATATCTCACACATGTGGACATTCCAGGAGAAGGTGATCATATTGGCGTGTTCATTTTTGAGCCTAGTTTATTTGTTATAAATTTTAATCATGTGATGAATTATGTCAATATATATGTATGAGAAAATTTGGCCTTTCAAGCATGTTTTAAGCATAATTGGATCTATGACAAAACATTTTGAAAAGGCATTTTAATGGTGATATATCCCACTCATATGAAACTTTCAAAAGTAATTTGATATATTATTATATTCCTCTTTGAAAGGTGATCATATGGTCCAAATTTAAGATCATGCATTAGAGTGAAGAAAAAGTTATTAAGGTTGAAATTTGGATACTCAAGAAGATGAGCAAGGTTACCATAGTCAAATATGCAAGAGGTAAAGTTCGAGCAAGTCTCAAGGAGATCGATGGAGCACATTTGACTCCAAGATGTCAGGAAGAAATGAGATGGAAAGAAGTAAAAATTATTTAATGAATGAGAAAAGGTAAAGGATAAGGATCCAATGGAAATTATGTGTTCATATAGATTGATTAAATGGTGAGCATTGCTAGTTAAAGACCTAGTTGATCCACAAAGATCGATGGAGCATGTTGAGTCAAAGTTTCCAAATTTCATAAGATGAGGTCAAATATTAGATGTTTAATATTTGAGAATTGGTGCCTAAGTTTAGAAAAGATAAATTTTTAATAATTGATCTAATTATTAAGGATGCAAGATGTGATCAAAGTGGTTTAAGTTTAAATGTGACCGTTTACACTTAAATATTTGAATTTAACAAGGGAAAAACCATTTTGTGGTTTTTGGACCATAAATTTTGATCTAGGATGAATTTTCTCATGATGTAAAAATCAAATATGAATAAAAATAAATTATACATCTAATGAATGTAATTTAAAGATATAGAAATGTGTACAGTCAAATATATTATGGTTCAAAGTTGACTATGTGTTCGTGTTTGTTCTTCAAGTGACCCGAGAAGGATCATTAAGATTTTGTAGATGTTTTTTTTATGTTTCATGGTGAATTAGTGATTGGGGATTATTTTAGACTCCATGAGGATGATATATGTTTATTTTAAAATTTTTACCAATTGTATTCAATATAAACAATGGTTTAGAAGTTGACTATGTTTTCATTCATAATGTTCCTATGCACCATGTCAGTGTTTGAGTTATTTGAGCATATGAAAAGGTGATAAAATATGATTGTGATATTTATAATATGTAAAATGAGACATAAAGAGTGAACCCATGATTTTATAAGTGGTATTATTTTCTTAGTTTGTTCAATGATATGCTAAATGTGTGAATAGGTCTCCATGAGACCTATAAGATCTATAAGGGTCTTATTAAAAGGTATAGTTGCTTAAAGGTGACCCATAGATGATATGGATGACATATGAATATTATATTGAGATATATATTGATGAATTAGTTTTCTTAAGGATTAAGGCATGCCTAATTACTGACCAAGATGGTAATGATCATGATTGCTCTATAAAGAATGAAACCAAAAATGTTGGTTTATAGACTTGTGAGACTTGAATGAGGGATTGAAAATATGGATCCAAGAAAAGGAGATAAAATTTGAAAGAGAAGATATAGGTAAATAATAAACAATATAAAGTGAAGAGGATCAAACATGCTTGTTTGAGCAAGGTACTCAAGGTGATCACATAGGTCACTGAACCTAGTAAGCCTATAAGAGGTAGAATGGGTGAGTATGCTCAAGAGGTTGTTTGAGAGAGAATTGAGTGAGGGTTGAGAGAGGATCATATGTGTGAATTATAGAGTGAATGAGAGGTATATTACCAATTATATGAGTTTATGATTAGATTAGTTTGAGGATTATTTGTATGAACTGTTGGTCATAATTCTATTATCAGAATAGTGCTCTTGTTGTTTGAGTATGAGAGAAGGTGAAGAGTGATTATCATAGGTCCACCATCAAGTGTTGAATAAATAATTTAAAATTTGGATTTGTTAATATGTTTTGTTATGGTAGCCCAACATCTAAGGTGATTACATCCTCCTTTCAAGGTGAAACTTGCTAAGAAGTCTAGTTGTTATTGCAACTTAGATACACAGGTGTGGTGGCTCCTTGTGGGATTGTAGTATCAATAAAATAAGTAATTCTAGTTCCTTGATCATTTTTATATGGTATAAATTGGTTCTTGTTAATATAAGATAATAGTCTAATTATAGGTTATAGTGGGGTTTTTCCCCAATAGGGTTTCCCATGTATGTCATGTGTTTGTTAGGTTGTGAAGCTAAAAGCTTCACTGATGCAGACATTGGAGGAGGGTGTTGAGTGTCACAGTCACTGGCGTCAGTCAGGCCAACCAACATCGATCAGGTGGAGATAGGAAGCTGTCGATGATGGTAAGAGATCAGCCGATGTCGATCACCCCTAGGTAGATAGGGACCGATGTTGGTCGCCTGTGTGGTTCCAAACTCTGAGTTCCATGGACTATTCGTTAACAAACCAGTTGTTTGCATGAAGAAGGCTAATTTTAGCCTTGAGCTATGGATCTAATTATTGTAATTAGATGTCTAATTATTGTTTGCATGAGATCTATATAATAGACTCATGGGCTGTATTGTAATTTGTGCTAGAGAGTAAGAGAGCAAATATTAGCTCCTTCAGAGTGAAGAGAGTAAGGTGTGTTCCTCCTAGTGCCACAGTGCCAAGTATGGGTGCTGGTTTGGAGAATCAAAAGGATTCTTCATGTATGTAGGATCTTGGTCAGTAGCTGTGCAAGGCCATGTTTGGAGATCTACATGGTAAGTAATATCATTGATCTGTAGGTGTATGTGTGTGCAAGGTCTAGGTCAGTACGTGTGCAAGACCAGGTTGATCTGCAGGTGGTAGCAGAATCAAGGTGACAGCAACACAATAGGGAACAAGATCAAGAAGGATCTACTTGGAGTATGGTGTGTACTTAGTTGGAGAGCAAAGAGGAAGGCAAGGTAGTTCCTTCCAAAGTAAGATCATTTAAGTTGCAGGTTATTGCAAGTTCATGGGAGATCTACTTAAAGTACGATTGTGTAATTAGAGTTTGTGGAGCACTTGTGGAGTGTGTGGAGCACTTTTGGAGTGTGTGGAGCACTTGTGTACTGGTAGTAGTGATACTGACTGGTTGGAGGTGAACACCAACTCTATTTTTTGAGTTGTGTGTTGGGACCGTAATTGAGAGAGTGAGCTCTTGAAGGTGAATTACTGAACACTTGGTGTGGGAAGCCTGTAAGGTGGGAAGAGTGTGGCATCTCTTCATTTGTAATTCTTTTCTAGAAGAGTATTAATATAATTGGGTATTGTCTCTCATATTTTGTGTTATTTTTGAATTCTAGTTACTTGTGCATTTTGGTTAATTTCTACATATTAAGTTGCTTGGTAATCAATGGTGCTTCCAGGTCCTAACAGTTAGTATCAGAGCATGTTTGTTGTTCTAGATTCCTGACATTTGGTATCAGAGCTAAGGTTGTAGGGCACAGGTTTGTGTTTGATTACAGGTCACTCTCAGGGGTTTTTGATTTAGTGGGAGTATAGCAATGGCAAAAGAAAGTACACTAAGAATGGAGGAATTGAAAAGTGCAAATGGTCAATTATGGTGTTATGGAAAGAAAGAGTAGGTAAAGAAATATTGTTGGTTGGTAGAAGATCAACATGAAGGAACTGAAGAAGCAGATGTTGTAGGTGTTGTTGCACAGGATGCTCTGGGATGTTTCTTGGATAAAGTAGAATCTTGTTTTATAGATTTTGTTGCCTCTTTCCATGCAGTCCAAAATAGAGTATTTTTCCATGTTAAGGTCTTTGGAGACTTTGGAAAGATTTATTTAGGGGCTGGTGTGCCTTGCCAAAGAATTGGCAAAGGGGAAGTGAAGCTGAAATTGTAGGCGGTCAACACATGGGTGTTGAAGGAGGTCATGCAGGTCTCGGTCTTGAAGATGTGGCTAATTTCTTCAAGAAAGTTGGGTGATGAGAGATGCACAAGAACTCTCATAGTGGATACACTTAAATTAGCGTGTGGTAAGAAAGCAGGTACTCTTTATTTATTCGCTTGTATTATTGATTGTTCTTCTGTTGCGAAGACGTGGCTTTATAGGCTTGGTCACATGAGAAAGAAGGAGATGCATGTTCTTCAGCAAAAGACAGATGTGTTTGATAGACTTAAGAACTAGAAAGCCTTGGTGTTTCTAGAGGAGATGATTGACAAAGATTAGTGGAGAAGGTTGGACCTCTCTAAGCAGGGTAGTTTGGACAGGGTTTTGATCCATGGAGAGCTTATAGGTATAAAGTCATCACTCACAGGTGAACACAGTTACTGGCATCGATCAAGGGAAACCAGCATTGAATAGATAGGTGCCAATGTCGGTCATGTGTAGACCAGAGCTAGTGGTGTCAGGTAGGGTGGCTGCCGGTGTCGGTCATAGAACTGACGTCAGCAACCAGGTAAGATCGATGTTGGTCAAGAAACTGGCATTGGAAAAAAGGATAGTCGCATGGGAACTGACATCGGTCAGATGCAGATTGTGTGGTGATTGAGGTCGATCACTGTAACAGATTTTGGGCAGACAGCAAGTTATCAAGGAGTCTCAAATGCCCATATGGAGGACTAAAAGTGGTAAGTAAGCCCCAAATTCATTGTTTCTCTTCTTTATATTTGTTTCTCATTGTAGAGCAGGAAGGATCTAGGAAATAGTGGGAGCATGGCATGATCAGGATGTAAAACCAAACGGGAGATTTGGTAGGGTTGCCAGCCAGTATGAAAGCACTGAGATGAATGGATACCTTAGTTAAAGAATAGAGAGAATGGATATGTGAGATGGAAGGCTAGGTCATATGGTCTTGAGAAATCTAAAGGACAGTGGTATAGGTTTTGACAAGTGGATGACAAAGTAGGGCTTTAGTCAGTGTCAGTGTAACCATTGTGTTTGTCTTACCAGGTGGATGATGGTCGTGACATTATCCTATTATTGTATGTGGAGGATGAGCTTGGTTCAGGTTCAGACATACAAGGTTTTGCTAAGCTAAGGGTAAGGTTAGTTTAGTGGCATGTCATGAGGAATTTGGAGCAGCAAAATTCTTTGGCATGAGAGACATGGAAGATCACAGGTTGATTTTGTCTCCAGTGGGAGCTGATGTGAATTAGGTGTTAGTGAGGTTCAATATGTAGGATGCAAAATTAGAGCACACCAAGGGCTAGATAGTTTAGTGTCCAAAATCACATGAGGTTTGGTATAGACCTGAGTTTGCCCAAGTAGTGGGTGCTGTCAGAAAGTGTGGAGCTGATCTGGGAAAGAAGCAATGGAGGGCAGTTCAGTGGATTTTTAGGTATCTGAGAGGGACCAACAGCAGGATGACATGCGATGCAGGGTCAAGTTATTTTCTACATGGGTTTGTAGATGTAGAAGCGGTAAGTTACTTGGATGATAGGAGGTGCACCATAGGGTTTGTGGTGGTTGGTCTTCAAGGTTGAGCTTGAAAAGGGATACAAGCTAGGAAACAAATTAGATGGTGTAAAAGTATAGGTATAGTGTAGCTATTTATCTCCAAGTGAGAGATTTTTAGGTTGTGGAGCTAAAAGCTTCATTGATGTAGACATTGGAGGAGGGTGCTGAGTGTCACAGTCACCGACATTGGTCAGGCTAATTGACGTCAGTCAGGTAGAGATAAGAAGCTGCCGATGACAGTCAGGGATCAACCGATGTTGGTCAATCCCAGGTAGATAGGGACCGACATCGGTCACTTGTGTGGTTTTGAACTATGAGTTCCACAGATAATTTGTTAACAAACCAGTTGTTTGCATGAAGAAGTCTATTTTTAGTCTTGAGCTGCAGATCTAATTATTGTAATTAGATGTCTAATTATTGTTTGCATGAGATCTATATAATAGACTCATGGGCTATATTATAATTTGTGCTAGAGAGTAAGAGAGCAAATATTAGCTCCTTCAGAGTGAAGAGAGCAAGGTATGTTCCTCCTAGTGCCACAGTGCCAAGTATGGGTGCTGGTTTGGAGAATTAGAAGGATTCTTCATGTATGTAGGATCTTGGTCAGTAGGTGTGCAAGGCCACATTTGTAGATCTACATGGTAAGTAAGATCATTGATCTACAGGTGTATCTGTGTGTAAGGTCTAGGTCGACAGGTGTACAAGACCAGGTTGATCTGTAAGTGGCTGTAGAATCAAGGTGATAGCAACACAATAGGGAGCAAGATCAGGAAGGATCTACTTGGAGTACGGTGTGTACTCAGTTGGAGAGCAAAGAGGAAGGCAAGGTAGTTCCTTCCAAAGTAAGATCATTTGAGTTGTAGGTTGTTGCAAGTTCATGAGAGATCTACTTGAAGTATGATTGTGTACTTGGAGTGCGTGGAGCACATGTGTATTGGTAGTAGTGATATTGACTGGTTGGAGGTGAACACCAACTCTGTGTTTGAGTTGTGTGTTGGGACCATAATTGAGAGAGTGAGCTCTTGAAGGTGAATTACTGAACACTTGGTGTGGGAAGCCTGTAAGGTGGGAAGAGTGTGGCGTCTCTTCATTTGTAATTATTTTTTGGAAGAGTATTAATACAATTGGGTATTGTCTCTCATATTCTTTGTTATTTTTGAATTCTAGTTACTTGTGCATTATGGTTAATTTCTGCATATTAAGTTGCTTGGTAATCAATGGTGCTTTCGGATCCTAACAGTTGGTATCAGAGCATGTTTGTTGTTCTAGATTCCTGACAGTGTCATGTGATTGATCTTGCATTATCTCTCTTACTCATTTATATTAATGATGTGTATGTTTCATGAATGGTTGTGGTAATTAATTAAGTGTTTGTAAAGATCAGAATTGAAGTTAGACTATTTAGGCTCACTGATTCACCCCCCTTCACAATGATTGTACCTCTAACAATTGTATCCTATTTTCTTATGTATAAAATGGATAACAAATCATTATTAATATGCTTAATTCCATAATTAAGGTCCTTATAATTTTCTAATGGAATAAATTCAATGCTGGTTATGGGTTATTATTACTTTATGTATTCATTATTGAGATGGATTGTGTTGTATTAAAGTTATGTAGTGGGCCCTAAATGTAGTTCCATTGTATACTCTGAAAGGAAATACCATTTTTTTTGGGTTGTTTCAATTATAATAACATATGGTTGGACTAAAATATAAGAAATTTAGCACATAGATATAGAAAAGATGATCCTTTCTATAGTGTTAAGGTATTAGAGATGAAGGGTACAACCATGATAGATATTTTTTAAGTGTAAAAAATTGAGGTTATATATAGTTTAGATTTAATATCTAGATTTTCCCTCCCTTTATTCTAGTAATGGAATTATAATAACACATTTTGAATTTAAGGGAGCCTAACTTAAGTGCTTTGTTGTTGAGTAACCTACAACCAAGAGCATGTTACATTGTGTAATTAATGCATATAATATGAAACTGAAAGCATATGATATGTTTAAAATTAAAGAGAGCAAGGTTATGACTACACCTGTGTGTTAGTGCAACCATCTTGACTTTTATAAATTTGATTTGAAGAGATGCTTCATTATGAAACATTGGAGCTAAATATAGGACAATTTTTAAACCTTAAAGTACACACATACGTAGATATTAGAGGACAACATGCCCCAAAATTGGTGAAAAGGTGAGTCATAAAATAGTCATTGATCTCATTTAAATCATGTGAACCAATCATGATTATAATCTAGTGAGTGTGAGTGATCCAATCAAATCAGACTATTTGGTGAGGGTGGATGATTTAATCACTCCATCCTATAAATCTAGTGAAGTTAGATTATTTAATCAAAGCTAACTTATAATTTTTTTAATATTGAGTGATTTAATCATCTCAACATTCCAAAGGTGAACCAATTACTAAAATTTATTAGCTCAATAATAGTTAGTAAAAGTCCATCTTGGGTATGACAACAATCCATTTTAGTATTCGAAATCTGAAAATTGATTTGAGTTTGAAATTTAAGGTGCCCTTTACATGGAATATGCATCTCATATATGTCTCAAGATGAAATATAGGTATAATAATGGTACATATATATAGAATTCTACCACCAATGTGTATCTTAATCATATAACTATCAAATTTGGTCAGTTTGAAAATTTGTACAAGTATGGGGGACATGTTTCCATGAAATTCCCTTATTAAATCTAGAGAACCTATAAACTAGTGTAAGTGTGGACAACATGTCTCCATAACATTCTTCCACTATATTCTAAAATTATGAAAAAATTTGAAGGTCATGCCTCTATGACATACCCCTACTGATATGCCCCCCCCCTTTTGAGGTGAGGGAAATAAAATCTAGTATTTTCATACCTTAAAAGGATAAGATAACTACATAAATTATGAATTGACAATGTAACATATATGAGGACCATATCTAAGTGTGTGTGTGTGTGTGTGTGTGTGTGTGGGTATCATTGAATCACTTAGAATGTGATCACATCAATTTCTAGGATGCATGATATAGATTAAGGTAATGCATAGAGAGTAATAATACAATCTTATAATGTAATCAAGCACACACCCAAGATCACTCAAAAGTGAAGCAACAAGAAATGGTCCAAGGAGACCTCATACAAGGGAAATTTTCAAATACCACACAATCAAAGGGACATGACTTGATCAAAAGTCCATAAATCATAGAATGACATATTCAAATATCCATATACAAAAAACTATGACATGTTCAAATTTCACAATAGGAAAATAATGAAACAGGGGCTTAAAGTAATGGAGCATATTCAAATGCTCAAAAAAACAAGACAAGAGAAATAAAGGAAATAAAATCAAGTAAGTGTAAAAATAAAATCATGGAATCATAAAAAACCTACGTAATAATATCATACTAATCCTTGGATATATGTATTAGTAAAAAATGTTAAGTAAATAGCATATCAAATACACTTTGAAAGATATGAGCATGGATAAAGGCATGAGTAAATACATAATCTCAAAAATTATAATGGAGAGTGATAATAGAATAATATAACCTAGGTGTATCATGATCAAATAAGATAATTCCCCTGATGTATTGATGACATGAGTAGAGGGAAGGCACATCATCTATATGTGCATATAACATGTACTTGATTATGCTTATATCACACTCAAAATATGCATGAAAAATATTTATATATATATATATATATATATATATATATATATATAATGATAAGATATCTATCAACATGGAACCAACAACATAGATGCTAATGAGATAATAAAACATTGAAATTCTAAATTTTTTTGGGTTTTTAATATTTTTTAATTTTTTTGCATATTTATTC
The DNA here is from genome assembly GCA_037957365.1 of Torreya grandis. Lineage (NCBI taxonomy): Eukaryota > Viridiplantae > Streptophyta > Pinopsida > Cupressales > Taxaceae > Torreya > Torreya grandis. The sequence goes on along the minus strand of JARHVA010001636.1, from coordinate 257,723 downwards.
TTTTGAAAGGACTAATCTAAGAATTCATCATCTTCAAAAGGTGTAGGATCTCTTGATAAAAATTTAAACCTTTGTTTATAGTGATTCATTATCACCTAATTAATTTTTCTATGTAGTTGTTTATCAGAATCCATCAATAGGGGAGGATCACCATATCCATCATAATATATCAAAAACTTCCTATCCCTAATAGTAAAGAGGATAAACATATTTTTAGTATTAAATATTGCATCGTAATATGTTATCTAATGATTCCCAAATTTTAATGTCAAATGTGTCTTTAGATCTAATATCCATATGATTGTGGATACCACCTATGGTCCACATGCAATGGGTATTTTGATGTACCCATGAATTTTATTATTACCAGAGAACATGTTAATTCATTTTTATTATGTCCCAAATGTTCAAGAAATGTGCTGATACAAGTTGTATCCTAATTGTTCATATCAAAATTGAGATGTTAGAAATATACCCCATAAATATTAATAGTAATAGTTATATCTTCATGCCTTGGTCACTTTGAAAGATGGGTTTCTTTTAAATTTTTGAAGTATTATGTATTTTTCTTTCCTCAAGAATTATTTGTATTTGTCCCTCACACTTATATTTATAAATTTGGTTTTGTAATGACTCACATTGATTTATACTATGTATAATGATTCGATGATGGTTAAAATATGGTAATATCTCTTTAGGAATAAGTCTATTGCCTAATTTGTGTTTATTAGGAGTTAAATATATCATCGTATGTTTAAGTAACTTAAGGAGTATTGTATATAGAGTATCTTGGTTTGTTGTGATCTATAACATCTATTGTCGAGTCTTATGAGATACATCCACATTATGTACATGATGTATATGCATTTGACCCTTTAAATTTTGACTCAATATCTATAGCCAAGAAGGATGTATGGAAGAACAATCATTTACATGATCACCTTCTATTTTTACTTTATATTTATATTTAATTTTTAATGCATCTTTTGAAGATGGATTTAAATTATATGTACCATGACCTATAGGTGTGAATAGTTATGTGAAAAATGCTTAAGTGGATTAAAATTTAGTTCCTATAATTTTTCATTTATCATATCATGGGATAGATCATCATCATTGTTATAGTAATCTAAAACATGGCCATCCTGATGCTCAATATTAACCAATAAAAGAAACTTAAATGTTTGATTTTATTTTGGTTTTATAATCATTGGTTCCTTTGATAATGGTTTTTTATCTTGATGCACATCCATGTGCATCTCAATGGTTAATGCCTTATTTTAATCTAAATGGAAATAATCCAATGTTCTTGATTCGCCCAGTTGATATGTTTTTATATTTTCAACGGGAGTATTTTTCTTAGGTGTCACCACTTTAGTGATGTTATTTACATAAAAATGTATCATTTTGAAAAAATTTAAGGGTTCTTAATTTATAGGCATTGTTAATAAGGTGTCATCATGTCTAAATTTTATAAATCAATGTATTATAGATGGTATGACTTATATTATGTGTATCGATGGTCCACCCAAAATTAAATTATAACATAATGACTGAGACATTTCTTGGAATATATATGGAACCATTTTTTGCCTTAGTGTTACATCTAATTTTATTTGGACAAATGGAGGGATTTGAAAATTATCAAACCCTTTAATATGGATAACTGATTTTTGAAGAAGATTAGTACTAATTCCCATGGTGGCTAAAAAAATTGGTGCTACAAATGTTTAAGACTGATCCATTATAAATGAGCATCAATTTGATTCCTTTATTATGCATAACTTTTATTAACAAAAGAAAATATTGGTCAATAATATCCTTGGATGGTAGACATATTAGATCAAAGATGATGATTTTTACATTATTTTTGATATCTTGTCATAATATCCACAAAGTAAGATAATCCAATATTACTTACAACTTGATTATCATAAAATTATTCATATAGGATATTCTTATAGATATTAGATTGCTTTAAAAGTTCAAGGATTGAGATATTAGCATGATTTTTGTTAAATTTGTCGATAAGGTCATATCCCTTAGATTTGATCACAATTTTAGGTTTTAGAGGTAGCTTATATATTAATAAGTGGTAGACTAGGTCATGTGCCCTTACCTTTTCATACAGTGACAAAATGGACTGTGGAATATAATATAAGCTATGGGTTGATAGAATATAAATCACTTAGGTTGAATCTTATGTCCACTAAGTATGGGTTCACAAGTATTTTATTTATCTCAAAAAATAAAGTAAAAAGAAAGGGTGTCAATATGTCATTAACCCTTTTTACAAAGCAAGACATAAATATATAGTTTTCACCTCATACTGGTAAAAACCAACTAACTCCTACAACCAACTATTTACAATAATATAACATGTAAATACATTTTATTTATTAAAACAAATATGAATCTAACTAAATTTATTTATGGGGGTGTGCTTATAAAAATAAGAATACCCTATTTAAATTTATTTAATTAACTTACCAAAATCTTAAGTTATGTTAAAACTTTAGAACAAGTCCTAAGAAACCCCCCTATGATCCAAAATCAGTTATTATGACACATGCCAAGCATTTTTATAATTTTTTAAATTTGATTCTGTCAAGGAGTTTTGTGAAAATGTTAGCTTTTTGATCAACAGTTGGGCAAGATATTGGATCAAGTACTTTCTTCTCCACTAGCATTCTCAAGTAATGATATTTGACATCTATATGTTTTATTTTGGCATGAAATACTATATTTTGAGACATCTTAATAGAAATTTAATTTTCAATGTATAAATGTGTTAGATAAATCTAAGAAATCTAAATATATTCAAGAATGCACAATAAGTAAATAATTTCTCTAGAAACATCCCATGCTACAATGTACTCTGATTCTACTACTGAATTTTCCATTGTATCCTACTTCTTACAATATCAAGAAATGGTATCTAAAACTATATATATATTGTATCCTATTTTGGATACTTATTCATCCACACATCTACCAAAATATACATCACAATACCTAACAATTTTGAAGTTCTTATTGCAGCAGTACTCAAGGCCATATGTTTTCATTCCTTGAAGGTAAAGAAGTACTCTTTTTGATGCATGCCAATTAATTTATCTATGTTTATGCATAAACCTAGAAAAAATTCAAACTAAAAATGATATATCAAGCCTTTTATTCATCAAACATATCAAACCTCCCACTAATTATCTATATTTGTTGCCATCAATAAAAGCAATTTGAAATTGTCTAAAGGATGATGGTAGGAACTTGAACTTTGTGAAATGAAAATACTATGCTCTTTTTGAGTTAATTATATTCCAATAGTTATGAATTCCAAGATCTATCATCTCAAAATCATATTTTAATTCCTTCTTCATAGCCTTGTTATGGTTTTCATCATTGCCTATGATAAACAAGTCATCAACATAGAGAAGAAGAATCACCAATTTCTTACCCTGCACTTGAAAATAGAGAGTATCATTATATTCAATATGTTGAAATCTAATTATATTCAATTATGAATCCATTTTCTCATACCAAACCCTAGGTGCATATTTGATCCCATAAATATATTTGATCAATTTACACACTTTGTGTTATACACCCACTTTTTCAAAACCTTAGGGTTGTTTCATATATACTTATTCCTATAAATTACCATTAAAAAAGGTGATTTTAACATCCATATGATGTAATTTACAACCATTATGTGCTACTAAGTCATGGACCATATGAATAGTGTGCCAATTGGCCTAATAGTCAATGCCCTCTTATTGTGTAACCTTTTGTAATAAGTCTTTCCTTATGTTATTAGTGGAGACATATGATTTATACTTAGTCCTATAAACCCATTTACATATTATGGGTTGAACATATGGAGGAGGATCAACCAAAACCCAAGTATTATTGTTAAGTATTACATCATATTTACTTTTCATTGCTTATTGTAAAACATTTTTAGTAGAAGCCTCCTCACAAGTAGATGGCTCAGTGGAAGAAGTAGTAACAACCATTGCATAGTTCACCTATTTAGGATAAATATTGGGGCTTATTAGATCAAATCCATCTAATTTCAAGTTAGAAAAAGTACTTTGAGCCAATTTTGGATACTTATCTAAATTATTCAGATCATGAACACTAGAATTGTCATCATGTGCACCATTCAAATGAAGACTTAGAGATTTTTCAACATTTTATAAATCATCAACCTATGAAATAGTAGAGGAAGGATAGGAGATAGAATGGCTACTAGTCTCATATCATAGCCTTTGATAACTTCCCTCATTATTCAATCCCTTAGCACATTTTACAATCTTTCTCTCTAACTATCAAATTGAAAATCAATCTCTACAGTGTTCATAGTACCAAACTCATCAAATACATCTCTTCTCACTATGAATTTGCATGTATCCTATACAAGAAAATGATACCCCTTTTTATTTTATAAATATCTAACAAAGATGCATTTTTAACTTTGTGGTTCCAACTTAGTTCTATGTTCAATGGGAACTAAATTGAAACAAAGGAATCTAAAAACTTTCAAGTGTTTAAATTTTTGTTTAAATCCATAACAAAGCTCATATGGAGTTTTTACTAAAATTGAAACTATAGGGGACCTATTTATTTAATACACTACAGTATGAATGGCTTTGGCCCAAAACTTATCATCGATATGTTTATACTGAAACATAGCTTGTGCTATGACCTCTAAAGTCCTATTCATTAATTTAAATACTCCATTTTGCTATGGAGTATAAGAATTAATATATTATCTATGAATGGCATGTTCTCAAAAATAATCCAAAAAATCATTTGAAGTATACTCACCACTATTATCTAAATGAAGAGTGGCCAAGTGTGAATCTATTTATTTTTCAACTAAGTGTACCAATCGACAAAATTAGTGAAAACCTATAATTTATTTTTCATGAAAAACACCCAAGTCATCCTAGAAAAATCATCAATATATAACATAAAACAACTACACCCTCCAATGGATGATTTATTCATGTCACATACATCACTATCAACTAACTGAAACATTTGTTATCTCTCCATGAAGAATTATTAGGAAAAGTTTCCTAATTTTGTTTTCCCAAGCACATTACTCACAAATAATACTATCTTTGTGAAAAGTGGGAAATGCACTTACCATGCCCTATCTCTTCAAGTCTAGTAAAGAGTGAACATTCAAATTTCCATAGAAAATATGCCATAGGTAATGTGTTCACATAATACCTATACCTGTGTCAACAACTACCACAAGTTTTATTATGGGATGAAGCACTTTATAATGCAATCTAACCAAATTTTCATCCTTATATATCCTTCATACATGGTTTTATATCCATCCTTCACTAAACTAATATAAATCATCCTATTTTAAAATAAAAATTTGATAACCTTTATTTTGAATATTTACCAAGAAAATAAGATGTTTTCGCAATGTGGGAACATAGCAAACATTCTACAAGTATCTGATAGATCCATTAGAAGGAGAATCTAAATTGACCCAATACCTTATGGAGTATGCATAGACTTATCTATCAAGGATACAAAAGAGAGATAAGATTCTTTGAAGTTATAAAATAATTCTTACCTAAATTTCATGTGTTTGGTTACTCTTGTATCTAAAATTCATACATATGTGAGCTCATCTCTGGCCTCATATTCCATATAGGTAATGTTTCCTAAAGCAATGAATGTAGATTCATGAGAAAAATTTATAGACTCATCATAATAATGGTCAACATATTGAGCAAAGTTAGAATTTTCACTTTTTGTGGCCTCTAAATTTTGTCAAAAGGAATCTTACACTAAGAGGCAATGTGACCAAATTTCCTACATTTATGACACTGAATGTCTAGTTTACCCTGACCTTTGCCTCTATAAGTGTTGTGACCATGTCCTCTATCACTCATATCATTTTAATGAGACTGGATATATTGTTGATTTGAATAAACTCTACCTCGATTTTTAAAATTTATTTCTCTATAATCTCGACCCACTTTATAATTATTCCATCTATAGTTGTGTTGACTAGAAGAAGATGAACTAGGATTGGACACTAAAACATGGACTTACTTAGTTTTATTAGATTTATTAGATAGAGAGAGGTCATGTTGAATAATCAAATCAACCAATTTATCAAAAGTGATGCATGTGATCTTGTCCAAGACATACAACATTTCTATAAAGTTCTTATAGGATGCATGTAGTATTTTGAATGCAACAGTAACTATAAGATCATAATCTAGTTCTCTAGACCTAGCCTTAGTGTACCCAATAGAAATATTATTTAACTTAGACATGTAATATCCCATATCCCCATATTATTCTAACAACAAAGTAAACAACTACATATGGATGTCTATCTTCTTATTCTTATGTTTCTTATCATATAAATCAGATAAGTTTTTCCATATAGTGCAACTATGAGGATAGTTTTTAATATGCATGTAAGTATCCTGATTACAACAACACTTGATTAAAGGTAGGTCCTTAAAATCACATATAGATTGAAAACATCAAATTTAGCTCATTTTGTAGGCAATGTAGGATTTTAATTATTTATAATATCCCATATCTCATTAAAAACTAATGAATATTCCATCAAATGTTTCCAAAATGAATAATTAGAAGTCATTAATCTATCACCATCTGAAATCAAATTCTAAATTTTTGGCATCTTAAAATTAAATCAAGTGTAAAAAATAAAAGTGGGACACAATGCAAAATAAGTGCAATAAATGAAAGAAAAACACACTCACTGAGAGCACTTTGTACAAGACAATGCTTCTATGGGATTATTCACTTAACCTCCTTGTATAGAAAAAAGAGATTTTTGATGGGTTTTGCACTTAACCTCATCAAAAAAGAAATTGTTCACACCAATATTTCACCAAGAATACACCTTTATTTCACCAAAATACAACCTTATTTCACCAAAAACAAAAGAAACAAACTTCTATTGCATTTGTCCAACTAGTATTAATGATTTTACATGTATAATTTTTAAAACTTGCAAAGCATAAAAAAAGATTTAAAAAAGGAATATTTCATTCAAATTAACATATACTATTTTTTTTAAAAATCTTCCGAAAAGGAGATTGGAACCCTTGACCTCCTTCTTTCAAAGCTTTCCATAAAATCTATGAGCATTTACAAGCCATAAAGAAATAAATTTATATGTAAGCTTGATTTTTTGCTTTATGGGAATAAAAAAAATTACTTGGCATGTAAATTATAATTCTAAACAATATTTCCATGTAAAAGGAAAGCACTTTTCATATCTTTATGGGACCCTTTACAACCGTAAATTTTTGAAAAAATTAATAAGAAAATTTACAAAATGAAATATTTATTTTTTTAAACCTTCCAACACCATGTTAGATGCCATGGCTACTCTAAAGAATTTTGAAACTAGTCATTCACTCCCCCTAGCCATACAATTCTATATCAGGTCATATTATTCAAGATTTTCCACTACTTGGGATTAACATAAAGGATTTTGATGAAATAAATCTTATTTTTGAGGAGGTAAGTGCTAAGGAAGTTGTAAAAGTTTAGATTTGGACTATATAACTCAGAACATCATCCTACCTAACATCTCAGGGGCATTTGAATTCTATATTTAAACTTTTAGGAAGTTAAACACATCAAAAATTGACCAAATGGATTTTAACAAAAAAGGAAGACATACTATATGATCAAAAAAGTTTATAGAATTAAATAAATCCATACAAATGGCTATTTGGGTAGAAAATAGGGTTTTAAAATCAAATATGATCAAACTATAGCCTTCAAAATCATTCTACAATGTTGAAAATGAAGGATCTAAGTTTTAAAATATGAAAGAAGAGATTTTCAGGCACATGGACATTAACATAGGCTTACCACAAATATTACTCATAATCCAATATAAAATATTTAAAAAATTGAATACTTTGTTAATTTTTCAAAATCTTAACCTTAAACTAAAGTTACTAAGGCATATGTTATACCACATGATTTTTTCCAAAATTTAAGTTCACATGAGGCTTCTTTATTTCCATGAGAATAAATATTTTCACCTTTTCTTTCACCTAAATTCACTATGCTCTTATAATGATGATCTGATACCAATGAAATCATATAAACCACTTAAGTTGAATCTTATACCCACTAAGTATGGGTCCACATGTATTTTATTAATCTCAAAAAATCAAGTACATAGAAAGGGTACCAATATGCCATTAACCCTTTTTATAAATGAAGACATAAATATATAGTTTTCACCTCATACTGGTAAAAACCAACTAATTCTTACAACCAATTATTTATGAGAATGCAAACCGTAAGGTATTTTTATTTATTAACACAAATATAAATCTAACTTAAATAAATCTAACTTAATTTGTTTACAGGTGTGTCTATTTAAAAATAAGCATGCCTCATTTACATTTATTTAGTTAACTTACCAAAATATTAAGTTAAGTTAGGACTTTGGAAGAATTCCTAACATGGGTGAATAATGAATTCATGATGGTATTTTTTACTCGAATAGGATATATGTGGAACAAATCAATGACAACATGCATGTTGGAATCTAGATATTGGTTCTATTGCATTACAAAAATATTTAGAAAGAGAGATTAAATATTTATTCATTTTAAAACACTCTCATTATATTTATGAATTCATTTATTGTGTTGTGATGATATGTGTTATTAAGCAATTATAGTATTAAAAACACAACTATAATTATAAATTGGATCCCAAAATGGCCTATAGATGCATCCATATTGAGCACAATTATAGAAAGTGAAATGTGATTTTTAAATTTTGAGTATTTTAAAAATAAAAAATTATGAAACCCTAGTCAATTCTAAGGTTTTAAGACCAAAGGTTGGATTCACCAAATGTCTAACCTTAAATTTATGACACAATGTTGATTACAATTAAGAATATATAAATTTTAAATATAAGGATGATAAATAGATCTATAGATGGGCAATCAATTTACAAACTTAGATAAATAATATTTTGAAATTAAATACTTAGGTATGCCCAAAATATAAAGTAAACTATTGATTGATATTATAATAAATTTAAAATAAGAATACTTAGATAGTTTATTATGTGCATGTATATCTAAGTTAAAAAAGCTAAAAGTGGACTAGATCAAGATCCTAGAATAATCATTAGACCTTTTTGTTCATTTTCATCATTGGCACTTATATTAGGCATAGGGTTTTATACTTAATGTTTTTGAGCCATATTAGGTGGTACAAGAGGAAGCTCTAGGTGTTCAATAGAAACACCATCTAATTTATGATTATACCTAGGTTACAAATAGATAATAGAATAAATTTGTAAAAAATAGAAATTAAAAACCTTAGGAGTTTTAAGATTCTAAGACAAGCTATGATTCATATTAAGATACATAGATTAGGTTCACTAAACATTTAATTCTAAATTTATATAGATGGAGTATCTAGGTTAAGGGGATTATATTACCTTCAAGGTAAATTTTGGTGGCCTATATAGAAATAAACTTATGTTTCTTGGTGAAACTCTAATAATACATTTTGAATGTATAGTAAAAGCAAGAGAAATTTGTTTAGGTGAAAAATAGAATTGACATGCACAATGGGGTGAGGTGGGAAATTTATTTTGACACACATCTGCATCGGCAAGATAGTTGTATATGTCTTTGCAAAGAATGATATACGTCTATATGAATGCTTATTGACATGCTATCACTAGAAAAAATTAGTTGTTATTACCAAATACAAGCTCTTGTAGTGATAAATTTTTTACCTAAACTTAAATCTAATTGTTTATTTAGATTCCTCTCAAAGAGTTATGTAATTTAAAACAAAAGTTTGTCACAATCTGAGTCTATATGCACAAGTTATGGCCTCTATAAGTTAGTATAAGTTACATTGCAATAGCTGGAAGATGTCATCTATTACTACTAGATGACAAAAAGTTTTTTATTAGGTTATATTAAGTTGTTTTTGGGTGACAATAACTTATTTTCATCCACTAGCAACTTGTCATCTACCAACTATTGCAATGTAAGTTCTACCAATTTCTAGAGACCATAACTTTTGCATATGGACTCGAATTAAGATGATTTTTTTGAAATTACATAAATATTTGAGGGGAATCCAAATTGTAATAAAATTTAGGTATATGGAAGTTTTTTTATTTCATTTTTCACTTTACCCCACAACCTATCTATTTTATCTCTTCAATGCATGTGGTGAATTCCTGAATCATACTAATGATTCAAAATCACAACCAAATTATGCAAGGATGTTTTTAAATAAAATAGATGCTATCAAGTGACATGAACACTATAAAATGACATGAATTTTGGATTATGATGTGAATATTATTAGGTAGTGTTAATAATAGAAGGTGATGAATGTTTGTGGTTTCCATAGACATTGATGGGTGACATCTATGTTGGTAGATAATACTAACACTGACAGGTTGTAACAATATAGATATGATTCAAAAAAAAATTCTTTAGAGGATTATTTAATAAATATATCGGTGAATTTTCTCACAGTAAATTTTGAATTAGTGGTGAAATATATTTATAATTACAAAATTTATTTTAAACAACATGTGAGCTGACTCAAAAAACTAACTTGCATCTAGAAAATTTAGGGAAATTTAGAACATTCACTGCCCCCCCAAAATTTTCAAATGCCAATTTGTAAAACCATAATATTCATGAACTAATGAAACATTTTCCACTAAAATTTACCCTAATTATATTTTAGATAAGGATGGTTAACTAATCTAATAATTAGGTTAATTAATAGAAAACTCAAACAAATAATATTCTAAATTTATACTATTGATATTGTTAAAAATAATAAAAATACATATATTGATGTATATTGTAATAAAATGAAAACTAATGATGCTTATTTATTTTACTATGCACATGTAGGTATGGTAAATAGCATGTTGTAAGTGGACTGGAAGATGATCCTATATCTATCGTCAAATTTTGTAGATATATTGGATGCTTGTGAGTTTTAGAAAATTGCATTGATGTAGGTGTATAATTTTGATATAGGTTTCCTACATAGATTATTTATTAGATTTGGATGAAACCAATTGGATCCTTTAATGTTTTATGTCAACTTTCTTTTTTTGTATTCAAATCATGTGCATAAGTTATCACTTTTTTTCAAATGATAAAAACCTAGCTCTTCATGCTTGGAGTGCATATGGGAAAATAGGTTAGTGGGATCATAGTGTTGAGTTGACCTAAAAAACCCCTATGTCAATGGGAATTACCTACATAGACAATAGCCTAAATAGGACCTTAGAATAATGTATTTATACCATACATGTTGGATTTTTTATGTGTAAGGGCACAATATGTCATAAGTAAAGACATGTAGTGACCTAGCATGTAAATTAGAAAATATGGATCATGACCTACTATTTAAATGCTTTAGACATATATAAATACTAACCTATGATTGATATAGAAATAGGGATGAATAGGTTAATTTTTATCACTTGAATGCTTGATTGAGTGTTTCTTGGTATGTTGCCTTATGAGTTATATGTGATTTATAAGTTGGTGAATGAATGAGGGTTAGTATTTTATATATAGTAATTCATTTTGTAAATATATCACATTAAATAATTTATGCTGACCTTTAGGATACATTTAATTTAAAACTTGATGCTTTTGGGGAAATAGACACTTTGTAAGAAAATTGGATAGTTGCATCAACACAAGCATCTATCTGAGATGCAAGTGTCTAGGAAGTTAGAAAACATGTACAAGTGCAAAAATAATAGTGAAAGATAATAATGATGCTTATTTATTATTTCATAGTATATAATTCTTGGTCATAAATATAATAATAATAATAATAATAATAATAATAATAATAATAATAATAGTGAATGCAAGCCTTTTGGTAATAGATAGGCCTATAACTAAAAGGTACATCCATCATAGGCATTTCCAAGTATAAAATACTAAGGTAATATATAAATACAATTTTATTATCTACTCCAACACATAGAAAACCATGTTGAATTTATCCAAGTGAAATCTCAATACTATGTATTCACCACAAGGCACACAAAAATCACAATCCCAACTACCCACTTCTAAAGGAAATACAATATCATAAAGTAGCTTGAGAAGACAATATCCAAAATTTATATTTTGGACATCCTTAAATAATCCACTACTTATAAATATATTTTGTATAAAACCTTATAGGATTCAAGAGTCCTTAAGGACATCAACCCATTCAATTTTCAAGAACTTGTAGGAAGCTTGCCCTTAGATTAATCAGGTCACATTTGACCAAATCAATATCTCCCCTAATGGCCCATCTCATAACTTACCCCTTTATTTTGAGGTCATTTTTTCATAAAATAAGGAAAAAAGGATAAAATTATATATAGTGGGTCCACTTTGAACATTTGTACACTAATCATGATTAAATGTTTAGGTTAGATGATAGTAATATTAGAGCCCCATAATATAACCATCAAAGCTTATGATAATTTAAAATGTTAATTAGCCATAATAATACATCTTACCCTTATTGTGGAGCATTTAATTCATAAAAACTTAATCCATGTCTTTGAAATTGAACTTCCATACAACATGTTCCTTGATCAACCATGCATTCATGCCATGAACATCATTCCATTCATACTCCATCCATGTATCAAATTTCCTCATTTTGGTATCGAATGTACCATTCTTAGTGATCCCTTATGTTTATAATATTTTGGATTATTGGAAGGATGGTGTATAACAGTTAACTATTTACCTATTACATAACATAATAATGAGACAAATGAACCCAAAAAACCAAAATCACCAAAACTCAAAAATTATATCATTCTAGATGAGTTATGATCCATATCTGAAGGATCACCATCCACACCTTAAAAATAACCTTCCACATACAAATTCATAACTCCATCAACCAAATAAAAGTATAAAATTATCAAAAAAATAATGAGAGAATATGAAATATAATATGTATTAATATTATGAATTACAAAGGCAAACATCTTGGTCTCAATGAACAAGGTATTTTTGAACTAATAATTATCAAATTAAATAAAGAATGTTGAGGCATTGGATACAAAATAAATGGTGTTGATCCACATAATTACATCATTAATTCTACCACAATATGTGAGGAAACATTTTCTAACATTGAAACTTGAAAGGAGTTTTGTTCATATCCACTATGAGTACATTTCATCCAAAAACTTTTTTGATGACACAAAAAACATAACCCTTGAGCTTAAATATCCTAAACTCATAAATTGGGACCAACAAGATCCAATCTCACTTGACCACTTATAAAATGATAAGACACTTACTAAATTGATGAGACTGAGGGATAACATTCCATGAGGGGACCATAAAAAAGTATTTTCAATCATTTTTTACAATTCAACATAATTTAGGGAATAGTGAGAGCTTGTTATTCATTTATAGTTTAATCATAAAAATATTATAAAATATAAAAAATATAAGTCCCCTAGTGAAAACCTCTCTCAGGCACTATTATAAAAAGATAATCCAAATTAGAAAGCCATAAATGAAAACATTAATTTTTCTCCTTCCCCTACATACTTTAAATATGATTCCACATTGTTTATCTAAGAAACCATTGATGTCAAAATTGGAAACAATAAACCATCTAAAATTGTGAATCTTGCAAAATCTTTGTCTTACAAAATAGTTACTCATAACCACCCTTTTAAAATAATTCTCAGACATATTTTCTTAGTCATAAATAGATATGCCTAGATTAGATCCATCACATGTATTACATCACCTTGTTTTCCTTGAATATTCCAAACCTATCAAATAAAATTTAATAAAAATGCATCCTAAGGTGCCACTACTTATGAAATAATAGTTGTAAAAAAATGTAGGTAGGCTTCATTAGATGTATTGACTATGCAGAATGGATCCATAACATAGTTCCAATAAAAAAAAATCAATAAAAAATCAAGGTGTGCACATAATTTCAAAATATCAACAAGGATTTAATTAAATATGACCTTCCACTCCCTAACATCAACATGATTACAATATCTATAATAGACTATGAAATGTTGTCTCTTATGGATACTTTTAAAACCAAATAAAAAATTTACATGAAGATCAACACAAAAGAACATTAATTATGCCTTGGGGCACCTATTTCTATCAGGTTATGTCATTTGGTCTCAATAATGTGGGGGAAACATATAAACACATAATGATTATTGGATAAATATGAAACAATAAATCATCCCATAGTATTATGCAAGATATATTAAAGGTTAAGGGAGTACAAAGTATATTTGAACCTTGATAAATGTGTTTTAGGTATCACATCGGGAAAAATATTAGTATTTATTTTATCAATAAAAGGCATATAAGTGGATCTAACCAAATTCAATGCTATAATGGAAATATATCCACCTAACAATCTAAAATAGCTTTATAGTTTACAAGGAAATATTTTGACATTTGAAGATTTGTATCCTAACTTATCAATAAATATAACCCATATAGACATATTCTTAAAAATGAAACTACCTTTAATTGGGATAAATAATGTCAAAATGTGTTTGCTAATTTCAAATAATATTTTTCCAATCCACCAGTTTTGATGCCAATACTCCACGTAAGCCATTATTGTTATACATTTTAACTACATAGTATGCTTGTGGTTTCTCTGAGGACAACATGATAAACAAGAGAATTTCCTTAATTAATTAGGGTGTTGATATCTTATAATATTAAATACTCCATAAAAAAGTCATGTTTAGTAGTTTTCTTCACTTTTTAAAATCTTAGACAATGTGTGCTTAATAATCAAATTGAGATCATTGCCAAAATAGACCCAATTAAGTATCTAATTTCAAAAATATCTCTTATAGGTAGGATGGATAAATGGATCATGTTCTTGAGTGAGTTTGACATTCAGTATGTCAATCAAAGGGATATTAAAATAAAATTTCTTGTAGATTAGTTAACAAAAAAACCCTTGATAGATAGAAATAATTAACCATGTACTTACTGGATGAGTAGATTTATCTCTAAATGATTCATAATAATGGAAATTATACTTTGATGGTTCTTTGACCAATCATGGCTCAAGGGTAGGAATCTTTCTCATTAATCTGTAACTTAATAGTATCCCAAAAAAATTGACTTGGATTTCCTTGAATAAATAACATTTTGGAGTGTGAATATATTATTTCTAGTTTAAAAACAACCATTATATGGGATATCTAATACCTATCATTATATGGTAACTCACAACTTATCATAAAACAAGCCAGTGATGAATATCAAGCAAAATATGAGAAGATTATACCTTACACAAGAATTGATGATAGTATAAAATAGTAATTTTATCACATTAAATTTTATAAATTTCCTTGAGGAAATAAAAAATCAGTATATTCCATGGCCATCATCGATTCTCTTTTTAGTATGCATCTAGGCATCAAGAAAATCTAATTCTTTGTTGAATAAATGATGGTTCCAACATATGGAATCCATGAATTTGAAATGGTTTGTGATATTGCTGGTCCTAATTACCCTTTGTGTTAATAAATCTACACCTACCTCCATGACTAAATCATACCACCGAAGGTATCCCATAACCACAAAAATTCATTTATCAAACATACTTCCCATTTCACACTCCTCGATAACACTTTATATCGTAGAGTCTATGAGGGAACTTTATTGCATTGTTTAAATTAAAATGATGTTTCCTTAGCTATCAATGACATGCATGATGGAATTTTTATGAAAATATTATAAAAATGGTCCTTTTTAATAAAATTATAAGAATAGGATATTATTTAGCTATAATGGAAATAGATGCCTTATATAATGTAAAAAAATGTGTACATTGTCAAAAACATGGGGATCTTATTCATGCTCGCTAATAAAATTTGCATCTTATCACAACTCCATGTCCCATTTCTACATGGGGGATCGATCTCAATGGAAAAATCAATCTAGATTATTCCAATGGTCATAAAAACATAATCACTACCATAAAGTACTTTAACAATTGGGTGGAGGTAATCCCACTTACCTACATAACTGGAAAATAAATCTCTAAGATTATCCTAAATCATATCATTATCTATAATGTTATCCCATCCACTATCATAAATGATAATCGTAAGTAATTTACTATTAAATATTTAAAATATTTTTGTATTAAATTTCATAGTTGACATAAATGTTCCACACCATACTATCCCCAAGGTAATGTCTAAGTATAGGTCTCAAAAGAGAACATCCTTTAAATCCTAAAATGAGTTGTTAATGACACTAGATAATATTATAGTTTGCAAATTTATCCCAACTTAAGGGATTAATACACTAGACACCTATGTAGGAACCCTTTATTCACTTGTACATTGAACTATGTGCACATGAATAACATACATTAAAATGTGCACATGACTTATTGAGGTCAGGCTAAGAAAACTGACATAATAGATGGATAATTTATGAAAATATGGATTGGGTTGATTATAGGGTGGAATAGGATTTAGGATGATGAGATAAAGGGATGATTATGATGGAACAAAAATATGTTCATTGTGTTATGTTACTCATTAAGAGCATCTAGATGAGAAGAAATAAAAATCCAATGTCCTTATGTATTGATGATGATGAGGAGGTGAAGCTCATGACCAATGATAGGAACATCAGGGTTGGAGTGATTTATTTAAATGAATCAAGTAATCTATTTGAATCTATCAGGATGATTATGCCCTATAAATGGCATACAAAGATGTGAATGATATATAATGAGGCTAGACTAAAGGAAAAGAAAGATGATGGGGATGAGAATATAAGCCTAGTTCATGTTGAATTAAAATTTTGGTTTTGGGGGAGGATGATGATTAGTAGATAAAAAAAATTATATTGTTCCTATAGGGAACTGAGATCATTGATAATGCTATGGGGACAAGTGTGGAATGGAAGACCTCAATTCTAAGCTTGGCATTGATTTTCAATTAGGTGTTAATAGCAAGACCAAGTACTCTAACTTTGGGAAAAATACCTACTCTATGGAGGTATGATGCTAATATAATGTCATGAAAGAGGATAAATGAGTAAATTTATAATTTTAAGAGCATATTATGAAGGTGTTATGTATTTGTACTTGTTGTTCTCTTATAATAAAGGTTTTGAGGATGCTCGTGCTCATCGGTATAATGCTTTGACTATTGATTTATTTTTAGTTTTAGGTAGTGTTTTGATTGAAAATAAATCCAATTAATTGATGAAAATAAATTAATTAACATATATAAATAAATTAAATTCTTTTTTTAGTCTTTAATGCATGTAATACCAGAAAACCAAATCAATGTAAATGATGATTTTTAGCTTTTCTGAGTGCAAACTAAAAGAAAATGATTTTGTGTGATTTCATATTGATAAATAAGTGAATATAGTATGAAAAATAGGTTTTAATTACATTAAATCAATTTTAAATAATTTTTGGATCTTAAACAACAAGACCACTAAACACCCAATAACTCTTTTTCATATGCAAACTAAAACAAGTTTTTAGTATTTATATATGAATGCACATTAATTTTGGATGATCTATTTTAAATAAAAGTGAACACATGAATTTTAAATATATATATATATATATATATATATTTAATTTTTAAGATAAAATATTATTAATAATTTACTTTAAAAAATGAATCTAGAATAAAAAAAATCTTCTGATTGCCTAGGTTTGACGTTTTTTCTCTTTGCTAGTGTATCTATTTGTGTAAATAATAACTTGTTTTTGAAATAAAATTTGAAAATTGTTATAGATGAAATTATTGATTTAATTTTACAATATTTACCTAGGTTTTGGAATTTAATCTAGATTCTTTCAAATAATTTATTCTATGGCTAAAAATAAATAAATAAACTAACTAGTATTTTTGTACAAAGATAAGAGAGAGAATATTTCTTTTGACTATCAAAATTGCCTTTTTTGAAATAGATATTTAATATAATGTAAGAAATTAAAATAATTTGAACTAATCTTTTTAATAAATAAATAAAATCTAAATAGAAACTCCCAACCTGATCATGATTTAGATTAGCCGAAAGCAAGAGAAGTATTTGTTATGTGTCCCTCATCATGCTCGATCCTTTACTAAAAAAAATTATTGTAGAAACCGTCTAACGTTGAGGATTATAAAATTAAATTAACCAAAAGGAAAATAATAGAGAAATAGCTCCAAATAAAAAATAGTTGACTATGGCTGGTTAATAACACCAATCACAAAGATTTGATTGCAAATCTAATGAATCTCCATACTTACAATTGTGTATTTTAACATGAAATAATAAATTAAAAGATCCTAATAAAAGGTAAGGAGGTTTTGGCTATAAAAATATTCAAAAATATAGGCTCTAATAAAGAAAATTGTATTTTAAATTAATCTAAAAATGTAATTCTTGTAGAAGAGGAATTAAAGTTGGGTGAGTTTAATTGAGTTAAATTGGGAGTAGAACCTAGGGAAGACTCAAAATGATTAAAAATAGAAAATGGAGTTATTTAGGATAGAATGGATGAAAATTCAAGGTGATAGGAACATGAAACACAATAAAAATCATGTAAATTGTATAAAATCTTGAGTTAAAGGAGCCAAAATTAGAAGATAGCCAAGAAATGATAGAACTATCCCTACATGCAAGGGAAGTTATGAAACCATTGGGCCTAGTGATATAATCACTACTTCTAAGAATGTAATACCACATGGGATGATGGAAATACCGATTCAATGAAGGTTACATCATGGTGGTTTTTGAAACCACCACAATGGTTCTATCACCTTAGGATAGGTTCCATAATAGAACATGATAGCTATATCATTAGAAGGGGTAGTTTCATCACCCTTAATTTTTTCAAAAATTGGCTCAAAGAGACCACAAAAAGAAATAAAAATTTGGTTTGATAGGTCTAAGAGATAAATAGGGAGGTAAAGGACTAAGGTGTTAGATAAAACCTTTTTTGAGTATAAATTAGTAGATCACTGTATCAACATTAGACATCAAATGAAGAATATTATATCATGAAAATTATAGGTACATACATATTACCCTTGATAGGACACCCTGTCATAAATTGAAAAGGGTCTAGTCTCAAGTAGTGGCATGTAAAAGGGAAATACATGGTTATAAATACTTACCTTACTTCAATAGTACAACTAAACTAATTGAGACTCTATGTAACCTAAAGATAAAAGATGAGCATCAAGTGAAATTTGAATGAAATAGTAGAAAATGTAAAACATAATACAATAATGGATAATATTACTTAACATTTATGTGGGGAAGATAATACTACCTAAAATGTCCCACCAGGGGATGGAATCCAGTGCCAAGTTATTATGTACATGAAAATGAAAAACATGTTATAGAAGATAGAAAGACATGTAATCATTCATTTTGAATTATGAGTCATGAAATATTAAAAATAATATGACTTGAAATCATGAAAACAAAATTTAATTAGAGAACATGCCAAATTAGAAAATTTTTAAACCAAAATAGCTAGTTTGGGGGCTTATATTTATCAAAACTTGGCAAAAATAGATTCATTTATATAAATTGACTTCTAAAATTTTGAGCTCTAGATTACCTTTGATGGTTTTGAGAAAAAGATAATTCAAAATATTGAAATGAGAAAAGGATGGTGAAAATGCCAATGGTAGGTGGATTAGGCCAAAGTGAGGTAGGTTTTTATTAGTTTTTCCTCTTTTTCCCTAGTTTTGAGATTTTATTTAAAAAGACATTCAAATTCTAGTAATTTTAGAAATTTATAGTGGAAATTTATATTAGGGGTGTTAGGAAAATATCCTGATAAACATTTTGTGTTTTAGGAGATATTTTGAGGGTTTTAATAATATGTAAGAGAAAGATGAAATTGATGCACTAGGGATGAAACTATTAGTCCTTTTAGACTAGTAGTTACATAACTATCACTTCTTAAAAGGTTGATGATTACACAACCACCACCAGATGATGGTTTCAAAATTATCCATGGTGGTTACATAAATACTAGAGATAATTGCATGACATCCCTAAGGTAGTTGTGTAGCTTCCCTGAGGTAGTTACAGGATTTAGCTTTTAAGGGATAATGGAATGTAAAACCCTTGATTACTAAAGTGTTAGAATATTAAATCAAAGAATAAATATATCAATAAATATAACCACTACTTTTTGAAGTGATTTATTTATCTAATTATTATATAAATATAAATGAGCTAGGAAAGGAGGTACTTAGCTCAAAACTAATTAAGACAGACGATTAACATGATAAAACTTGGTAAAGGTGTTGTATAGAGTGTTATGAGTAGGAATCTAGAGTTATAAATCCTCCTAAATAAAAATGCAAACCTCTAAAAATCTATGCACCATGGTAGTGTCATTAGGAGTGTGGTGATGTCCAATTACAATAGGGGCATTGAAATTATGGGTATAATTTTAGCTATACCTGAGATATATGTGCATGTGCAAATGAATATTGGATCTCTACTTGTAACCTATTTTGATTAATTTATATGCAAAACCCTAGGCCTTCATGTTTTTTATTATATTTAAGAAGCAAAATTATAAAAGAGTGGAATTAGTAGTGTAGGCTTAACATGAACTCAACACCCCATGTGATAAGCATTGCCTACATACCATTACTTTTAGGAGGGATCAAGCTCAATGTAGTTCTCTTGCTTAAGTGTTTGGTACAAGTTGAAGTGAATGCTATTACAAGTGTTAGTTTGAGTACATTAAGTGTGAATTAAGACTATAAATCCAAGTATTATGAGCTTTGGGTTGTTATAGATGGTTATATGTAAAATTAGGGTAGAATAGGGATCAATAACCTTGATTTGTAGAATTATTTTTGAGTTTGTTTGAGAGTATTTTCATCTAATTTCCATCTAGTGGATAAGTTAATTAAAGTGCTATATATATAGCATTATAGTGTTTTTCAATATGTGAAATAAGTATAAAACAACCTTAAATTTCATTAGGGGATGGAAATATATCTATTGGAGGTGTAAAGATAAAAGGGACACCAGTGTAATCCCTAAGTCACTGTGTAATGCGCTAGTGTCTTAAGGGTCATGCTAGTATCTAGGTGGTATAATCTAGTTAGTAGAGGGACTGGGTGATTAAGGGGTGGCTTAGTTTTACTTTTATTAAGTTTGGGAGTAGGTTATACCTCCATGAAAGATGTAATAGTATATAAATAGGCCCTAAGATATGTTTAGGTTTAATATAAGGCAATGTGGTCTCAAGTGACACTCATTGCACTAAAATGACATTTTAAAATGACTATATCCCCCCCACCTTTTATTGGAAAAATTTAAAAAATAAAAATAACTAGGATAAAGGAAAATAGAGATACCTATACTTACCTAAAAGGTGAAACCCATGAATTTGGGTTTGAGTTTGTGAAGCATGTTCCATTGCATACCTTACAAGTGAAACATGACCAAATAAGTCCTTACTTAAGAGATATAAAAATCAAAGACAAAGATAATCAAAGAGAGAAGATAAAAAGGAAAGGAATGAATAAGCCTCATTGGATATGTGAAATAATGCTATAACCTAGAGACACCATGTGTGTGTGAGTGTAGATGGTAATCAAATGGTGAATAACTTGGATTGAGTTGATGGCTTTCTCAGTCCTCATGTGTGGGTGGCTGAAGAAATTGAATATGATATAAATCCATCATTTCATATCCATGTATATTATATTCATCTAAAAATAAAATTGTGTAATGTAACTAAAGATGTGTGATATAACTAAAACTATGTACAATGGCTTTTGGGCCACTTGAAATATAAGAAATGTAAAATAGCTCAAGGGCAACTCTGGAATGTAGGTAAGGAAATATGATTAAATTCCAACTATTATATATGTAATAAGGCATTAATATGATGTGAAACCTGGTGAAAATGGTGTCTAGAGTATACAATGTTGAGATTGACGTGGAGGTACCATTCCATCTAAGAGTACTAGTGTCAAACTAAACATATGGGAATGATGTGGCTTGAACATGCCCCTAAATATAGTATGTGTTCATATGGATTTTAGACTTAGTAATAATAATTACATATATATATATATATATATATATATATATATATATATATATATATGAGTATCTGAAACTAAAATAGGAGTGATCATGCCAAACATGATGCCCCCAATATAAGCAAACCTATGTGATTTTGATTATAACTAAGCATAAACTAAACACATCTAATAATCTATGATTTAAACTATGAAAACCTAAAATATACTCTCCAAACCTTTCTATCAATTATATAATTTCATGCTTATATGGATATTGGATAATATTATAGTCCTTGGATAGTAACTCACTATGATAGTGTCCAATATGCTGTAGTAGTGTTCAACTATATTTTTTCTATGCAGAACTAAAAGTTATTTGTGTATAATAGTTTGTCACTACATTTTCCTAATTTTAGGCTTTGAAATCTATGTATACATACTAAAAACTATGTTTTGAGTGTACTCAAATGGCATGATATTTATAACTCCCTATGAATGCCCCATATTTTTAAGGGAGTTATTGAAATTATGAAATAACTAGCTTTAAAATAAAACCTCTACATCATGTGTGTTAGACTAAAAAAATTATATCTATGTGATAAATTAAAATAATGTATACATGACATCAAAATGTAAAATAGTCTGAGCATAAGTTGGTAATGTATGACATATGTTACATCTAGAATTATCAAGGTTTATCAAGATATATATAATAATGTAATCATGTATATGAATAATAATATGAGTATAATATAAGTAACTACCTAGATAAATGGGGCATGATTCCCATCAGGTAATCTAAGGAGGAAGGGGAGATGCATGAGGTCCCTCATGGGATAAAAATTTGATTATAAATGTAGCCAAAAATCGATAATTGTCATGGTCATGATGCATACATATAACCACATGAGACACACAAATTAAGCCAAGGGGACATAGTACAAGGGACATTGGCACATGTCACTAACTATAAGAAATATAAAAAATACAAGGGAATGTTCAAATGTCCACATATACATAGATAAATAAAGGTTGGATTAGAACCACATGGAAGGACATGCTCAAATTCTTCCATACACAATCAAGAAAGCACACACAAGGACATGGAAAAATGTGTAAATCATACATAAAGTGAAAGGAAGTGGCAAAGATTTGTATAATAATTACATATTAAAATTCCCCAAGTAGATGTAGAAGCAGTGAGACACAATCAAATCTAAACTAATAAAGTTATAAATGAAAGTATGTATAAACATGTGGTACAAATCGATATAAGAGAAAATATGTACATAAGTTGAGTCTATAGTAGTAGTTGATAAAATGTCTTATGTAGTAAGGATGATCAATATAAATATATAAGCAACAAAAAATTTGTGATATGTACTATAGAAAGGTATAACCTAGAAAATCATTAATTATGTATAGGATGTCCCTAATGGGTGGATGTATCAATGTTGAACTAGTGTGTATGTGTGGAGGACTTGAGTCCTATAATAATATGTAAAAACTCACAAAGAATAAGTCAATAATTTATGTATGATTAAAATAACTACACTAACATAGATATCATATATATTACCTGGTAAATAGAAGGAATACAAACATGAAAATGCATACAATCTAAATGTTTGTATTTTTTGAGAAATATTATATTTTTTTGTGTTTTTTGAGTATAAGTTATGTAAAAGTGATCATGAAAATGAAATTATATAAAATGACCAAGGTAAGATAAACATATATACAATAGGATAAATACTAATAACTGATGAGTCTCGTAAGAGACTCATTATCAAGTTGTGTTATATCAAATAGAAGAAGAATGATCGTGTGTGTTGTGTGA
Organism: Torreya grandis; assembly: GCA_037957365.1. NCBI lineage: Eukaryota > Viridiplantae > Streptophyta > Pinopsida > Cupressales > Taxaceae > Torreya > Torreya grandis. The sequence goes on along the minus strand of JARHVA010001636.1, from coordinate 233,746 downwards.
TGAAGTATATAATATTTAGGAATTGAATGTGTTTAAGACTCTTAATTTTAGGATAAATATGGATTATGACTAGAAATATATGCATCTAACTAAATTGAACTATAAACTACTAGGCTCTTAGGGACCAATCTAGTAGAAGACATTATAGCTGGCATGGATGCTCTATGGTGAGTACTCAAGGAACTCACTAACATTTATATGGGTAGGAATGGGATAAATATTATGGATTATATATATATATATATATATATATATATATATATATATATATATATATAAAATCCATAATATTTAATTAACATAGGGTGTCTCTATAAGGTTCTTAATGGGAGAGTATGTGTACATGGTAACTATTATCATATAGATTTTGCACTCATCTTGATGTTGTAGCTCACTATGCAAAAATCTAATGATAAAATGGGATCAACTCCAAGTTTTATAACCTTAGATAATTTATATAAAACTATATATAATTTTGGATTAATTTCACTAAATTTGGTGAAATTGATAAACTACCAACCCATGTGAAAATTTTACTTCTTAGTGATCTTACTTCTAAAATAGGGTTTGACTTTAAGAAAAGAGTTTTAGAAATGAAATTACAAAAATGGAAATGGTGATGGCACAAAATATTTGTAATGGATTTTAATTATTTATTTGAGTGAACATAATAGAATAATAAATATATTGAAATTTATTGGAGCACAAACTTATGCAAATGTGAAACCAAAAGTAATATTGGGTATTTCTAATACAATGGACATGATTATTTATTTTTTACCAAACAATATTTCATAAGCATAAAATAATAGAAAAAATGAAAATTTGTGACTAAAATAAGAATTAAATCATTCATAAATTGATAAAAATCCATGCATACATAAAGATAACATAGATAAGAAAGAAAAATCTTCAATCTATTCTCATTCTCTAGGTTACAACATGTAGATAACTTATTTAAAATGTAGAATAAACTCTCTAACAATAAGAAAATTAAATGGTCTACACCATAGTTCCCATATTTATAAAAAACATTCTCATGGAATAGATGTAGTTAATGAAAACTCCATGCCCAGTTAAATAGCATAAAAATATAAAACTTCATGCAAAGGGGGGCATGATCTTCAGATGTAATGGCATCCATGGCAAGGTAAAGAAGTGGAAAAAAGAGCATGAAACTGTTAGGCATTACAATTTTTTTTTGGAGGCATGGAATAACTTGTATAATCTTAATACAATGCTTTCCTCTTCTTCAATTCACCTGTTGCAGCTTCTTCATGCAATGAGGTGCCAAAGTGAAATTTAAATTTAGAGAAAAAGATAGATTTTAGATAACTTTAGGTTATTTTTTAGAAACCTAACGTGTAATTTTCAATGAGGAATTTTAAAATCTTTTAATTCATCTAATTATGGCAAAAATTGAAATGCAATTTACAATATGAGTTTTTAAAATTTAGCAACCTAGACTATTAAAAAAGGAAGGTGCAATTTACAAGTTTCTTTTTACAACTTTCAACTTGTCAAAAATAAACATGGTAATTACAAGTGGCTCTTTCTTAAAAATAACCATTAAAATGATAGTTTCAACTTACAATCTTCAATTTTATAATATTTTTACAATAAATAAATATAATATACAAAAAAAATTGATGGAAATAATTAATCTACAACCAAAACTTATTAAGAATCTTTGTACTTCTTTGAATGTATATTTTCAATGTATGAATCAAAACTCTTGAATATCTCTATGATATGATCTTCATCTAGACTAAAAGAGTATAGGTGGCTTATTTCACATTTTGAAATTATGTTGGATAGTTCATTTTTTGTAGCCCTGTATACTTGAGTCTCTTTCCCCATTCAATATAATGTATTATGGTACCTATCAAAATGGTGGATGGAGATCAAGGTGAATGTTGTGTCTTATGATGACTCCCTTTCAACCACTCATTTAAATTTATCTTGAACTTCCTATACTGAAAGGATCTGGTCTTGATGATTTATTGCTTGACATGACACTTTATTTAACAAATCTTCAATGTTGAAGAGTATATATGTAACCTTGCCATGTATAGCCTTAGATTTATTGATACTCTCTATGAGTATTATTGTTTTCAACTAAGGTGCTCTATCTAATTCCTCATTCTCTACATCATTTTTAGTATCTTTTGTGCAATGAGGATATTATTTTCAATTGTGTCCACAATTGTCAACTTTGGATAGAATAGGTTCAAACTTTCTATATCTTCTTACTACTTGCTTATTTGTTCTCTCAAATTTTCCCATCCATATTTTAGGGCTTTGTAGTAATCCATTATAAATTCAAAAACTCTATTTCCCTTTGAAATGAGCTCCTCTATCTAGTCCTTTGTATCCATTCCCATGTTATCACTCTCTATCACTGCATTAATTATTTCTTGGTTAGATATCTGAGTAATATATTGGGTTGGTTAGGTAATGGGCTCTATGAACTTATTTAATGTAGTCTTTAATTGTTTAACCATATTATTCAATTCATCATTAGTGACCTTATCACTATCTATTTTATTAAAAAGAGATTTAATATTGGATTAAACATCATGTTTCAATTCAATATGACCAAGGTGACCCTTTGATATTTGTTAATCCTCCACCACTATATCTTCCTTATATTTATCTGGTGGGGGGATTGATATATTTACAGACTTCTCCCTTCCTAAATCATCTAATATCCTTGATATGGTTTTGGGAGTTTCCTTTGATTTCTTAAAAGCATCTTCAAGGCCAAAATCCATTATGCTCAGGGACACCATCTAATTCCATTTCTTCCCCACTAATTTTACTATCCAATTAGGAGTGGTATCCTATTGTCCTAGCACTAAAAATTGTGAATCTATAGTTGAAATTGTTGCACTAGTGCTTATTGTGACAAGTGTTGAGTCTATTTTTGTTATAGTTATTGAATCTTTGGTTGATGTTTTTCCAATATCTTCCCCATATGTGGGTTGAGTGGCCATATTTTATCAATTACTTACTCCATCTCTACCTCCTTTGTGGGGTTTGGGGTTATTATGGAAATGGAATAAATGGGTCATCTGAAATGGATGTGCCTATTAGGGGTGTGGGAGATGGAAGTGACACCAAGGGAGGAGTAGGCACAAAGAGTTAGAAAAGGGGAACCTATGGGAGTGTGGAATACAAAGTTTTGAATGAGTGAATTAGATTTATGTGGACACTCATGTTTGTTGAAATGGCAAAGGTGATGCGAGATGAAAATGAAGTAGTATTTATCCCAATGGTTGGGATGGCCAATGGTATTGTATTCAAGATGACTGAATATGTGGATATATATTGTAAAGTGTTTTAAGTGATTAATGAGGTGGAGGTGGTGATTAATTATGAGTGGTAAAAATTATGGAAGAAGGGAGTGAAATTTTGGAAGAGGTAGGAATTGTAGAGGAGGGGAGTGAAAGTGAAATTTGAGTTTCCAAATGAGTTGATTAAACTATTGGCAATGGAATTTTTGGCACAGATGAGTTGGTGAAAATAGAGGGGGTAATTGTTTGAGGTAAAGGTGGAGTGGATATAAGAGGAGGAGGTGTTGAAGTTGATGTACTGATAGAGATTGGAGTAGAAACTATGAATGAGATATGAGTAAAACCTATTAGTGTTTAATGAGAACTATATCTTCAGATGAAATCACTATCAACTGATATATTGTTGATCCTTGGATACTTTATTTTCTTCTCTTAGCCTTTGAATTTTGATTTCTCTTGTGGGATGCCACTAGCCTATCTACCTATTTTAGGAGGGATCCATTGATATAACCCTATATTTTTAGTGTTATTTCCTTCTCCTTGAGGTCTCTTATCTTCTCACTAATGCTCACTATTGTCTTAGTCACTTTGACCCCTTTGATTGTAAGTTAGTTGGTTGTTATATTTATTACATTATTGTTTCTATCCATTAATGAGGACTCAAGAATGGACCACCTAGCTAATGGAAGGGGTTGAGTATATATCTTATTATCATAATAGATCTTATTTACTAGGGATTCATCATCTACCATGTCCTTAGGGATTGGTTCCATGTTAAAATCCTTGATCTAATCTAGGGTCATCTTAATTTTCATTCATCTTGCATATCCTCCTAGTAGTCTTCATAGTAGGGAACATGGGAATATGTTGATATCCCTAATGCATTAGTAATGTTTCCATTTACATCATAGAATGGGCTTGCCTCCAAAGTCCTCAAGGTCATCTGAGTCATTTTAGAGTCTACACATTTGGATTTGGATAAGGAAGGGCATGTGTACCTCCCTATGCTAATGGTGAAATGAATTCTTGCCTTATGTTTGATGGATAAAAACTTGTGAGTCTCCATGAGTTGCTTCACAAGATATATTAAATCCCATTTGTCACTTACATACCTTATGAGGGTGTAAGTACAACCATTGAATCCCCCTACTCTAATGTATGAGTATGTGGGGAATTTAATGAAATAATATCCCTAGTTGGTAATATTTGAAGTATCAACATCATAAAATCTCTTCTTTTCCAACACTTTGTGAAACATGACTATGATGCAGTAGATGAATTCATCATTTAATTTTTTTAAATATTACCTACTTGCCTCAAGATTGAGGTTGGGGTAATAATTTAAAACCTTATTTGATTGGTTAGATACTATATTCCATATTGGAAAGGCTCTCCCCTTAGATAATATGTATACTATATAATAAGTCATATATAACTTCCATGTATTCTAGAATTCCATTAACTGCTTATGGATGGAGTCACTTATCATCTATGCCCAATTGATGTATTGATTGTTTTGATGGATTACCCATATGTATTAGAACATACAATCTTAAAATATCTTGGGATCAAGTATTCCAATGGATCTATGCAAGAGTATGATTAGATCCCCCACTTTATATTTGAAATCCATCCTTATCAGTGTTTTGGGCAATCATGTGGATGTAGGCCTAGATACCCTCAGCCATTTATTATTCATTATCCTTAGACATCTAGTTTTATTGTTTTGATAGAATTTATTTGATGATTTGGGAGTTATATCAAGGTCAATTTCATATTTAGGTATCAGGAGCACTAAGTCTATGAAATGGGGGTCAAGGTTTAGAATCCTTTCCCCTTTATCATTCAAATTTTATCTCTTATTTACATCATAATATTATGCTAATGTGAGCACCAACTCAAGGCTTTATAGTAATATAGTTAAGGATATCACTTGAGGCAACCCAAAATCATAAATGCTTTGAATCTAGTCATTTTAAAATTTAGCTTTCACTCTAGTTCATAAATCACCTAGGTTAATATGACCTAGGTCTATATTTTTTATATCTTTTGTGTTATATTCCAAGCTGAGTGGGATACCAGGTCCCTTGGATTTGAATTTCATCTCTTTTGTAGACATGGACTCTATAGAAATTGATAGGGGAAGATAAACTGTAGAGTTGACATGTTTTGAGGGTACAACACATAGGTGTACGCTTTGGTGAAGATTAGGGTTATAAAAGCATGGGAAATGTCTGATAGAGATGGGGGTTGAAAAACACACTTACAATGTCTAGTGGAAACTTTGATAGGTTTCATGATTGAAAATTTAAATAGGATCCCCATTAGGCTTTAAGGTTGTAAGGTACATTAGGTTTGTCCATGAAACTATGAGGTTATAAATACAAGTGTAAATCCTATGAATTTTGTAATTATTTTGAAAATTAAAAGGTCTATAGGACTATATAGGGAATCTACAAGGGAATATTTGACTAGATTCTAATGGATTTGAAAAACCTTAGGTTTTCAATGAGTATAGAATGCTTAACAATGATTCTTTAAAATGACACTAAGAAAATGAAATGAGAAATCCTAGAGCCAATGTCAAGAAAGAAAAAATGTTAAGATGTAACTAGATCCACTAATAGAGTGTAGGAAAATGAAGACAACTAAAGCAAGATATATTGAGAGAAATGATAGCTTGAAAATGTAAGAGGTCAATAAGAATACCATGCAGGGGGAAAGTTATGAAGTCATTTCTTGAATGCATGGAATCATGGTTTGAGGTTATGAGTAGTGTATTAATTCAAAGTGCAGAGCTCCAAATCAATATTTTCAAAATAAGTAATGAATTATGAATAACCCTACTTGGATTTATATAACCTCTATTATAAATGTGCTTCAGTTGGTGGTTGGTGGGGAATTTGGAAATTCAAAGTCCAGGAGCAACTTTGAAAATTTGTAATTTGAAATTTAACCTATACATTCCTTAGGATAGATTGTATTTTTGAAAATGGGAAGGAATAACTCGAGGCACAATTTATAGCTTTACAAGTTATAAATTATAACCAGAGTTCTAGTTTCCATAAAAAGGGTAGTCGATAGGAAGGGGGACTCGAATTATAATTTACAACTAGATTTCTAGTTTTTGGTTATAGTGATGAATGGGAAGTGGAGGTTGGGAAGAAATTTACAAGTTGAAAATTGTATTTCAATCTTTGGTTTCCATGGGGTATGTGTTTGGTAAGAAGTAGAACTCCATTTGCAACTTTTAAAGTTATAAATTGTGAGTGGGATTCTAGTTTTTGATAGGCATAAGTTGTGTGGGAAGTAGAGGTTAGGAAGTAATTTTAAAGTTTTCAAGTTGAAAATTGCATTCTAATCTATGGTCTATGATGTCTATGAGTAAAGAGAGAAGTAGAGGTTTGGATGTAATTTACAATTTTATAAGTTGTAAATTATACCCAGATCTCTAGTTTCTATCAGGGTTTGGGAAATGAGAGTCCTAGGTCATTTTAATGAATTTTTCCAAAAAAACTAATGGTTCTCCTTTAGGGTACTTGAAATTTTGAAAATTTTGGGATAAAAATATTAACATTGTTGGTAACCTCTATGGGGATATTGCCTATTAATTAGGTTCTTTCTAGTAGCCTTCTAGTTCATTGGGCATGGAGTTATTTTAAGCATAACACACTTTAACTAGTGAAGAAAAAGATTGGGATTTGCCTAAATAAGTATGAAATAGGGAAAAATAGAACAAACTAAGGAAATAAAAACTCCTAATGAGTTGACTTGTGAGAAATATATTATTTTAAAAACACAACTAAGCCTAATATATACAAAAAATTTTGGAGTAAATTTCAATCTCAAAAGTGAGATTTGCAATACATCCAATTGACTAGGATGGGTAACTATGATCCATTGAGCTTAGATAGCTAGAATGCATTAGCTCATTTACACTGAGTTATAATGTATGTAACACTCTATATTACATCAAACTTGGTGTGCTTCCTTGATTTAGCTCTATGTACATCCCATTTGAGAACCATGTCTCCTTCATTGAAGTTCCTATCAGATGAATTTTTGTTGAAAGTTCTTTGTTTGAGCCTTAGTTTTTTAGAAGTTTCATTGACTGGTTCTTTAATTCTTATAGTTCCATGAGTTATACCAATTGTACTATCATTTATTCATTATCAATAAACTCCAACTGATGATTGAGTTCTAAAGATGGTAACTCAATTGATAGTGAAACTTTAGTTTCCCTTCCATATAGCAACATGAATGTAGAATTTCCAATGGATCTTTTGGGAGTGATCCTATCAGCCCATAGTGCTAATTTCAACTTTGTGTGCCATGTCCTTTAGTTTTCCTCCATTATCTTTTTGATAATATTTATGATATTTTTATTGGTAGACTCAGCCAAGCCATTACCTTATGGGTAATAATTGGAATAAGTAATCAGGTATACATTGTGTTTTATATCCCATTCACTTGAGTGCCCATAAAATCTTTGGCATTGTTTGAGATAATGGTGTAAGGAATACCAGACCTTGTAATAATGCCATCCATGAATTTTAGGATAAATACCTCCATGACATTTTTTAGTGAAATTGCTTCAATCCATCTGTTGAAATAGTTAGTTTCTAAATGGAACCACTTGTGGTCTACACTCAATGGTGGATTGTTTATGCCAATGAAATCCAATCCCCATTGAGTAAATGGTTGGCCAGCTTGGATTAGTATGAGAGGGAGAGATGTTATCCTTTGTTTGCCTATAAAGTAGGAACACTTCTCATAATAACTTACCCATTAATGGGCATATTTGAATATATCAATCCAAGAATAACCCCTTATCATTATTTTGTTAGTCATGGTTCTTATAGAGAAGTGTCCACCTATTGGACCATCATGAAATTATTAGAGAACCTTGGGGAATTGATTATGCTTAATACATTTTAGCATGACTCCATTCATATCTTTCCTAAATATCATTTCATAAAAAATAACATAAGGAATGGATTGGAGTATAAAATACCTTTTCTTGGACTATTGGAAATCATATATATACTCACTAGTTTGTAGGAAGATAGTCATGTCATGGATCTAGTTGTTAAATAGAGGTGGAATGGATAGTTGGGCTATATTTTGAGCATATATTACATTAGATACTACATCAATAGTATTTACATAAAAGTTTATCTATTCACATAAGGCTTTTCCTCTTACAGTCTTTGTAATTTTGATGTTTACATTGTATTCCATGACCTTTGTGATCCATCTTAATTTTTTTCATTGATTTCCTAGTTTAGTAGGAACTCTTTGACACTTTTGTGACTAACCATCATATGAATTTTTTTATTTTAGAGCATATGATTGAAATTTTTAAGATTTTGAATTATATCATATGCTTACTTCTCCATGAAACTATAATTTTCTTTATAATCCTTCAAAGATTGATTGAAGAAAGATATTAATTATTTTAATTATTCTTTATTATATTAGGTTAGAATAGCTGAGATGGTGCCTTCCCCTCCAAAATCATAAAGAATGAAATCTTTCTCATAGTTGGGGTTGACTAGAGTAGGAGCCTAACAAATAGCTTACTTGATGGCTTCAAAACCATCTTTTCCTTCTTATGTCTAGCTAAAAATGATTCTGATCTTAATCATATAAGTTAAGGTTTTGAGCATAGAGACAAAATTTGGAATAAATATTCTTATGAATTTTATCTTTCATAGGAAACTTTGTAACCCATTTTTATGGCATGGAAGTGCTAATGTAGATATAGAAACTAATTATGTATGGGTCTATTACAAGACCTTATTTTAAAACAATGTGTCCTAGTATTTTCCCTTTATGAGCTATAAAAATGCACTATTTTTGATTGAGGGAAATCCAAATTCTCTACACCTTTAAAAAAATTTCCTAAAGTAATCTAGGTGTGCATTAACATGTTTGAAGCAAATAGTGATATTATCTAGGTATACTACGATCATCTCATTTATCAAACCTCTAAAAGCCATATTTATGGATCTCTAGAATGTTACACCAGCATTAGTCATAATAAAATGAATCATTTTATATGAATATGTACCCCATTTTGTACTAAAGGTAATCTTAAACTAGTCTGACTCTTACACGAAGATTTGGTTATATCCAGAATAACTGTCTAAAATGGAAAACCTTTCAGATCTTGATACAATTTGAATAATTTGATCCATGGGTGGAAGGGGATAATGATCCTTCAAGGATGCTTTATTCATATCCATAACATCTACAAATATCCTGATTTCACCATTATTTTTCCTTATAGGGACCAAGTCAGCAACCTAAGATGAATGTTTGATAAGGAAAATGATGTTAGCCTCTATCAATTTAGATAGCTCACTATTCATCAAGGGTTCTATTTTTTATTAATTAGTGTTTATTTTTATCTAATAATTTTGGTATTTGGGTTAAAATCTATTGTGTGTTAGTCTAAGCTATGGTCAAACCCCCTTATATCTTGATAACTTCAATCAAATTTATTATCAAATTCTTGACACAACTCGATAAATTTTATTTTTTATAATCATTACATACCTTTCCAATCTTAAATGTTTTACCCTCTAAGATGACTACTATCTCGTAGTCTTCTTCATTGATCATGATGTTCTTCTTTTTACCTTTCATCTAATCATCTCATTTGAAAATAATCTCTAAAGTAATAAGGCCCATGGGTAATTTGTTTATATTCAATTGAATAATTTGATCCCCGTATTGATCTTGGAGTCTTGACTAGTTTCTATCAGAGAATTTGGCTTCTTCTCTCAAAAACTTTACAATCTATTGATCACTGTCAAAGACTTTCCAGTTAGTTACATTATCAAGAACTGATGTACATGTTGGCTATTTTTTTATCTTTATCACTTTAGGTAGGTTATGCTAGGAGCCTACCATGGCCATATGATTAGTATCTTTATTCTGTGATCTTGGTATTACTTGAAGGTTTAAAGTGGTAAAGTCTTCTACCAAATCCCAAACCCTATGTTTTTAAGATCTTAACAAGTTATTCTTGGTTATGATTCTAGATCTTACTTGGTGAATAATAAACTCACTATCATAAAATACTTGTAAGGACTTTATCCCTCTTTCCTTGGTTATTTAGAGACCTTGAATCAATTCTTCATATTCAGCTACATTGTTAGTGTAGTTGAACTCAAGTCTAAAAGAATAGAAATAACTCTCTTTTTATGGAGAGATCAAAATAATACTTTCACCTACACCATTCTTACTTCTCGATCCATAAAATAAAAGTTGCCACATTATTTGAAGATATTCAATTGGTTTTATGAGATTCAAGATGATTGCATCATTTTCATGAATATAATATGTACCCAACCCTATTTATGATAAATTGGATATTTTATCCATATTCATCTAGATGAGTGTTTAGGATATCTTTCATAGGTTTTGCAACTTCATGGTCAATTTCTTCTTCTTAATCTTGCAATGTACAATTCAAGTCCATAGGGAAAAGAGTGTATAACTCAATATGGTCTTTAGTGATTGGTTCAACTCTTATTTTTACTCTTGTTCCATATCTTATTCTAAGCAATATGTGAGACCAGTCAGTAGATATATATCCTCCCATTTTTCTAGTGAAGTCTCATGAAAAGCAAATGGAAAAATAAGTGGGAGATCAATAATTGAAATATCTTGAGAAATTAAAAATCTTAGACATGCATGGATGGTGAGGTTTAAACCTTTTATTATCTTGACTATTTAAATAATAGTCTCATCTAATTAAACCACACCTTTTGAGATAGGTGTATACTTAATACCAAAAACATCATCTATTTTCTTGGTCATAATATAATTGCTAGCCCCTGAATCTACCAAGCAATTATGAATGAAATGCTTCCTAAATATGACTGAAAGACAGAAAGGGGGAGGCTTACTATTTTTACTCACTTTGGTGTTAGTTTGTGGTTGACATAAATTAATTATAGCATTAGGTCCCTTTGTCAAAACTTTGTCTATTATTTTTATTTTGTTTAAGGCTTCCTATACAAAATATCTTTGTGTTATAATGGATAGTGCCTTTTACATAGTTACATTTAAATTAGTCTTCATCATTTCTTAAACAATAATAAAGGGCATTTTACCAACCTTAGTTGGTGCCTTTATGGGATATATGTCTTCTTACATGAGATTCGAGGTTAGCACTTTTGATTTTCATTTGCCCATTAGCACAAAAGGTGGCCTCTATATCGTATTTCCCTTTGTAGATTCTTGTACAAATTTGGAAGGTGTAGCTTGCTCCACCATGAGGGGTTGATCACTTTTTATTTATATTTTATTTGAATTTTTATTTGATGCCATGAACCACCACCATTAAATAATGTCTCCTCTTGATTTACTTCACACAATTTTTCCTATTTCCATTTTAAAAGAGTAGCCTGAGTAGGTTTTTGCATATCTTTCTATTGGGAAGTGGCTTATTCTTGCTTTATTTTATGTTTGATATGACTTTCACCATCAAGTCTTGACTGTTGACACCATTAGGATAAGTATTTTGATTATGTGGTTGATCAAAAAGATAACACCACTCACATTCTTGAGCTAGGTTGTTTTGAATAGGTACAATAGATTTAGAAGCCCTTGATGTAGGTAGATCATGGATGTTTGGAGGTTTCACTTGCATATTTTGATTTTATTAGGAATTACCTTGGTATGGATACCTGTCAAGTGAGTATGCTTGGTTATCTTAATTATAAGGCTTATAGTTATGATATTGTTACCTTTTAATTGCTATTAAATCACTACCAAAAACCTAAAGAAATGACTTAACCTCAAATTAATCATAAGTATGAGCAGGAGTTAAAGTTATTTCTTTGCTTGTGGTTGGAATTGAACTAATTATAGGATTTATAGGAGGTATTTCTATAAATAGAAGCATTGGTGGTCTTGGGGTAATATTTCCAAATTGAATTAGATAATTTTCCTCTTATTGTAATTTCATAGGCATTGGGGAGTGTGGTTCCACCCATTGACTAAAACATAATAGATATATCACTATTCAAAGATCTTAAGTAATATAGGAAAGCATTACTTGGGGTTGACTTAACCAATACTATAATTCTATTCCATGTTTTTTGAAAGCAAAAATTGAAATCAATCATGAACTCATGAGGAGCCCATTGAATAGCAGTTAGTTGTTCAACTAGGGAGAGGTGGTCAATATTATCTTCAAATTTCATGAATAGAAAATTTCATAAGTCATCCCAAAAATGGATGGAATTGGGAGACAAGACTTAGTACCACTATAAGGATTTACCCTTAAAAGAGGAGATTAGGATTATGATTGTAACATTATCTTGTATTATATTGTGCATTGAACGAAGATTAAAAATTTCTTGCATATGTTCAATAAGAGTGGTGGAAGTTTCACCAATAAAATAGAGAAATATTTTTAAAGTTGAGGTAGGTATATCATCATATTGGGCTAACTAAAGTGGGCTTCTTCTATTAAAGGATAAAAAATATTGATTTCTCATAAGCATAATGAGAGGTATGAGACTACTGCATGTATTTATAAGAGATGAAAATATATTTTTAGGATATATTATAGCATAAGGTACAACTCATCTCGATTTATTTTTATAAGGAAATGATAATTCTTACAAGTCAACTTTATTACCTTAAGTAGATTATCTAGTTTATATATTTGGCATACATAAACCTTGAATTCCTGAATTTGTAAGCCATTGGAGTCAAAATTTACATTTTAAATGTGTATGAGAATCATAAAAAACTTGATGAAAATAACACCAATCTATTTAGTAATAATTTTTAGGTCCCATCAGGCATGCAAAAAACTATTATCATATAACTTTTGCACCCATCTTGATGTTGTAGCTCACTATGAAAAAATCTAATGATATAATGGGATCACCTACAAACTATAAGACCTTTGTAAATTGAGGTAAACCTATAGAGAAGGCTAACTTACTTTAATTAAATTAGGTTCAATTGATAAAATACCAACTCACGTGGAAATTTTGCTTCCTAGTGATCTTACTTTTAAACTAGAGTTTGACTGTGAGAAAAGAGTTTTAGAAGTGAAATTACAAAAATGGAAATGGTTATTGTGCATGAAATTAGAATTTCATGATGTACATTAATTAATCCTAGATCAGATAATATAGAGCACACCTACACTTCTGATTGGGTATACACTTGTTAAGCAAGAGCATAACCAATATGGAGATCCATTAGACCAAATTAGGGGGTCAATTGTATCACTTTTCCCAACATATCATGATATAAAGGGTTACAAATCCTATATTCTAACAAAATTAGATAACATCCCTAAAAGAGTCCTATGATTTGACATTTTACTTATGCTAAAAAATAAGAGTAAACTATTCTAATAACAAAAAAAGTAAACTAATCTAGTTCACACCAAAGTTTGTGGCACAATGTGAGGGGTTAGATGCAAATAAAATATATATGTATAGGGAACTTCAAATAAATTAAGTATGAGTAACATCCTTACACATAGAATATGAAAAGTAATATTATTCAATCCAACACTTATGCTACTTTTATCTACTAAAAGAGAGGAGATTTTTTTTTTTGAATATACTTACTTGAATGTGAACCCATCATGATTCAATATTTTCATTAGATAATAAGGCTTTGAAATAGGTTGTTGTGATTCATAAGGATCAAATTGTTAGGAAAAAGCATCCAATACCTATCCATAAGACTATATTCTTCAAAATAAGAAACCTAAGATAAAACTTCTCAAGTATAATGGTGGAAGAGTAGTTTGTGAAGAAGCACAAGTGAATAATAACTCTTGATTGCATATTATTAATAATGACCTTATATAAAGTAGTATCTTATATAAAAATTATTTGGACATGTCATCTATGATAGATCCACCTAATCAACCTAACACATTTTTGAGCTAATGCCTAAAGTCTGTGCTAGGTTGGTCAAAAGGCTAACAAACCTAAATATCTAAAGTGACCCTAAACTATACTAGGTTGACCAAGTCAACCTATTATGTTGAATAGGTTAAAATGGTACCAATCAAGGAGAAGGATAAAAAGAAGAAAATACTAGAGGAATGTGCAAGGGAGGATAAATAGCTTAGATAAAGGTTTTAGGAGATGAATGAATTAGAAATAATGTTGCAAGAAGGGAAAACAATCCTATGACACACCAATGGTTTGCCCACCCTTTTCCTGGTGCACCCATTAAGGCATACACTTAGAAATATTGAGTCATGATGGGTTCTTATATGATGTAAAGCATCAATATTTGATAAAATTAAAAAATATTATGTATATAAATATGCCCCACTCAAATATCATCACGTGTCACTAAGGTGTAATAAGGGATGGTGCTTCAAGAAATAACATAAGAACACACACAATGTTGATGCTAAAAATAGTTACAATCTTTTAAAAAGTGTAAAATAAATGAAAGTAAATTACTAAAAGGGAAACTAATCTAAAAAAATTAAATAAGTAAAAAGTAAAGGTGATGTGTACCTTGACATACCTTTATCATGGGATTATTGTCATCTGTGTTTTTAGTTTTGATTATGTAGGGAACAAAGATTGCTTTCAACAAACCCAAGTATACAAAACTAAAGAGAAAAAACAAACAAACACAAGAAAAACTAAGATAACTAGTGTTATGTGGATGGGATGTACTTGGGAATTTATCAAGATAGGTGACAAGTTCTATGTTATACTAAATGACCAAGTCAAACAGGAGTAAATCAGGTTACTGAAAAGCCAAGGCTACTAAAGACCAAAAAACTCAAAAAAGTAAACCTCAAGTAAGAAAAGTAAAGCTCGCTAAATCAAACCAAGGATACATATGTTAAAAAGAGTGATAAGTAAGACAGATCAAAGGTAAAAATAAAAATAATATGGTAAAACAACATTGATGAGTGGGTAATAATAATCCACATCTGACTCAACAATAGAAAAAGGTGCATAAAAAGGGAAACAACATTGATGAGTGAGCAGTAACAATCCACATATCACTCAACAATGGAAAAAGGTGAATAAAATTTTAAACAACATTGGTGAGTGAGAAGTAATAATCCACATCTCACTCGACAATGGAAAAATGGGTGTGAAATCATGTGTTCATGACAACATGACAACAGAATCATGATAAATGAGAAAATGAAGGTAAAGTAAGTTTAATAAATGTAAAATCATGGTGTAAGATAAAATTTGATCCATAATTTCTTAAACATTTTTTTCATCTAAAAATAGATAACATTGAAATAAATTAATGCTAGCATGTTTTTAAGAGATGGAGAAGAAGGAATTTAAAGAAGAGTAAAAATAGATTTGGAATCAGAATTTGTCTATCAAGGGGGGAAATAAAATGGGTGGAGGGGAGAATGAAAGAAAAACCAAGGTAGAGAAACTCTTTATTGAAGTCAAGACACTCAAATTTGGTTTGTCAAAACAAGAGGACTATCGACCTTAGGGACTCTAAAGAACTTCTCTTAGCAACACAAGTCATGGGTAAACAAATGGAATATATATATCATCCCATGAAGGCTATATGAATGAAATGTAAAATGGACCTAACTCCCCATAATGTGTTCCCTACTCTTCAATACCCCTTACAGATTTGTCGATCTACTATGAAGATTGGGTACTTACATGAGAAAGTAGGTATAACCATAGAGCTTTTTGAATTCCCCTATTCCAATCTACTGGCCTGCTACACTCCAAAGGACTTTGGCTCTATGTGAAGATGACTATGGTGTTTAATCTTTGATTTTAGATAGGAGATGTGATTGTAATCATGTATTTTGGTGTGATTTTGACTTTTAAGATTTATATGTTACCTTTTATCACTGCCTTTTGTTTCAAATGATTTGGCTTTTAACTTTCTTGATGTACTTTTGACTAGAATCCTCCTCCTTACAGATTTGGAAAACCAAACATGGGTGTTAAATATGTATTTCATTTGTAAAACTTTAGGACAAGGTTACTAAGATAGAGAACATCAAAGAGAATGGGGTCTAAGAGCCTCATAAATATAGGTGAAATAAAAGTGCTATCTTGACTTTGACCTTATTTTATCTAATGTGAAGATGAAATAAAGGGGAAATCAAGAGGAAATGACACATGGAACAATTTAAATCCCTTAAAATTTCAAAAAACAAATATGACAAAGGGTAAACAGGGATATAATGATATCAAAGGTGTGATTTCCTATCATAAGACTGAGGCAAGTGAATGAAAACATGTTAACATAGATTGTTTGAAAATTACATCTAAGAAAAGAAGTAAAAACTAATGTTTAAGTAAAAATATCAAGAACATGAAATTAATGGTAATTTTATTAGGAGTTTTGGGTCTTATCCATGGTCTTACAAAGTAACTCATAAAAGAGAAACCCATGAGGGTTCTGATAAGCAAGAGAAAAGCAAAGTGAGCGAGCTTTCTTACAAAGTAACTCACAAAAGTAAAAACCCAAAGGATTCCAAAACAACATTAGAAAGTAGCAACAAGAGAGAAAGATAGATAAAAGATGGTAATTTTGTGAGGGGTATCAGGTCCTATCCATGGTCTTACAAAGCAACTCACAAAATAAAAACCTAAGGGGCACCAAATCAAAATTGGTAAGTAGAAGGAGAATGAAAAATAAGATAATGAGGACTATGGTACATCAAGAAACCAAAAGAGGAGGACTAAAGGTTTGTGAACAAGAGGAAACTATTGTAGAGGAAGATACACATGCTTAAGTAACTTGCCAAAAGTATTAAATAGATATAGATAGAAAATCATGACAATAAGGAAATGTGTTAGGCAAGGTAATTTTTGAGGAATTAAGCATTGGTGGATTCCTTGAAAACATAGTCTTCATTGGTTTGAAGGTAATAAGTACTTTGACCAAGGATATATTTAATTAAGTATGGGCCCCACCATTTTTAGGCATATTTACCTTATTTGTCATGGGTGTAATATAATTTAAGGACAAGATCACCAACATTAAAAGTATGAACTTTAACATCTTTGTTATGTTGTTAGGCAATGTGAGCCTTATATTGGTAGTTATGTTGTAATGTAGAAAGACAATGTCTATCAAGAAGATTAAGGGCATGAAGGTGAGCTTCATGTAGTTCTTTATCAAGAATGATGCCATGAAGAGATATGTGAAGATAAGGAAGCACAACTTCAAGTGGAAGAACTAACTTAGAACCATAGACTAGATAAAATGGAGTCACTCTAATGGTAGTTTGAATGCTAGTTTGATAAGCCCAAAGTGTGAGATAAAGGTGAAGATGCCAATACATGTAGGTTTCACAATTTTTTTTGAAGAGTTTTATTGAAAATCATGTTAGTGGCCTCAACTTGACCATTGCACTATGGAGATAAGGAATGGAATACTCGTGATTGATTTTAAATTTGGTACAAAGTTGTTTAGCATGTTTATTTTTGAAATTACCACCATTATATAAAATGATGGTGTGGGGAATGCTAAAGTGGGAAATAATTTGGTTAAGAATGAATTTAGATATGGTAGGACTGGTGACATTGATAAAGGGCATGGATTCAACCCACTTAGTGAAGTACTCGTTATTAGTGATGATAAAAACATGCCCATCTTAGGAATGAGGAAGTTTACCAATAAGATCAAATCCCCATGTGGAAAATGGCCAAGGAGATTTGATAGTTGAAGCTTAGAAGGAGGTGAATGAATGAGATCATCATGAAGTTGACAATGCTTACACTTTTTAGCATATTCAATAGCATCATTTTCTAGAGTAGGCCAATAATAACCCATACATAGGCATTTTTGAGATGTAACATATCTGTTATAGTGATCACTACAAATGCCCCCATGTGCTTGTTCAAGTAAAGGAGGGACCTCATCTTATATGAAAAAATGGAGAAAGATACCTTTGGTGTTGTGATAATAAAGGATGTTATGTCTAAATACATACTTAAAGCTTGTTAGGTGACAAAGCTTTTCAGTTGTAAAATAGATAGCGAAGTAATCTCACTCAACTTTGGTATAATGTATTTCAGAATCAATGAGGACTTGACTAATATAGTAGATGGACTACTCCTTGCATGTATCATCCTATTGGGCAAGCATTTCCTCTATTGATATGGGTGTGTAAGAAGTATAAATAATCAAAGGTATATCATTAGAAGGTGGACTACGTGTAGGTGGATGAAGCAATGACTCTTTCATATTGTCAAACAGTTTTTGACATGGATATATCCATTCTAAGGCTATAATTTTATTGATAAGGGAATTAATGGAGTGAATTAAATAATCCATTTTGGGAATGAATCATCTAATGTCCCCAAGTTTACCTAAATAGGTATGAATACCAAGAATCGAATGAGGAATAGGCATGTTGATAATATCACTAATATTGGTTGGATCAACATCAATGTCATGGAAAGAGACTAAGAATACTAATAATTTTATAGATGTAACTCTAAAGACACATTTGAATGGATTAAGTCAGACTTTATATTTTATGAGATGGTCAAATATGATGGCAAGATTAGAAAGATGATTTGTACGGTGTTTAGATTTGGTAATAAGATCATACACATATGTTTTTATAATTTTATGTATGGGTTCATTAAAGATATGGGTCATTGCACATTGGTAAGTGGCCCCAATAGTTTTGAGACCTAAGAGAATTTTAACATAACAATAGGTGCCCCATTCCATGGTGAAAGTAGTCTTATATTGGTCCTCGAGAGCTATATGAATCAGATTGTATCCTGAAAAGCCATCCATAAGGGATAAAATTTAATATCTAACTATGGAATTAACAATGGCATATATTGAAGGTAGAATAAATTTATCTTTAGGATAAGTGATATTAGGATTGAGGAAATCAATGCAAATGTGAATGACCATAGTGACCTTTTTTCGAACAAGAACAATATTATAAACCCATTCAGAATAATCCATAGGTTTAATAAATTTAGCATTTAGTAGTTTCATGATTTCCTTATGGCATAAGTTGGTAACTTTAGAAGAAAATTTTCATTGCTTCTGATGCATATGTTTGGTATCAAGATAGGTAATGATGTTATGGACCACTATGCTAAGGTTAATACCATGCATGCCTTAGTAAGACCAAGTGAATGCCTCTTGGTACTTATCAAAAAATAGGTTGAAATTATCATGTTAAAAGGGTGAAAGTTATTTATAAACTATGATCATTCAAGGGTACAAGGGAGTACCATATTCAATATGAGTTATTTCTCTAATAAGCATGACACTACCATCTTGAAAGTGGTATGGTGCATTGGGTAAGGATAAATTGGATTAGTTTTGGGATCAATGCTAGCAAAAAAGTTATTGAAGTGAGGAGTTTTAGTTTTAAAATTTCCATGTTTATGATGTTACAAGGGGAGTTGAGGTTCTTGAGCATAAATTAACTCAATAATAGCTTCATCACTAGGTAAAGAATGAAGATGACCACAATGCTCAACATCTACTTCTAGATCTAAAATTTGGTTACCATGGAAATCATATTTAGAATGTATTTAATAGAAATTAATTGCCTTGGCATCAAGTGTGATTTCAAGAGTAGAAGAAGTAGATGGAGTGTTGATGGGTTATTTGATAGGAAAAGGATTAGATTCAATGGGAGGATTTAAAGGAGATAAAGATGATGAAAGTACTTCTAGAGGTTCAAAAAGTGTGATTCACTCTACCACCCAAGGAGAATTGATAAGAAGAGGATTAATAGGAAGCACATAACCTTTAGGTTGAAAGTTATTTTATATAGAAATGGTATGCAAATCCTGATTAAAATCATGAATTTGGGATAAATTCATTTGATAATGCAAGACATCCAAGTCTCTAGATTGAGCTCGGGCCATGATATAGTTGTCATCGTATATGGGAGAAATTGTGAATGCTTGAGATTAAGGAGGATCTTCAAAAGGAAAAATCCCAAGATTACTAAATTTTTGAGGAGACATGGTGAGAAGATCTTGAAATAATTTAGCCACTCTAAAATCATTTCAAGTAAACACATCTTCATGTAAAGATGGCTTTTGAGCATTGTATGGAGGGGAAATTAGTAATCTCAGCCATGAGAGGAATGGTATGATCCATTGGAAAAAGATAAGGAAGAAGCTAATCTAAAGATATGGAGGTAATTTGGTGCTGTTGTAATGATGTTTTAATTCATTGGGCTCATCATCATCATAATCTGCAAGACTGTCTTGTAAATCAGGATTCATATTGATGAACTTAGGTATAGGAGCATTATTAATTTTAGAGATCATAGGAATATGATAGTATGATTTAGGATTAGTTATTTGGATAATCCATAAGTTGGGATTAGCTTCATGATTATAAAATTTTCCATTATGTAGAAATTTAATGCATTGACTACTAGAAGAAGCAATGGCCCTCATTTGATGAGTCTATGGATGACTAAGGAGTATGTTATAATATAAAAGAAGACAAATAACCATGAGTTTGGTCTGAATGGTCTTAGGACTAATGGTTAATGGAAGCCATATATAATCAAGTGACTTATGATTAGTCTTGTCAAAACTATGACAAGTAAGGTGGCTTTTTTTAAGATGACCTTTGTTATAACCAAGTTGTTATATAAGCCATACAGAGGTCACATTAATACTAGATCCCTCATCAACTAGAAATTTTTGAATAAGGGTGGTATTATTGGATATTTTGATGAAGAGAGGTGGATCATCGACATGAAAAAGGATTTCATCATTAATCATGTCCTCTTCAAGGAATTCAATGGAAGGCTTGAAAGAGGGACACATAGATTCAATGGTATTAATGTTAGTTGAATGAGAATCAATAGAAGGTGGTTCTTCATCTAAAGAAGATGGATCTTCAAACTCATGGAGTTTTTACATAAGGAATTTATGATGATAAGGTAATGTGAGAACCAACTCCATAAGAGTAATCTTACATGGCATAGAGTTAATCTCTTAAATAAAATTCTAATGAGATTTAAAAGAAGAGCCATGAGGTATAGAAAAAAAAATAGACTTTGGAGGAATAGATGTGGTTGGAGGATCAGAAGGAGGAAGTTATTCATCAAGTATTTCTAATTAAATATTCATGGTGGTAGTATATTTAAGCAATTATTCCTTCAAAGAATGTTTCTTAGGCTTGGTAATAGGATCTTTGTGAGCTGGTTTCCTATGATAGTTAACCTTAGTTGTATTGACATATTGATATTTGTTAAAGTATTGCTCATAATCGGTGTCAATTTCAAAAACATCTTTGGAATTTGATTTATTATGGGAAGAATATTTTTGGTTATTAGATGTATAAGATTTAGAGGATTGCCATTTTTTAGAAGAATTAGTTTATTATTGATGATGATTTTTTATCATAGTTTCATGGTTGAATGAACCACCAAGCATGTAAGAAACAACACAACTATAAAGCCCTCTACAATATTCATGAGAATGCCCAATGTTGGCATGAAACCAACAAAAGAGATTGGGATCATAACACTTAGGAGGAGCATTAGGATATATGAAAGGTTTAGAGGGATGTAAAATTTTTCTTATTTGATTCACTGAAAGAGGTATGTGAGATGGTAAAGTAATATCATTTTTGGTAAATCCTAGTTTGGTTTGAGAAGTATTACTAATGATAGCATCAGATGTTTGAAAATATACTTTAAGAAGTTTAGAATTAGGTTCTAATTTATTCATAAGAAAGACTTGTCATTTAGCTTGTTTAAGAGCTTCATTAATAGTTTGAGAAGAAAAGGTTCAAACCTTGTATTTGTCAGGGGATCTCTAGCTCTACCAATTAGAGCACAATTGATTACTTTCTTATATGCAATTAAACACGAAATTATACCAGAATGATAAAGTAGCTAGAAACTTGAGACGGCAAAGAATTTGAGAGACAATACACACTCTTGTATTAAATATTTCTAGAAGAAAATACAATAAGGAAGATGCCACTTCTTCCTCCACCTCTAAGGCTTGCCACACCTCAAGACCTTCTTCCCTCTCTCTCTTGCTCAACACAACAACTCTAAAGCCTGAGTTGCTATCCCTCCTTGAATGCTTCAGCTGATCTCCTTGACCTTACACCTGTAGATGTCCTTGACCTTGCCTGCTTCAATGCTTTTACTTGCCTTAGAATATATTTACAATACATGCCTTATGGGTCTTTAAATAGGATCCCATGCTTACAAAAAATAGAACTCTAACTACTAAAATTAGACACATAGCCATGACTTAAATTAGCCCCTTAGCATGCAAACACTCGGTTCACCTGACTAACTGTTCGTGCAACGAACAGTTCTGGACCGCACAGGTGATCGACGCCGGTCCCTGCTTGTCTGGTTCTGCCAACATCGGCCGACTCTCTGACATTACTGGTTTCCTTCTCCACTGTCTGTGACCGACGTCGGTCATGCTGCCGATGCCGGTTCCTCTAGTTCTTCAGCATCCTCTTCATTGTGTCTCCAAACAATTGAAGCTTTTAGCTCGACACCATAACAATCTCCCACTTGGAGATAAATAGTTGCAACTTGTACCTGTACCTATACACCATCTATTTTGTTCTTTAGGCTCTGTATCCCTCTTCAATGTCACTCTTGAAGACCAACCACCACGTAAACCTGTGATGTAATACCTGTATCTTATGCCACAAGAATTTTGCTGCTCCCAAATTCTGCATGACATACTTCTGAACCAACTCTACCCTTAGCTCAGAAAACTTCCTGTATATGAAACCCTACAACAAGTAACACAATATAGTAATAGGATAATGTAGCTAATATTATCCAACCTGGTAAAGATAAAATACAATGGTCAAACCTCCATTGTTCTGTAGCAAAATCAAGACCATATACCATAGCCTTCTGTCTCATGTGTCCATCCACTCTCTTCTCTAAAATGAGAATCCATCCCTCTACCCAGTGCTTCCTTCTAGCTGACAACACTACCAACAAATACCTGTTTGGTTCTCCAAGGACTCACACTCCTCATCCATGCCGAGCTCCCACTGTTTCTAGATTCTACCTGCATTGCTTCTTCCATCTTCCTAGTTCATGACTATCAATAAGCAATATAAAGAAGGTGAACAACGAATATGAGGTTCACATACCTTTTTTGACCTCCACATGGGTGTTTGAGACTTATTAATTCACCCAACATCCGTTTCAGTGACCGATCTAGGCCATCTCCCAGTCTACTCCCAATTGATGTCGGTTCCCTGCACTGACCCTGACTACTGACGTCATTTCCCTAGCCAAAGCCGGTGTCCCTACTACTGACGTCAGTCATTATGACCAACATCGGACTTCTCCTGTCTGACCTACCGACCCTGTTGGTCTGCACATGACTGATGTCGATATCTGGATGATTGACGTCGGTGCCAAGCTACCGACATCAGTGTCTGTGTGTTCCTATAAGTGATGAAATTTTCATCTGTGAGCTCTTCTTGGATCAAACCTCTATCCATGCTGCCCTGCTCAAATTTATTCAGCCCCTGTGACTGATCTTTGTCCTTCATCTCCTCCATAAACACCAAGGCTTCTTTATTCCTATCAAAAGCATCAAATTTCCTCTTTCTGCAATGAACTGTATCTATGCTTTCCAGATTTGAACACATACCTTTTGAATCAAGAACTTCCATTCCCTTCCTGTTCTTGTGACCAAGCCTATTAGGCCACATCTTCTAATCTACACCAGAAGTAGAATCAGTAATACAAGTAGACAGATAAAGAGTATCTACTTTCTTACCTCTTGCTAGAACAAGTGCTCCCTTGGTAACCTTCCAAGAATCCACTGTGAGGGTTATTGTGCATCCCTCATCTCCCAACCTTCCTATAGAAATCAGACTTTGCTTTAAAATTAGAACATGCATGACCTCTTTCAACACCCACGTGTTGTCAATCTGTAATCTCAGCTGCACTTTCCCTTTGCCAACTATCTAACAAGGCGTACCATCCCCTAAATAAAGAACTCCAAAGTCTCCCTGTTCATACTCATAGAACAAATCTCTGTTTGGGGATACATGAAAAGATGAACTAGAATCTAAAATCCATGATCCTACCTGACTGTCTGAAGAAAGTATGAGAGCATCCTGCATCACAATATTTGCATCCTTTGCTTCTTCCATACCTGCATGTTGATTCTCTTTATCTCTCAACCAACACTCCTTCTTTGTATGTCCTTCCTTTCCACAAAACTAGTAGGTAATACCTTTGGACTCGGATCTCCTTCCCGACCTTGATTTACCTTGCTCAACCTTCTCCCTTTGCCTTTCCCTGCTTTCTGCACTTAGAGCATTCCCTGATGATTCACCTGTGCTTCTCCTGCGTATTTCTTCATTCAAGATCACACTCACAACATCATCAACTTTTAAGATTTTAGAATCAGATGCAAAATTACTTACTGCCATAACCATACTGTCCCAACTTTCAGGCAAAGAACATAAAATCAAGAGAGCCTTTACCTCATCATCAAAAACAATATTGACTGAAGCTAGTTGGTTTACCAAACCATGGAAATCACTGAGATGAGTATGTACTGATCCACCTTCCTACATTTGCAAAGTAAATAGCTGCTTCATAAGATATACCTTATTAGAAGCTGAGGGATTTTCGTATAAATTAGCCAAGGACTTTATCAACTCTTCCGTTGTCTTGCACTGTGATAAGCTGGAAATCACAGTTGATGCAAGGCTCAACCTTATGGAACTGAGAGCCTTCCAATCAAGAACATTCCATTCTTCATCCTTCATATCTGTGGGCTTGCATGCAACCCCACCCAACGGTAAGTACAAATCCTTCTGATACAGATAGTCCTCAATTTGTATCCTCCAATGTTGATAATTATTATCGTTAAACTTCTCCATTCGTAGCCTACTTTCTTCTGCCATTGCTGAATTCCCACTCAATCAGAAAACCTTGTGAATGACCTGTAATCAAAAACAATACCCTGCTTCCTGTAAACCATAGCTCTGATACCACTTGTCAGGGGATCTCTAGCTCTACCAATTAGAGCACAATTGATTACTTTCTTATATGTAATTAAACACGGAATTATACCAGAATGATAAAGTAGCTAGAAACTTGAGATAACAAAGAATTTGAGAGACAATACACACTCTTGTATTAAATATTACTAGAATAAAATACAATAAGGAAGATGCCACTTCTTCCTCCACCTCTAAGGCTTGCCACACCTCAAGACCTTCTTCCCTCTCTCTCTTGCTCAACACAACAACTCTAAAGCCTGAGTTGCTATCCCTCCTTGAATGCTTCAGTTGATCTCCTTGACCTTGCCTGCTTCAATGCTTTTACTTGCCTTAGAATATATTTACAATACATGCCTTATGGGTCTTTAAATAGGATCCCATGCTTACAAAAAATATAACTCTAACTACTAAAATTAGGTACACACAGCCCGCGACTTAAATTAGCCCCTTAGCATGCAAACACTCAGTTCAACTAACTAACTGTTTGTGCAATGAGCAGTTCTGGACCGTACAGGCGACCGACGCTGGTCCCTGCTTGTTTGGTGTTGCCGATGACGGCCGACTCTCTGCCATCACCGGTTTCCTTCTCCACTGTCTGTGACTGACGTCGGTCATGCTACCGACGCCGGTTCCTCTAGTTCTTCAGCATCCTCTTCATTGTGTCTGCAAACAATTGAAGCTTTTAGCTCCACACCATAACAATATTGAAGAGTGGGAGTTAAAGTAGTGTTAAAGAGTTTGAATAGGTTATCATCTGACATATTATGATTAGATTTATGAGATAAGGATGTCCATCTTTTATTAAAGTCATGATCTGATTCATTAGGAGATTACTTAGCATTTATGAAATGGCTAAGATAGTTTTCAAGAAGATCATTGTGTTGAAACTCT
This sequence comes from Torreya grandis, assembly GCA_037957365.1. Classification (NCBI taxonomy): domain Eukaryota; kingdom Viridiplantae; phylum Streptophyta; class Pinopsida; order Cupressales; family Taxaceae; genus Torreya; species Torreya grandis. The sequence goes on along the minus strand of JARHVA010001636.1, from coordinate 207,566 downwards.
TTAACTAAAGGATTGACCAAATCTTCATTTTTCTAAATAGAATGTTGGGGTAACTGATTATACAATTCTAATACATCACTAGGGAAATTTTTAACTAAGATTTTAGTAGTAGCAAATGTATTAGTTTGGATCCACTCTTTGTAGAGATGACTAAAGGCTTTAAGAAATGAGTCAGGGTCTTTAGTCCCATCATGTTTGATAGTTGGTGATATACTAATGTTAATAAATACAATGAATGGAGATAAAGGCTCATTTTGAATGGTTTGAAGCATCTTGTTATTCATTATTAGTTGAGGAATAACATTACCTAAGGCATCTCTAAGAGGTGGAAGAATGTAGTTAGGATTAGTTTGAGGATGCATGATTGAAGGTTGATTAGCTGCATTGATCAAGTGTTGTTGAATTTTCATCATTTGATTGGTATTACAATTTTTCATAATGTTAATTTGTTAACTCACTTGGGCTAATAATTGGGTTATATTAGGTGGTGGGTTGGTGTTATAAGGGACTCTCCATGAATTGGTATTGGGTGGAGGAATATTAGAAGGGTTGTTAATGGGATTATTAAAAACTTGTGTTAATAACTCCCACATTAGTTTGAAGATTTTGAGAGATTTTCTAGTATGTGTAGAAAGGATTATATCTATCAACTTCATATTGAGGTGTTGTTTGAACCATGTTACAATTTGTAGATGAATGAGGAGAAGATATGCCCCAAGACTGATGGTGTTCTTGGGAGGAAAAGAAAGGGAGAAATGAACATCCCATATAGGATCTAAATGGATTAAGATTATCCAAAAATATTATAATAGGAGACCTAATTTTAACCAAAGGGAAATTAATAGAATGCAAATTGGAAGAGATGAAGAATTAGGTTGATAAATAGGGAAAGCAAGAAATAGAACTAGGTTGACTAGGTCAACGTAGTGTAAAAATAGGACCTATAGACTATACTGAGTTAACCAATTCAACCTAGCATCATGAATAGGGGAAAAAAATAAGGTCTAAAATAGTAAAGGGTTGACTAAGTCAACCTATTACAATAGATAGGGACAAATAAAAGACTGATGACAAGATGGGAAATAAAACAAGATAATTTTACATCTAATCTAGGAAAGTAAATGTTGAAAGTAAACAAATAGTTAGTTGAATTTATGCTAGCCAATCTAATTGATGCACATAAATAAAAACCATGCACCAACACTGGCTAATGTAAGTTATTGCACACATAATTGAGCAAAGAGTAATAAAACAACTTGAATAGTAAAGCTAGCTAATTGGTCAACCTAGAATGTTGATTAGATTATTAAGAATAATTATAAATGATAAGGAGTTTGTTGTAAGGTACTAAATAACAATCTATGGATGTTTTTGGGTGAGTTTAGGATGAAAGAGACTATAGTGGTAATGATACAAGATTGGTATTGGGGCCTACCCCATCACTTCACACACCATAATGATAAGGGTATTAGGTGATTAACTAGAATATACCATTAACCATGGTTTATACTTGAATAGAGCATTAATTCAACTTCCCCCTTGATGAAATCTAAGTATATTGGCTTGGGTTGTCAAATGTTAAAATGCTTGTTGATGTTATGTGATTTGGCTTTGTGTGCATAAAATAGAAATAGTGAAACTAAGCGATTAATTAAAAACCTCATAATTAGACTATGTGAACTATTCTAAGAATGAAAATAACTAAAAGAAAAGATGTGATTAAAATAAAAGGTGAATTCCAACTTTGAAATAAGGTATAGTGAAGACATTATATGCATGACATACATAACTAGGTCAACAAGGTCAAGCTATTACTATTAAAGATAGGGTCCATAAAACCTACTAGGTCGACTAAGTCAACCTAGTTGTTTCAGAAAACACATAGGACATAGAACTTGGTTGACCAGGTTGATCCAATTAGATATGAAGGGGTAGTTTTGAAGACTACAAACTTGAAAGGAAAGTATAAAATAGAAAAAGATAGAGAATAAAAGACTGACCTTGATAGCTTAGAGATGGAAATGAAGGAGATTTTTTATCAAGAACCTTAGATAAAATTGATCTGATCTATAAAACTAGGTCAAACTGGTTAACTAAGCTATATAAGAACCTATTAGATAAGCTAAAAAATTATACTAAGTCAACTTGGTCAGCCTAGTAGGTTGAACTAGGTGTCTGATAATATGAAGACCTATACTAGGTTGAGCTAATCGATCATGTTGTATAGGACCCTACTTTAAAGTGGTTGAAAATGTGCTATGTCAACCAAGTCAACCTAATAGGGTGAAATAAAAGTCTAAAAAAAGTGTCAAAAACCTATACTGGATCGAGTTGATCAATCCAATTGCCTATTCCTATGCATAGTGAAAAATAACTAGGTTGACTAAATTGAACTAGTATATCAAGATATATTATAAAAATGATGATCAAAATAAATGAAATAAAAGTGAACAAATATTGCAAGGGATTGATTCACATTGGGTTCATATGTAATCAAAATTACATGATGTATATGAATTAATTTTGGATCAGATAAGATAAAGCACACCTACACTTCTGATTGGGTATACACTTGTTAAGCGAGAACATGACCAAAATGGGGATCCAATAGAACTGATTAGGGGATCACTTGTATCACTTTTCACAACATATCATGTTATGAAGGATTCTAAATCCTACAGTCTAAAAAAATCACACAACAACCCTAAAAGAGCCTTATGATTTGATATTTCAGTTATGCTAACAAACAAGAGAGTAATCTATTCTAATAACAAGAAAATTAAACTAATATAGTGTGCACCAAATATTATGGCACAATGTGAGGGGTTAGATGCAAAGCAATCAAATATGTATAGGGAACTTCAAATAAAGGAAGTATGATTAACACCCTAATACATAGAATACGAAAATTAATATTATTTGAGCCAACACTTATGTTACTTCTATCTACTAAAAGAGAGAAGGACAAAATTAGAATATTCTTACCTAAATATGAACCCATCATGATTCAATCTGTCCCTTGGCTAATGGGGCTTTACAAGAGGTTGTTGTGGTTCGTAAGGATCACTTTATTAGGCCAAAACATCCAAGACCTATCCATAAGACTAGATTCTACAAAATAAGAAACCTAAGCTAATACTCCTCAAGTAGAATGGTGGAAGAGTAGATTGTAAAGAATCACGAGTGAATAATAACTGAAATGACGTTGTATATATAGTATTATCTTACCTAAAAATCATTTAGACATGTCAGCTATGCTAGGTTGACCCAGTTAACCTAGCACTTTTTTGGGCTAATGCCTAAAGTTTGCATTAGGTCAATCAAAAAGCTAAAAAACCTAAATAGCTAAAGTGACCCTAAATTGTACTAGGTCAACCAGGTCAACCTAGTATGCTAAACATGTCAAAAGGGTACCAAGTAAGGATAAGAAGGATAGAAAGAGGAAAAGACTAGAGGAATGTCTAAGGGAGGAGAAATAGATTAGGGAAAGTTTTAATGAGATGAATAGATTTGAAATAATGTGGCAAGAAGGGACAAAAATCCTATGAAGCACCAAAGGTCTTCCCACCGCTTTCTCGGTGTAGCCCTTAAAGCATACTCTCAAATATATTGAGTCCTGATAGGTTCCTATAAGATGTTATGCAGTAGTATTTGATAAAATTTTAAAATATTATGTGTATATAGATTGCACCAAATATTTGTAGTGGATTTTAATGCCTTTTTTTAATGAACACAATAGAATAAAAAATATATTGAAATTTATTGGAACACAAAATCATGCAAATGTGAAACCAAAGGTAATATTTGGTATTTCTCATATAAGGGGCAAGATTCTTTATTTTTTATCAAATCATATTTCAAAAGGGTGAAATAATACCAAAAATGAATTTTTTTGATTGAAATAAGAATAAAATCATCCACAAATTGATACATTACCTTGTATACACAAAGATAACACATACAAGAAAAAAAATATTCATTTTATTTTCATTCTCTAGGTTATATGATATAGATAAATTATTCAAAATGATGAATAATCTCTCTAATAACAAAAAGATAAAATGGGATATGCCATATTACCCATATTTATACAAAATATTATTATGGAAGAAATGTATTTAATTGTTACAACTTGAACTTGCACCCTTGGGAGAAGTTCTTCAAGCTTCCCTTGACTAATCCACAAAATGGGGACAATCTTAGGCCATGGGTTGCCTATAGTGGGATTTAACCTCTAGAGTAGGTTGGTTTTCCTCTTTGATGCTCACCTAAACTAAAAATAAGCCTAGTGCTTCATGGGAAAAGGGTTAGAAAGGGATAAGGGCTCCTAAGAAAGTTAACAAGGTGATGCACTTAAATTACAGGTCGATCATCTCTGCTTGACTTGAATAAGACTAATAAAACAAGTAAATGACCAGGCTCAAAATTTAATTATCTATTTACACATCCATACAGAGGCTCACCAAATGGACTAGGCTGAGGTAAATGAAGGATAGTTCTAAATTAAGACACTAACCAGTCATAGTAACCACATGCGGGCCTTGATAAAAAAATGCATACCACTAAACACTACATGCATGAATGGATGAAATAGTAACTAGGTGAGGTCAAAATTTAATGAGGGATAAGTTTATACCACATGTGCAAATTAGACATATACACAGTATACAAAAATAGTGAAATTGAAACACAACATTAATTGCTTCAAGAGGAAAAAAATTTGTCTTGGTAGAGTCTAGTCTAACCAAGAGATGGAATTGAGAGAAATACATAGAGAGATCTAATGATCTATCTAAAAAGTGAGAGATGTATGTTATTATCCCCAAGGAATTTATATATAGTATAAAAGGAAGAGACATATTTAGGAAACTCATTGTTCTTGATAACCAATGAACTATCAGCTTTCAAGATGTTCTATCATACTTTTGGTCTAATCAAAATAAGTCATTATAAATGAGATTGTCATAATTTATCAGATAGCTTACAGATCATTCTATTTTTAGTAAACTACACTGGAAGATAATAATTTTACAAAGGTGGTGAGTCATGATCTAACCAGTAGTGAATGCTCCAACCACTTTCTAAATTCTCAAGCTCTAATCCTTTGATCTTCCATTAGATGCCATTATGAGGGTAAGACCTTTAGGTATTTGAACTGCCAAGGACATGTCATGTCTAGTATGAATGGTGACTTATTGAGGCATGAATTGAAGTAATATTTTCACACCTACTCTGTGCCTTGGATCCTCCTAAACCAAATTGAATATAGAGGAAAACCAATCTAAGGATATTAGTTTTCCTATAGATATAACACTTTTCCCAATAATCAGTCCTATCTGAGTCCATATAGAGCTCTATTTATTTTTTTCTCAATTTGGGATTGATCTCTTATACTTTCTAATTTAGGATTATCCTACATGATCACCTTTTGAATTATTTTAGCTCACTTCTTTGTGAGTTTTCGATGATCTGGATTGATTCTTTTGACACCTTGACCATCATGTGCTATCAAATCTTGAGATCTAATTAAACATGATCTATGGATATTTGGGACTAAAATCATTGAGCTCTACTTATTATTGGTCCTTGAGATCCACTGATCCTTTGACTTGATCCAAGTTCTCATAGTCTTAACACTTATTAGTCATGTGCTTCCTCAGGCATCCACCAAGGATTTGTAAACCCTAATGACTAGTTCATAGAGCTTAAATTTGACATTCATACAAATGTCATTTGACATCTACAAGAATTTTTTTTGACAAAACTTAGATCATAAAATTTAAAATCATATGGATTTTTGCTTGGGTATAAAGTTGACACTTGCATGGACATTTTTCATATTTTGGCCAGCTTTGTAAGCTTATAACTTGAAGCATAGAACTCATGAAGGTACCAAACTTTTAGGAGATGGTTTTAATTCCACAAAGAAAAAACACATTCTATCTACTATATTATAAGGCTTTTGGAGTGAAGATATCAAATGCATAAGTTAACTTATCCACTCGATCCTACTTCAAAAATGGCTAAGTGTGAAGACTTGGTAATTTAGTCTATGGGGACAATTTTGAATTGCATATCTTCCAACTTGAATCATCACATGAGATGTAACTTGGCATGAATTATCTTAGTATGAGAATTAATGAGCCCATATGATTGATTTTTCTTGACTCCTCTATATGCATGAGATCTAGTAGTACCAAAATAATTATTTATCTCTTCCTACTATTGGGGCCAAATGTTTGGACAAAATATGGATGGAGTGAATAGAGTAGATGAGTTCCATGCAATCCCTAATTTTTCTTAAGCATTTCACAAGGTCTTATACAATTTTGTAGTGTTTTAAATGCCTATAAACTTCATGACCTCTTCACTCCACCCACACCATGCAGAGCTTGTCCAAATGATCTGAATTAATTGCTCAATTAAGAACTCTATGCTGAGATGACTTAGCAAGTGGGCACATATTGGTATGTGGGCCAAAATTATTTTTGACTCATAGGGAAGTATGCCTACTATGCTTGAGAACCTAGTCCATTTACTAGTCTCATCCATTGGGCATGCAGTCACCTCTCTGAGTTGGTATAGAACCTCTTTTGAAATATAAGGAAAAAAGGAACAAAACAAAGAAACTAACCTAATAAACAAATATACACCAAGGCACTTGGAGAAAACCATGAAATCTAACCTATCATTAACTAACCAAATAAAATGAAACTATACAAAACCATTAAATGGTTGTAAAAATTAGCTACCTTTTCTCAATAATACATGATATTTTACAAGCTTGAGGGATACTAAACAAATATGGAGAAGTACTAGATTTTCAACAAATTGATGGTATACTTCTACTAGAAAAAGAACAAAAATGAACTCACCCTTCTACTCTGAATTCTTGGTTGTGCAAGCCTCATGAAATGAATGAGAAAGTTGATCTTGTTATTGTTGAAGCTCGAACTTATGATCTAAATTAATCACAACCTATGATGGCTCCTCCTTGGAATATTAAAACTAATTTGGGTACCTGATAGGGCATCTTATTTTTAATATAAAAATTGAATGATTAGATTTTACCTCACCCTCACACTTTGGCATTTCATCATCATGCTCCTTAGGCACAACCATATCATAGTCTTCCTAAATCACATGCCTATGTGGAAATTTTTTATTGTTCCCAAAGTCCTCCTTTTTGTAAGGGATGGTACTTCCATCTTTATATCTTGATCACTCAAGATATATTCCTAATCAAACTTAGTTAGAATTTTGACTTGAGGATTTATTTCATTGAGATCCAACTCGTTAGTATCAAAGCCATGCCAAAAAAGTTGGTATGAACCTAATTCTCCCTCTTTTGAAAGAAGTGGGATACCTATAATTATATCCTCAACATAGGCACTTAATTTATCTTCTTTAGGTCTACCTATGACTATAATCTTCTCTTTATTTTGTATAACAAGCTTCTGACCCAAAAAGGAGATGGTGGGAGGGTGAAGAAATCCTCCTTGCTTGCAGCTTATGAGAGTGTCCTTCTAGTCTAAGGATTTGAAGGATCTTTTTGATATCCCTTAAGGGAAGGAGAGAGAGTCTATGAACTCTTGAACACCAAGTGCACTGATTTGGGATATATTTTCTTGATTTACTCCTTGCATGACTAACTCTTCTTCTATTAGAACTAGTTTAGTTCTTAGTGAATATGAGATTTGACAAGGCTATTTTGAGATCTCCAAGATTTGGGCCTAAGGTTATATGGAAGATTGATTAAATTGGTCCTATTTGATTTTTTAGGATATTAATATACCACTTACATCTTGAATCAATTTCCCTATTACTACTACATCTTCATTTACATAGGTTTTCTATTATTCACCTTTGAGGGTGGACCACCCATATTCAACTCACTAGAAATCACTCCTTGCTTTCTATATAACATGGGTGGGGATGATTAGAGAACTCTAAACCTAACCAATATCCATTATCAACCCCATATAGGATGATAATGCTTACTTGACTCCTGATAGGGATGTAACATGATAAATATGGTATTGATAAGGGATATGAGGGGGAAAGAGGCCATAATAAGGCTATAGGAATTTTGAGGGTTAATTAAAGGAAACATATAAATGTTATCCATATGATAAGAGGGATTTTTAGTTATATAATAAGAATACTAATCAAAATATGGTTGATTGTACATACTAGATAATGATGATTAGGCACTTGTACTAATTAAACCAAATAAGAGATGCTTAGAGTCACCATTGGTGTTTGTTGAATGCCTCCAAAGGCTAGTATGTAGAGAATAACAGCAATTTTTTTTGTTAATTTAGTATTTTTTCCCATTATATGTACCAAAAATTGTTATGATTTTAACTCACACCCTTTGGAAAATTTCTTCAGGCTTTCCTTGACTGAGCTATAAAATGGGGATAATCCCAAGTCATGGGTTGCTTATAGCAAGATTGAACATCCAGAGTAGGCCGATCTCCTATTTCATGCTCAAATAAAATAAAAATAAGCCTAGTGATTCATTTTAAAAGGGTTAAAAAGGGATAAGGGCTCCTAGAAAGTTAATAAGGTGATGGACCAAAATTATAGGTTAATCCTCTCTACTTGACTTGAATAACACTAATGAGACAAGTAAACAAATAGGATCAAAATTTAAATATATATTAACAAATCCATGTGGTGTCTCACCAAATGGTATAATCTGAGGGAAATTAAGGATAGGTCTAAAGTAAGACACTAACTAGTCATAGTATCCACATGTGGGCTTTGATCAAAATATGTAGAACACTAAACACTACATACATGAGTAGATGAACTAGTAACTAGGTGAGATCACAATTTAATGAGGGAGAAGATTATACCACATACACAAATCATAGATATACACACTATAAAATAATAGTGAAATTAAAACAAAACCTTCTACTGCTTCAAGAAGTTACAAATTCCATCTTGGCAGAGTCTAGTCTAACCAAGAGAGGGAATCAAGAGAAATACAAAGAGAGATATAATGATCTATCTAAAAAGTGAGATATGCCTATTATTGTACCAAATTCCTTTATTTATAGAATAAAAGAAGTAGATAAAGAGAGAGAGAGAGATTTAGGAACTCATTATTCTTGATAACTATTGAGCTATCAACTTTCAAGATGTTCTATCATACTTTTGGTCCAATCAAAACAAGTCATTATGAATGAGATTTTCAAAAATTTCTCAGATAGATTTTGGATCATTTTATTATATAAAAATACACTAGAAGATAAGAATTTAGCAAAAGTGGTGAGTCGTGATCTGACCAGTAGTTAATGTTCCAACCACTTTCCAAAATCCCAAGATCTTATCCTTTGATGTTCTACTAAATCCCATTATGAGGCCAAGATCTTCAGGTCTTTGAACTGCTAGGGGCATGTCATGTCTATTGTAAATGATATCCTATTATGGTATGACTTGAAGTAATATTTTCACACCTGCTCTATGCCTTAGATCCTAAAGCAAATCGACTATAGAGGAAAACCAATCTAAGGATATTGGTTTTCTTATAGATATAACACTTTGCCTGATAATCAATCCCATATGAGTCTATATAAAACTATATTTCTTTTGTTTCTTAGGTTAGGATTGAGATATTCTACTTTTTGAGTTGGGCTTATCTTGCATGATCACCCTTTGAATTATCTTGGCTCATTCCTTTGTTAGCCAATGATCTAGCTTGATTATTTTGACACCTTAATGATTGCATACTATTAGATCCTGAGATTTGGTTAAATGTGATACATGGATCTTTGAGACCCCAAACCTCAATTTATGCTTCTTATTGGTCCTCAAGATCTACTAACTATTTGTCTTGCTCCAAGTTCTTGTGGTCTTAACACTTGTCGAGCACATGCTTCCTCAAGTCTCTACCAAGGATTTTTAAACCCCAATAGATAATTCACAAAGATTAAACTTGAATTTCAAGTGAATGTCATTTGATTTCCATGAGAACATTTTTTATGTCCCAAAAACTAATAAATTTAAACTCATATGGATTTTTTTAGGTATAAATTTGACACTTGTGTGGACATCTTTCATATTTTGTCCAGCTTTTCAAATTGACAACTTGAAGCGTATAACTTGTAAAGGCACCAAACATTCAATAAATATTTTTAATACCATAAGGAACAAACCCATTTTATCTACTAGCATAAAAGGCTTATTGAGTGAAGATATCAGATGTACAAATTGAGTGGTCCACTCGAACCTTATTTAAAAATAGTCAAGTGTGAAGACTTGGTCATTTTAGTTTATAAGGCCAATTTTAGAGATGCATATCTTCCATCTTGCATCATAATGTGAGATGTAACTTGTAATTAATGATATTATCATGAGAATTAATAAACCCATATCATTGATTTTCCTTAACTCCTCCATATGCATGAGATCTAGTAGTACTAAAATAGTCATTTATCTCTTCTAGTTACTAAGGCCAAATGTTTAGACAAAATCTCAATGAAATGAGTGGAGGAAATGAGTTTTATGTGATCCCTAGTTTATCTTGATCATTTAATAAGGTCTTCTACAATGTTTTATTATTTTAAAGTCCTATGAGCTTCATGACCTTTTCACTTTTCCCACACCATCCAGAGCTTATTTAAATGATCTGAATTAATTGCTCAATTAGAAAATCTACATTGATATGACTTATAAAGTGGTCACAAGTTGGTATGTGGGATAAAATATGGCCAAAATTAACAAAAATTCCATTCCCAATTCAAGAACATGCAAACACTAAAACTTCATGTAAAGGGGGCATCATCTTCAACTACAATGGCATCTTTGGGAAGGTAAACAATTGGAAAAAAGAGCATGAAACTATTTGGAATTCCTAAAAATTGTTGGAGGAATGGGATAACTTGTATAATCTTCATGAAATGCCTTCCTCTTCTTCAGTTGACCTATTGTATCTTCTCCATGCAATGAGGCACCAAAAGTGAAACTCAAACTTATAGAAAAAGATAGCTTTTAACTAACTAAATTCTAAGGAAAGTGTAATTTACAAGTTTGATTTTTATAAATTTCTTTATGTCAAAAAGGAACATTGAAATTACAAGTGTATCTTTTGTAAAAAGAGCTGTTAAAATGATAGTTACAATTCACAATCTATAAATTTATAATATTTTTACAATAAAATACAATATATAGAATGTTTTTGATGGAAATAATTAATCTAAAACCAAAATGTTTGAATAATCTTTGTCCTTATTTGCCTATGTATTTTCAATATATGCATCAAAACCATTAAAGATCTCTAGGATATAATCTTTATCTATACCAAAAGAGTATAGATGGCTTATTTCATATCTATAGTTGTGTTAAAGAGTTCCCTTTTTGTAGACCTATATACTTGAGTCTCTTTCCCCATTTTATCCAATGTATTATGTTACCTAATAAAATGGTGGATGGATCTCAAGCTAAATTTTGTGTCTCATGATGACTCTCCTTTGACCATTCTTTTGAATTTTGTCTTGAACTTCCTATGCTAAAAGGATCTAGTCTTAATGATCTATTGCTTGACATGATAATTAATTTAACAAATATTCAATGTCAAAGATCACATCTGTAACCTTGTCATGTATAACCTTATATTTATTTATACTCTTTATGAGCATTCTTATTTTGAATTAAGGTGCTCTATCTAGTTCCTCATGCCTTGCATCATTTTTCAATATTTTTTCTACAATGAAGATATCAATTTCAATTGTGTCCACATCTGTCAACTTTGGATAAAATTTGTTCAACCTTCATATATCTTCTTGATACTTGCTTATTTTTTCTCTCAAAGTTACCCATCCATAATTTAGGGATTTGTAATAATAAATTATGAATTTAAAAACTTTGTTTCCCTTTGAAATGACCTCTTCTACCTATTCCTTTATATACCTTCCCATGTTGCCAATCTCTGTCTCTACATCAAATGTTTCTTGGTCAGAGATCTAAGTAATAGATTGGGTTGGTTGGGCAATGGGAACTATGAAATTATTTAATGTAATCATCAATTATTCAAAAATATTCTTCAATTTTTCCTTGGTGACCTTATCACTATCCATTTTCTTGAAAAGAGAGTTAATACTAGATTGAACATCATGTTTCAATCCCTCTCTTCTAGGATGACCAAGATGAATCTTTGATATCTAGTAATCCCCAACCAATAGATATTTATATATTTGTTTGGTGGAGGGACTACAATCACTACAAAATTTTCCCTTGCTAAATTATATAATATCCTTGATATGGCTTTGGGAGTTTCCTTTGATTTCTTAAATGCATCTATAAGGCCAAAATCTATTATGCTCAAGGACATCATCTGCTTTCATTTCTTCCCCACTGATTGTACTAGCCAACTAGGAGTGGCATCCTGTTATCTTATCACTACCGATTATGAATCTTTAGCTGAAGTTACTACATTTGTGATTATAATGACAAGTGTTGGGTCTTTTACTATTATAATTATTGAATCTTTGACTGATGTTTTTCCAATCACTTCACCATCTGTGGGTTGAGTGGCCACATTTGTATAAATGACTTGATTTATCATTACCTTCTTTTTGGTGGTTGGGGTTATTATGGAAATAAATGAAATGGGTGTATTGGAAATGGATGTGCTTACTTAGGGTATGGCATATGGAAGTGACATCAATGGAGGAGTACGCATAAGAAGTTGGAAAAGGGAAACTTATGGGACTGTTGAATATAGATCTATGAATGGATCAATTAGAGTTGTGGGGATACTCATGGTTGATGAAATGGGAAAGGTGATGGGGGATGAAAATGAAGCAGTAGTTGTCCTAGTGGTTGGGATGTCTAATGGTTTTTTAGTTAGGATGACTGAGTTCATGACTATATATTGTTATGTGGTGTTAGTGATTAACAAGGTGGAGGTGGTGATTAAGGATGAGATGGAAGGAATTATGGAAGAAGGGAGGGAAATTATGAAAGATGGAAGGATTGTGGAGGGGAGTGGAAGTGAAACTTGAGTGTCCAACTAAGTTTATTAAACTATTGGCAATGGAATTGTTGGCATAGGTGAGCTTGTGGAAATGGAAGGGGAAATTTCTTAAGGTGAAGGTGGAAATATGAGGAGGAGGTTTTGAGTTGATAGAATGAAATAAATATGAGGAGGGACTATATTAAAGATAAGATTAGAAAATATGACTAAAATAGGAGTAGAAACTATTAGTGTTCAATTATAGCTATATCTTCAGATGAAATCATTATCGACTAATCCACTACTACACCTTGGATACTTAATTTTCCTCTCTTAGACTTTGAATTTTTCTTTCTCTTTTGGGATACCACTGGCCTATCTATTTGTTCTAAGAGGGTTCCACTATTAGAACCTTATATTGTTTGTATTAGTCCCTTATCTTTGAGCTTTCTTAACTTCCCAATAATGCTCATTATTTCCTTGGTGACTTTGACCCCTTTGCTTCTAAGGTATTTGATTGTTCTATTTATTGCATTGATGGTTCTATCTATTAATGATAAAGACTTAAGAATGGACCACCTAACTATTGGAAAGGGTTGACAATAACTCTTATTATCATATTAGATCTTGTATACTAGGGATTCATCATATAACAAGTCCTTAGGGATTGTTACCATGTTAAAATCCTTGATCTAATCTAGGGTCATCCTATATCAATCCTTCAATATTACTTCTTCTTCATCTTTCAGATCCTCCCAGTAGTCTCATAGTAGGAAACAAGGGAATATGTTGACATCCCCAATGCACTAATAATGTTGACATTTACATCATAAAATGGCCTTACCTCTAGAGTCCTCAAGGTCATCTGATTCATTTCAACATCTACACACTTAGATTTGGATAAGGGCATGTGTACCTTTCTATGCTAAATGGGAAATGAAATCCCACCTTATTTTTGTTGGATAACTTGTGAGTCTCCATGAGTTACCTCAAATGTTACATTTTAACCTGTCTATCACTTACATATCTTAGGAGGGTGTAAGGAAAACCATTGAATCCCCCTACTCTGATGTATGAGTATGTGGGGAATTGAATGAAATATGATCCCTAGTTGGTAATGTCTAAAGTAGTAAACATCATTGAATCTCTTCTTTTCCAACTCTTTATCAAATATGAATCTAATTCAATAGATGAATGAATGATTTAATCTTCTAAAGTGATACCTAATTTCCTCAAGAGTGAGGTCAGGGTAATAATTGAAAACCTTATTTACTTGGCCAGCTATTGCATTCAATCCTAATAAGGTTCCCTCCTTTTCTATTATGTAGACTATATAATAAGTCATATAGAACTTCCCTATATTCTAGACTTCCATCAATTGCTTGTGGATGGAATCACTTATCAGCTATTCCCAGTTGATCTATTGATTATTTTGATGGATTACCCATATGTATTGGTACATCTAGTCATGAAATATCTTCGCATCAAGGATTCTAGGTGACTCTATGAAAGAGTATGATTAGATCCCTCACTTCATCTTTGAAATATATCCTTGCCAATGTTTCAAGAAATATTATGGATGTAGGCCTAGAGACCCTTAGCCATTGCTTATTCACTACCCTCAGAAATTTATTTTTATTTTTCCAATAGAATTTATTTGATGATTTAGGATCTATATCAAGTTAACTCTCATATTTAGGTATCATGAACACTAAGTCTATAAAATCAGGGTCCATGTTTAGAATCCTTTCCCCTTCATCATTCAATACTTCTCTCTTTTTTGAATCATAATTATTTGCTAATGTGAGCAATAGATCAAGGCTATACACTGATAGGGGGAAGGCTACTACTTGAGGCATCCTAGAATAATAAATTATCTAAATTTAGTAATTTTTAAATTTAGCATTCACGCTAGTCCAAAAATCATCTAAGTTAATGTGATTTAGGTCTATGTCTAAGATATAATTTATGTTGGATTCCAATATGAATGGGACACCAAGTCCCTTGGATTTGAATTTCATCTCTTTTATAGACATGGATTATGGATAAATTCTTAGGGGAAAACCAATTACATAGTTGGCAAGTTTTGAAGATGTAAAACACACGTGTGATTTGTCACAAAGATTAGGGTTACAAAGACATTGAAAATTCCCAATGGAGATGGTGGTTGAAAAACACGCTTGAAATTTTTAAAGGAAATTCCAACAAGTTTTAGGCTTGAAAATGTAAGATCCTTAATGGGTTTTAGAATTGGAAGATGTACTAGGTTTTTCCATGGAGTTGTGGGGTTGCAGATGCAAGTTTAAATTCCATGGGTTTTGGAATTATTTTGGCAAGTAAAAGGTCCATGGAGACTATGCAAATTTATAAGGGAATATTTGACTAGTTTCAAATAGATTTAAAAAAATTGTAGGTTTTTAATGACTAGAAAACACTTGATATCAATTCTTTAAAATGACACGAAGAAAATGAAAAGAGAAATCCTAGAGATGATGTCAATGAATAAAAAATATTGAAAAGAATCTAGATCCTAAAATTGAGTGAAGTAAAATAAAAATAGATAAAAAAAGATTGATTGAGAGAAAAGATAGCTTGAAAATGCAAGAGGTCAATATAAACACCATGTAAGGGGAAAGTTATGAAGTCATGGCTCAAATGCATGGCTTGAAGCACATGTCATTATGGTTCAACATTCATAGCAGGTCATTTTTCAAGGCATAGAGATCCAAATTGAGATTTAAAAAATAAATAATGAATTATGAATAAAACTACTTAGATTTATATAACCTCTATAATAAATGTGCCTAAGTCAATGGTTGGTGGGGAATTTATAAATTTAGAGTTTGAGAACAACTTTGTAACTTTGAAAATTTGTAATTTGCACCTTGACCTCACATTTTGTAGGATAGTTTGTCTCTTTAAAAATGGGAAGGAAAAAATTGTGCTATAATTTGTAACTTTTCAAGTTTCAAATTGCAACTATAGTTCTATTTATATAGGAAGGGTATTCGATGGGAAGAAAAACTTGAGTTACAATTTTTAAATTGCAACTAGAGTTCTAGTTTTTCAATAGAGTAATGCACAACAAGTGGAGGCTTGGAAGGAATTTGAAAGTTTACAAGTTTTAAATTTCATTCTAATCTCTATTTTCCACATGGTATGTGTTTGGTAGGAAGAGAAACTCTATTTTTAATTTACAACTTTACAAGTTGCAAATTACGATCAGGGTTCTAGTTTCTATCAAGCATGAGTTATGTGAGAAGCATAGGTTGGGAAGAAATTTTCAAGTTTCCAAGTTGAAAATTACATTCTAATCTCCATTTTCCACCATTTATGAGTAAAGTAGGAAGTAGATGTCAGGATGCAATTTACAATTTTTCAAGTTGTAAATTACATCCAAATCTCCAATTTCCATCGATCTTTAGGAAATGAGTGTCTTAGGTCATTTTAAGGCATTTATCCAAAAAATTAATGGGTTTGACTTGGGTTACTTAAAATTTTGAAATTTTTGGGATAAAAATATCAATAATAATACAATAGGAGTAGACCCCATTGACATGATTATCTCAATTGATATTTGAGCCATGCTAATGGTAGCTATATGTGGAGCTATAACTAGTGAATAATGTGAAACTGGCTATGGAATAGGTAAAGGATACATATATGGAAGGCCTTAAACTATAGCCTATTGATTAACATGTATTACTTAAGACATGTGTACAGTGGATTAAATTTATTGAAGTTCATGTACCTAAGGCCTATCCAGTAACACATATAATGTGTCAAAATTATATGCAATGGGAAATGCATCAAATCTACAAATCAATCCTAATTCAAATAAGATAGATCCTAATTACACTTTTTATTGGAGATAAATTAGATAATAAATGTCATGATCAATATGGATCTACTAGACCTATCCAAAGGATCTCTGACCATAATAATATCACTAGGGAAGGTTCCAAAGCCTCTAAATAAGCAAAACTATGCAATAACCCTAACTAGGCCCTATGTTTTCATATTCACTAAACTAATAACAAGTAAAACAAAAATAGAATATAGTGCTCACCAAGTCTTGTGGCACAAAGTGGGGGTAATAAAAATTAAAAATAAACATGTATAGAAGACATATACTCATGTTAATGTATACAAAATTGCAATGCATGAAAGAGAAGTGAAAATACATATCTATCTACTCTTACAAAAGAGTTACAAATTTATGAATACTTACCTTTGAATACAAACCCATTGAGCCTCAATCTCTCCCTTGGCCAAGGTGATTTGTAAGATGTTGTTTGGGTATGTAAGGATGACAAGGATAAATCAGCTCTAGGATACACAACCTATCAATGCATCCAAAATATTTATCCACAAGATAAGATCCATATCTCCAAATAAAGTATGAAACCCTAAGCCTATTCCTCAAGTAGAATGGTGGATATGTATATGCACAACATATCGTACTTCTACTTATCTTTTCATTGAAATGGTGAAATGATTGTGTTCATATAGGTAGATCTAACCTTAAACCCTTATAAAAGTTTTCGCCAATAAGGTTGACCCGATTGACCTAGTATTGAAATTGACAAAAAAACATACTAGATAAAGAACTATCATCCATTGCTGACTTAGTTATTATTAAGCTCTGTCATTAATAATATAGGGTCAATGTGGAAGACATAGTCATGTAAACTACCCAAAAAGGGTTTATATTAGGAAAGGCATAATGAAGGTGGTAAATGACTAGAGGAGTGTGAAAAATAGGAGGCATAGATTAGGGGAATGGTTTTTAAGAGACAAGTGTGTAGATATCAAGTGGAAAAAAGGGACAACAATCCTATGAAGTACCAATGGTCTACCCACCCCATTATTGGTGCACCCATTAGTGTGTGTACTTAGAGAGATTAAGACTTGATGGGTTCTTGTAATATAGAAACTATTAGTAAGTGGTAAATTTTGAAAATATTATGTGTATACATATGCCCCACTTCAATATCATCACATGTCACATAGGTGAAACATGGGATGGTGCTTAGAGAAAGAACATAGAAACACACAAAACTAATATAACAAAAAATGACATACAAAAAGTATGCTAAAATTAAATGAGAGTAATTGAAAACACCATATACATACCTTAAATTCTTTATAAATGATTGTATGAAAACATCCTATCCTTAATCATGGAGGGTGTAGTACCTGCATTCTAAAAGAGCTAGGGATACACGACAAACAATAGAAGTAATGCATGTGTATGTAGGATGGTTAAAGTAGAAAATAATTACTTAGGAAAATTGGTAAATTGAGATTGTTAAGGAAAGGTTAGAACTAAAGTATTGATGTAAAGTGAATGATAAAGTGATGGAAAATGAATGAAAAATGATTGTTAGTGAATGTGGAACACTCTAAATCATGTTGGAAAGCATGTAAAACATTAATTGAAAAAATGAATGTATAACATACTAAATCATATTGTGAATCATGTAAAACATGAATGACAAATGAAATATCAATGCAAGAAAACTCTAAAAATATATGTAAGTAATTGACAAGTAACCCATGTAAGATAAGCATGTCAAATCAAACACAAATAAAAACATGAATAACTAAATATGAAATTGAAGTCAAGATTTTAGATAAACATGTGGAAATAATACATAAATAGAAACATGTAAGAATTCTAAATTTCATATGTAAGATAATTGAAGTCCAAAAAAATCAAATAAGAACATGATTAATAAATTAAAGTCAAAAACTCTAAAGGATGAAAAAATCAAACTTAGTGTTTGTTCTAAGATACAATGTAATAAAATACAACCACCTAATGACATAAATAGTATGATAATGAGTTGGTGTTGTAATAAAATGGTGTAAGGGTGTTTGTGAGGAAGGTATGGTCCTATCCAAGGTCTTACAAAGTAACTCACAAACTGTAAACCAAAAGGCATAATAAGGTAGATGTGATAAAGGATGTGATTTACTAAAAGCAATATCCAATAAGGGGAATATAAGGAAAATTTTATGTAAATACGGAATGTGAGGCACTACATGGGTGATGTGAACATCTTTAGTAATAATGAGACACACTAGGCAAGTGATAAAGGCTAAGAATTATCAACACCAAATACTTATGACACTTTGACTAATGAACACAAGTCTTAGGTTAACAAGTGAAGTTACATAGATCAACCCATGAAGGCTATATGCATGAAAATTTAGATAGACATACCTTCCCACAATGCATTCCTAGTTCCTCAGGACCCCTTATAGAGTTTTTGGTCTACTATGAATATTAGGCACTTGCATGAGAAATTAGGTAGCACCAAATTATTTTTTTAATTCTCCTTTTCTAATATACTATCCTACCACACATAAATAGACCTCAAATCTATCATGAGGCTAATTATGGAGTTTTATATTTGATTATAAAGATGAGATGTGCTTAGAATCACATATTTTAGTGTGATTTGACTTTTGAAAATTTTAAATATTTCCATTTAGATCATTACCCTTAATTAAATGATTTAGATTTTGAATGTTTATGGATGTTAATATTCCTCCTCTACAAGGACTTGGAATGATTGATCATGAGAGATAAAGTGATACTCATGAATTATATTTAGGCTTAGGCTATAGAAACTTAAAAACATCCCTTACATCATTTTTAAGGTCGCATCAATATGCCCTGGCTCTTGATCCTGACCTAACCATTAACCTAGTTAACTCTTCTTTTAACCTAGTTGACCCCCTTTTACACAAATTTAAACAAAGTATTTAACACCCTAAATTCCACCTATTTAGCCCAAGAGGGTTGATCACCGATAGTTATCCTAACCATCAATAGTTATCCTAACCATCAATGGTCAAGTACCCTCACCCAGTAAATTAAAAAGTTTTAAGTGTGAACAAGCTTGCACTAATAAAATTGGCAACTTTCCCATACATAAACTCATGGATTTATTTCCATCAGTCCATCACACTTATCTAGGACCCACTTGGAAAATTTATCTCCCTCAATTTGGTAACTCCTCATTTAGGAAGATTTGTGCTATAAATTTAAGGCTTATGGAGAAGATATGGGACAAGAACTTGTGCATCCAGACTCTCTTGTTTTCTTTGTAGGCATTCAACAACCTAAAGATCTATCCATGTGATTCTATCATCAATGTACTATTATGCTACATGTATTCCTCTAGGCATTCAACCATCCAAATCTTCAAAGCAAGGGTACCTCACTTTGTTTTTTATATTTCATTTTATTCATTTTTGCATATTATAAGTGTGTTCTCTATTAAATACTCTTCCTACCTCTTTTCCCTTACCCACACTACCCATATAGCATTTATGGCCCCTTAGTTACCTATTTGTAGCTCATTGTTACTCCTCATAAAGTTTTTGATAGGTGAATCCTAATACTTTCCATAATCATTGTCAGCTATAGTAACTATTTCCGATCACCCAATCATCGACAATTAGGATAATCATCATCAGTCACCCCAACCACCGATGGTCACTATCATCCAAAATTATAGATTGTTATTCTGACCCTCCTTTTCACCTTTCTTAAACTTTTGGTCATCCCCTAACTTGTACTTGAACACTTTTTTGATTTTTCTAGACTTGAACTTAACTTGTTTATTACATGTAGATGACCCTACCAAGAATTGCACATGAGATGGATAGTGTCTATGACCTTCCTATTTTCCCCTAACCCCTATTTACTGATCAAAGTGACATTGAATTTGAGCTATCCCTTTACATTGTGTTTCTCACACCCCATATAGAGGATGTAGAAGAATAGTTAGCCATAATCTAGGAGGATATTGATGAGGCTACTACATTTTGGAACCATTATTTTGATAATATCAATCCTGCTATAGATTAGTCTTATTTTATATTGTTCATTAACATCATTTCATATCTACTATTTGTAATTTTCATTTTATCAATAAACATGAATGATGAACATGGGCTGACATCCATTTAAAGAAGCATATTCCTTTCTTGGGATTGGTTTCTCACTAGGTAGCCCCTTACCTCTCTATTAACATATCTTTCATTAAGTTCATGTGAATTTTAGGTCATTATTCCCTCAATAAAGAAGAGTTCTCACCTCATCTATATATATACATGCACACTTTATACTAAGTAAACACCCCCTATCTTTTTTTTCTCTCATCTTTCAAAGCAAAAAGAATTAGAGTAAGAAATTGAGTGAAACATTCTAGCACACCCGGTGGGGCCCCTTAAGGGTTCATAATTTTGTTTATTTCATATAGTTACATTAGTGAGTCTCATGTTTATTGAATCTTTTCAAGTCTTTAAATTCTAAAAAATACAAAATTTATTTTACTTTTCTTTTCTAAAATCAAAATGAACTAAAAAAAAGAGTGCAAATGTCATTCTAGTGATAGGTTGCATTGTTATCTTGCATTATTGCATTGTTCCTTATTTGAATTCAAAGAAACCAAAGAGTTATTTTTGAGCTAAAATTAAGTGCATCCATTGAATTACATGTTTAATTATTAGCTCACCTAGATTAATTAATGGCATTTTGAATGAATCGTAGAACACATATGTTACACTACCAAACCACTACACCAAAGAACACATCAAAAAATACTTGAGACAAGGCCAATTGGGATTTCATCACCCTTTGGTTCACCTTACCCTACCCATTGATCCCACTTGGATTTCACCACTAAGAGGACTCATTTCATTCTCTGGTAGAGTATAAACTCTAGACAAATTGTATCTATTAGATAAATGGCCCAACTCGACTTTAGGATCATGAAGTGTAGGGAGTAAGCCTCCAATAGGCCATGTACCTAGTCTAGCGTAGATTCTTTGAGCACCCAAACCTAAAATAAAGCCATCCTTAGATGTATTTTTAATACCTAAATCATAAGCCAATTTTCCATTTCACACTCTTTAAGGCATAAGTAAAAAGAGATTTAAAATAAATCCTAAGATTAATTGCTCTTTTAGTGTGTGCTTTGTTTTCTTTGGGTTTTTCTTGGATTGCTCATTATTTGAGGTGAAAATTTTGTTTTCCAATTCCAAATTTTTCATATGGTTTTGACTAGACAACAAGTGAAAAATCAAAATAATCAACCACCACCTTTATCTTCATCCATGGATTATACCTTATATGTGGATAAATCTCCCCATGGTTCACCTCACTAGTCTCCTCTACTACCATCTCCCTCTAGAATTACAATCATATCTATAGGAGATATAAACTTCACCACCTTTCTCAACAACAATCTAATTACCTTGTAACATTACCTTAACACCTTGCCTCATCTTACCCCTCTCACTTTGGTTCTTTTTTTTTGAACCTTCTCTTGGTATTCCATGCCACCTCATGGTAGGAACCAATTCAAATCAACCATTAGCTCATACCTCTTCCAACATCCCATCCACCACCCAACTAAACACTACCAGTTACACCCCATGGGGGTTGACCTTACCATTAGTTACTTATACCCCATCTACTATGACATTATCCTCTACTTCAAATTCTATCTTCCCTTTGGTTGTAACCAATCTTTTAACCATAGTTCCACTTCAAAGCTTAGTTCTCTCTATACCTCAGAACCTTCCTCAAATTTGCTAGGGTAACCACCCAACCTCAACCTTCCCAACTTCCTCCTACCTTAATCATACCAACCACATCTTTTCCTCAGCATGTGCCTATGACAACTTACCAATATGTCCCTAACCTACAAGGGTATATACCAACCACCAACCAACCTTTTATACCAAAAAATTCTTATGTGCCACCATCTCAACCTCTTTGCACCACCTATCAGTATGTGGCTTTGTCATTACCATCTGCTACCTATTCATACATTATAATGAACTAGCCTCAACAAAATTTACCTCTTAATTATGCAGTTTCTCAACCCCAACCCGACTTAATCAAAATGCTCATGGACAAAATGACTAGTTTGGAGTCATCCATCTCCACCTCAACCAATATTTTGTCTTATGACCAAATTTTTAATGATCCTATCCATCCCTCCATAACTATCCATGTTTATCCTTCTCAATGGAAATTGCCCAAATTTTCTAAATTCCAAGGTAAGGAGGACCCTACTTGATTTATTATGATGATGCTCTTCTCCACCTAACCTTTCCCATATAATTATCTAGGGCCTCCCTTGAATGGGATAGTGCTCTTCCCACTCATTCTATCTTTTCTTTCTCTCAATTAGCACAAACCTTTTGGAACACTTTTCTATAAACATATCTAAAAAGGTTTTTTATTATATACCTATACTCCATAAAATAGTTGGAAGATGAGTCCATTGTTGATTTCATTTCTTGACGGAGAGGTCTTATTAATCAACACACTTTCCCATTACCTCAACTCAAATTAATCAAATTGTTTTATTGGGGTTGTGTTAAACACATTGCTCTAACTCTCTAAGTCTAGACCTTCAGGACCTTTAATAAATCTTTTACTATGGCCCATAAATTGGAAAACCATGCTATTTATGAAGGGAAGTTGAAGCTTTGAAATAAAAATCCTAGTTTCAAATCCATGGAGTCAACTTCCACCAAAAATTTGAACCCAACTAATTCTAAAGTGAAACCATCATGACATTTAGTCATTATTAAAACCACACCTCCTCCAACCATCAACCAAACACCTCCAACCAAAAACCCTTCCAATCACCAAAACCATACTCAAAATTGGGTTCCTTCAAAACCATTTACCCTAATTAGAGAATCTTGTGCTTCAGTGTTTTATAAAATACTCAAGGCCAATCTAATCCAAATTCTACCCATAAAACTCCTTCAAAAATTTGATACTTCTTAGTAATCAACATCATTTGTAATGTGCCCATTGTTAAAGAAGTTATTACTTCCATCACCTAAATTAATGAGAACCACCTACAACTAACCCGTTCAAATGCCCAAATGAAAGAATCAAATATGCCCTCCACTTCCTTTAATGAAACCATGGTTTCACCCACCCCTCCTATGGTGGAAACACCTAAGGAGATGGTCACTCCATTGACCATTTTTATTCAATCTTCCAATCCAATTTGAAAAACCACTTATTCCTTTGGACAACCGAACTAAGGAGGAAGCTAAACCAATCCTTCCACCTAAAACCATTACCCTTACCACACCAATTATAAAATCATCTTTATCTTCCTTGAAAGCCATCTCTCAAGAGATAATACCCCTGTCTACCCAACTATTAGCTTTATAACCTTCTACCAAGGATAAGAATACTAAAAATAATCCTTATTCATCCCCAAAGGTTTTACACTTTGAAGCTAATGATCAGGAAATAATTCTTGTTTATAAACCCTTCTCCTAGCTAGTTCAAAGTTTGGAGTTTGTCTCCCAATATAACTTTTATAGAGCTACCTTTTGGCATCAACTTGGCTTCCAATATCAAAATAAAAGTGAACTCTCTACTTCACTAGGATCTACTCTCGAGCCTATTATTACAAATCCACCAACTAGTCCTCTAAAATTTACCAAGGGACCACCTCAATCAATCCTATCTAAAATTTCTAAATCAGCCTATGCTTCTTTTACCAATCCAATCAAGACCTTGGAGTTCCCTCCCATGTGAAATCCCACTCACCATCTTTTCATACTAGATCTAACCACAACAATCTAACCAAAACCTAATCCAATTAAGCCCATTAAGAAGGAGGGATTACCTAAACCTCAAATTCAAGGAAGAACCATACCAGCCCCTTCACCCTTACCTTTTATTTTAGGTCCACATTCTTCTACCATTCATGTAACTTACTCTTCCTCTAAAAACGCATCTCCCTTTTCTTTACCTATAACAATCCCATATCCTAGTTCAAAGTCGTTCCTCACAAACCTTTCCTCATTCACCTTCCCATATATTAAAACCTTATCATCTAAACCCCCAATTTATAGACCAATTACAACTAAGAAAATTCATTTGAAACCTCCATCTAGGCTTACCCCACCAACCATACCTCTTGTTAAAAATACCTTACCCAACAAGAAACCTAAACCAAAAACCAAAAACCCACCATCTCTAAACTCATTATAAGAGTATTATACAATAATATTACAAAGGATCCTACAAGATTCTACCATTAACTTACCCCCTATCAAGCCTTTTGACCCCACTCATCAAAAGCCAACCTGGTTCAATGACAATCTAATTTGTCTTTACCTAAAACACTTGGGCATGATACAGAGAAATCCAAAGCTCTCTAAACTATCATTCATCACCCTTTGGAGGAGGATGATCTATTATATGAACCTTCTTTAATCCCTTCTCCTCTCTTACCACCTATCTAATCATCCTACCAATCATCTCCTTCTCTACTACCACAAAGGAGAGTAATAGAGGAACCGAAGCAAGTAAATGTTACCCTTATCCATACTATTCATATGGTAACTTAGTTTAGAGCCCAATACAAGGACAAGGGTAAAAGGGTCCAATAAAATGAAAAGGGTAAAGATAAGGCCACCATTCCATGGTCTTATCCTTCACCTCCTCAACCAACTAACCAAACCCAATAGATTACACCTTCACTTCACAACCATCCAAGTCTAAGGTCTCCATTTTGGGATCCCCTTATTCTTCCAATAAACCTTCATTTTTACAATGCCTAGTTATAAAACAACTTCACCAAATGCTCATTAAAATGAGTCTTTATGGCTTAATCAACACCTTGCCTCAACATCATCAAGCTTTAATTGAAATGATGCATTTCATATAAGTTCAACCAAATGATCTCCAACCTATTGCATCCTTGATTTGAGTTATCCAATATGTTACCAGTGTCACCTTTCAAGAATCTAAAATCCCACCATATTATAGTGAAGATCCTAATCCCCCTCTTTTTATCATTTCATCCATCAATCATACACATGTCAAAAGGGTCATGATTAATGGGGGAGCAAGTATCAATATCATCTCCTCCCATGATTACGATCAACTTCAACTACCTAGAAACATCATGTGAGAAAGCTCAGTGGTTCTTCGATCATTTAATTATACCTTGGCCACTACTCTAGGGATAGTTATTCTCCACATCCATTTAGGGCCTTAAACCATTCTTAAACTATTTTATGTCATAAAGGGAAAATTTCAATATAATCTATTACTTGGTTTCCTTTAGATCCTCACCATGGAATGTATCCATTCTACCCTTCATTGATGCATTAAGTTTGAGCATGAGGAACACATCATTACAATCAAAGATAATATGAGTCCCTTTGCTTCTTATAATATGACATATCAACCCAATGATGTTCTTATTCTAACTTGACCCTCTTTACAACCAACCACTAACCAAACCATCATGTTAAACCAACACACCAACACTTATACTTTCAATAATAGTAATGCATCCACTAGTTCAACTATTCCTTCATCACAAATCTTGATCAAGTACCCCTTGAAATACATGTTGTAATGAATTACACTTGGGGAAAATCAACTTTTAGTTTGGACACTTTTCCCTCTCCACATGAATTTGGGAACCTTCAGAATGATCCTCTTATGATCTTGATATTGGTACCCTTGTTCCCTTTGGTCTTTCCAATAATAGAACATATTTTTTCTATGGGGGACTTGATAATACAATTCTTACACTTACCACCATGACTTGTGTTTAACTATTCACTTCCAAATTTTCCTATCTTAGCAACATAACCTTTTCTCAAATATACCTTCATCGATGCGCTTGGAAAGGGTTTGGGTTTGGCCTCTATGAACAAGGACCGCATGAACTTCCTACTATCAAAACTTAGAAACCTCATGAGTTCTTTGGCCTAATATATGTTTCTATAGAAGATCCCATACCAGCCTCACTGATTCTACCTCTCCTATTTGGAGAACCACCAACCTTACCAATTTCACTTCTCCCATTTTGGGAACCACCAACCTCACCTCTCCCATTTGAGTAAATTCTACCCTTATCAACTTCCCATTTCCAATTTGAAGAATCTCTACCCTCACGAACTCCATTTGAAGACAATGATATCATCCCACCTAACATTTTTTTATCAACACTACCATTTTAGGTCCCCTAACTTATTAATAGGGGGGTCAAACTGAAACCATTCTTCTCATCCACCTCAAAATAATCATGCATTATTCTCATACCATTAACACCATCTAGTGTCAAATAATAAATCTATTCTTACCTATCTAGGTGCTGAGGATTCTTCTCTTCAAAAATCCCTCCATCTTGAAAACCAAACAATGATAAATGGATCAACCATAGACATTAATTTGGGTACTTAGGAGAATCCTCATATTGTCAAGATTGGCCAATCTTTAACTCTTGAAGAACAAAGAAACTGTATAGCCTTCCTTCATGACCATAGCATAGCATTTGCTTGGTCTTATCAAGATTTTCCTAGTATTAACCCATCCATTTCCATTCATAACATCATCACCCATCCTAAGGTTAAGCTAGTTTGGTAAAAAATTCATTGAATCCATCCCTGTATAGCTCTTCTTATCAAAGAAAAACTTTAACACCTTCTATCTGTTAATTTCATTCAACCCATTGACTATCCATAATGGGTCTCTAACATTGTTCCTATCACCAAACCCATAAGGGGACTCTACATTTATGTGAATCTATAGTATCTTAACCTTGCATTCACCAAATATGACTTTCCCCTACCTAACATTGACCAACTTGTTAATCTTACTATTGGCCATGAAATGTTATCCCTCATGGATGGATTTTTGGGATATAACCAAATCTTGATTACCCCCCAAGATCAACATAAGACATCTTTTATCACCCCATGGGGAAATTTATGCCATTGTGTCATGCCTTTTGGCTTAAATAATGTAGGAGCCACATATCAGTGAGTCATGACCTCATTCATATAATAGTTGAAGACTATGTTGATGATTTTCTCAAAAAATCCAAACATCACTAGAATCACCTCACCATTTTAGCCATCATCTTTACAATACTTATCCATTAACATGTCAGGCTCAATTCAAAGAAATGCATCTTCGAGGTCTTATCAATAAAACTCCTAAGAATCATTATTTCCCTTCATGGAATAGAAATAGACCCTACAAAAGTTAGAGCCATTCTAGAAATGCCTCCTCCTACTAGCTTAAAACAAATTCATAACCTACTAGGTAAAATTTAGTCAATCCACCATTTTATCTCCTAGCTATCAAATAATTATCAACCCTTTCTCCACCTCATAAAAAAGATACCTCCTTTAAATGGACCAAGGAGTGTCAACAAGCCTTTTATGCAATCAATTAGTATCTTCTTTCTCCAACTATCCTTATTCCTTGAAATGAAGATCAACCCTTTTATTTATACCTATCTACCATTGATCATTCCTTGGGAGCCATGCTCACTAACCATAATGACCAACATAAAGAATAGGCTATTTATTACATTAGCCACACCCTCATTGACTATGAAACCCAATACACCCATCCATAAAAACTCTGCCTTGCCTTAGTTTTCATTACTACTAAACTTTGTCACTATCTTCTTAACCACAAAACTTATATCGTTCCCAACACTAATCCCCTCAAGTATATGCACTCTAAGCCATATCATAACCAATGTATGGCTAAGCGGATCATGCTTTTAGTTAAGTTTTATCTTGATTTTATTCTACAAAAGTCTATTAAAGGATAGGTTATTTTAGACCAACTAGCTGAAGCCCCTCTCCTTAATAATCGAACTCCTCTTTTTTCCTTTCTGGATGAGTCTATAGCTATTCTTTCTTTAGCAGAACCTACCTATCAAATGACAATGTATTTTGATAGTTCTAAATGTCAAAACGGTGGGAGTGCTAGCATAGTCCTCATTCCCATTAATGGATAACCTCTCCCTATTTATTTTAAACTTGATTTTAAATGCAACAATAATATTGGTGAATATGAGGCCTTAATCATAGGTCTCTAAACTACCATAGACTTAGGAATCAAAACTATACATGTCTTTGGATATTCTCAACTTATTATCAACCAAGTCATAGATTCCTATCAATGCAAAAATATGTTCTTCTAAAATATAAATAGCTTGCTAACAATCTATTAGCACCATTTAACCATTATACCATTCAATTAGTCCCTCACTCTACAAACAAATTTGTAGACACAATGGCTTCCATTACATCCCAAATTCCATCCCAACTTGTTGACTCTAAAATATTTGTCACCATACACCAATTTTTCACCCCATCTTACCTCAGTCTTGATCTTCCTACCAATTTCCAAGTGGAAACATCACATTTATTCATTTGGTATGACCAAATCTCTTACGACCTTAATGTTGGTGTCCATCTGCCCAATCTTTCAAGAAATCCTCATAGAGATTTCATTCAAAGCACATCTCAATACTTAATACTAGGGGGAATTCTTTACAAAAAAGGATTTGATGTCCTTCTTTGATGCCTTCATAACAATGAAGCCTCTCATGTAATTAAGGAAGCACATGATGGAATTTTTAGAGGACACTTCCATGGTTTGGTTGTTGCAAAGCGTATTCTTCACTTGGAATACTATTGGCATACATTTAATCAAGATTTTTGTGACTATGCCAAGAAATATGTCAAATGTCAACAACATAATAACCTCCATCATGCACCTCCTCATGGTCTCTAGGTATCAACAGATTATTGGCCCTTCTTGCAATGAGGTCTTGATATTATTGTCAAGATCAATTCTCATTCATCTCAACATCACTAATATATCATCACTACCACATAATATTTCACAAAATGGGTGGAATCCATTCCATTGATCTCAATAAAAGCTAAAACAATCATTGAATTCATTACCCATCACATTATCTTCCACTTCGGTGTCCCTCATAAAATCATCACTAACAATGGAAAATCCTTCAAGAACAAAAATGTCAAGGAACTTTGTAAGGCTTTTGGCATTAAGTTTCTCTTTCCTTTATCATCCACAAGATAATAGATAGGCTGAAGCTTCTAACAAAACCCTCATCAAAATGCTCACCATGGTGGTCAATGATTTTGGCAAGGATTGGCACCTTCATATCCCATTTTCTCTATGGGCCTACTGCACTACTATCCAAACTACTATGGGTTCTACACCTTTTTTTTGGGTGTTTAGAGCTAGGTCAATTCTACCTCTTGAAGTCCAAATTCCATCTCTATGTATATCCTTGCAAGAGATTATTTCTAAAAGTGATTATCATCAATAATTCTTAGCATGCTTAGAACTCCTTGATGAAAGTCACCTTGTTTCCCTTAATCACCTTCATATCTATCATGATTGTATCAAGCGAGCCTACAATAAATATTTGAAAATATGAGAATTCAACATTGGAGACCTTATCCTCAAAGAAAACCAACATGCTACTAATATGGGGAAAACCAAAATGGGTAAGTTTGCCTTCAACTGGCTCAGACCCTTTATTATAACCCACAAGTAAGGATCAAGAGATTATCATTTATCCTCTCTCGAATGCAAACTAGAACTTGAGCCTCTAAATGATTCACATTTGTACCCTTTCTATTATTAAGGCCTCTCTAACACACCCTATTGTCTAACTTAAGCTCATCCTTTGATTTTAATAACTTCTCACTTCCCTAATCCTCTTACCCTATTCCTCTTAGTGACATGTGGTTACACAAGATTTATGTGATTATCCATCAAGCCTTTTCATACAATCTTAAATGTGGGTACCATGGCTTTACCCATGGCATGGATCTCATGGAATTTTTTCATCTTTTATTACATGGAATTCCATGTCCACATGTTCTTTAAGACCCCTTCCTATTATCACATAACCACCGTATTGAGGCACAACCTTTCCCTTACAGATGGTTTCTCTCTTAGCTTCAAAAAAATGCATCCATGTCTAAAACAAAAGTTCAAGATTTTTGGGACACATATTATTTGGGTCTATTATCCTAAGAAAAATAAATAGACCACTCCCTTGAAATATGGTTGTCACCTCAATGATAAAATGATAGATTTATCCCTTGAAGGATAGCTATCATAACTCAAACCTAAACCACTCCCTCGACGAATGGCTAGGCTAACATGATAAATAATAGTGGCTGTAATCAACTCTATTTTATCTCTCAATTAAGCTTCCCAACTTGATCAACTTCAACTCTTTTAAATAAAAATACATGACCCTATCAAGAGTCAAAATTATCCCATATAGACCTCAATCAGTTCTCTTTTAATATTGGTAGATTTACTACATTGATCAGTTCACTCCCTCAATGACATGGACTAGTCTATTTTGGTTTTAGACATCACCTAAGTAAAGGGGTGGGTGAGCCCACACACAATTCCTTACCTAACACTTCTTCCTTTACCTATTTATCACTACCCTCTTTTTCTCATATCACCTCTATAAATCAAAGGGTTTTGAGCTCACTTGGCACATGGTATTTATATGACACACCTTAGTACTATGGAAATGCTAATTTGACATGAATAAAGAGTTCACATTCATTAAACTCCTATCCTCTTTATGGGGAATAATGATATCCTTGCCAATGAATCTATAATTCCCCTCTTTATTATTACCCATACCTACCCTATCTATCAAATATAAAATCATTCCATAAAACAAAGTATATCATTCAAAATTAGCCAACTTATCATACCTAGCTAACATAATTAACCAACCTCACCCTAAAACATTAAATTATTCATTTTGAATAACATTATTAAAACATACTTTCTTACATACCTATATCAATTAACCAATCATTAACATTAAAACATAACCACATACATAATCATGAAAGCATAACCATCAAATAAAACATTAGATATCATCAACACAACATCTAAAAATAAAATTATATCATTCATATATATCTTAAAATAAGATTATATATATGTATGTATGTATATATATGTGTGTGTGTAATGTATATACATCATACACTCTCACTCAAAATTCATCTCACATCTTTGGCACGTAGGTCAATATTAAAACATGGATCATATACATATCATGGCCTTGGTAGACCACTACTACTAGCCTTGTTAGTACCTATATATGTACCTACACCTATACCTATACCTATACCTATACTAGGTGGAAGAACTACTAGCTAACCCACTACCATATCCCACTACCCTAGGGTCCCAAAACTTTCTCCACCTAACACACTCAGCTGATACTCTCCCCACCTTAGCTCATTAAGACACTATGATAACATAATTCCCTCATAATATATCATCTCCTATATCAGTACATGATACCTGGTCTATGTGATATATTCGAGAGGTATTGTACCTATTCTTACTCAATTAGACCATCATAATGAATCTCTCTCTCAGGTCACCAAATCAAATGAGACCCTTACCAAGTCTCACTTAATTATCAATGCAATCACTTGACCCTATAAGATGGCCATCTACCCCTATAATGATATGATCTATGCATAGGCTTGGTCTCTCTCCACTATGACTCCTACCTAACCTTAAAGAGTCACAACCTACCCCTATAATGTAGATATCTGAACCTACACTACCTCTATTGCCACTTCTACATATGGGTCCCCTTGTACTAGCCCATATCTCTGATCTACATCTATTAAGGCCCTATCACCATCTCCCAAACTAAAATACATCATTATATATACACCCTAAAACCATGGAATGTAATCACGTGTCACCTCAACATCATCACCTCCCCTTAATGATAGCTCCTCAAAATCAAAACCTCATCCTATGGTTATGGCTCTAGAATTGGATACTTTGAATCTTCCCCCCTATACTATACAAAATCAAGAGGGATCCCCCATAACAATCCAAACTATTACCATACCCTCTCCAACTGGATACACTTAGTCTCTCTCTCCTATCACCTATAGATCCACCTATAGATCTGTAGAGACAATGTATGATTATGGTATCTCTCCCATGTAGACTACTCCCTATATGGCCTCTATACTATATCTCCATCCACCAAACCCCTTAGTGTATCTCTAAAATAGCCTAGGTCATGTGTATCCCCACCTACTCCTATTAAAGCCCTATCTCCTCCATCAGTAAAAACCAACCCTATAATCCATCAATAAATATTGCTTGGCTAGTAAACCCAATGGTCATAACACTTGTATGTGCTCATATTCCCAACAATGTAGCACAAACCCCACACTAATGCCATATTGTCTATGTGACCAAAAACCCCATAGCTCCCTGTATATCTACATTAGTAATACATGTGCCCATCCAAACATAACTCTACCTAGATATAACTCCACTGACACACCTAATAACACACTAAGGGTATCTCCCTTTGACCAAATCTAGTTATGCATAATAGGTAACCACTAACTACAACATAGTCAACAAATGTCTATCCCCTAGGGCTCTCCAGTATAGTGGTCTGATACTAAAGCCTCCAACATGAAACTCTATAACACTAACATCATCCCCATATAACATTTCAAAACACTCATCAATCTCATCCCCCTCTATCTAATAAATGGGATCTCCTTAGATTGGTAATCATGTAATCTTGTGAACATCATCTAATATTACCATCATCTCTCTTATCATTAACTAGAAAGTATTAGTTGTTAGGTCCCATCTCTTAATGAGGGAAACTATAATACCAACATCCCTTGAAAGACACTGGTAGTGGTACATCCCCCTAAAATCCATTACCTCCATATCATGCCAATCCTTGACCATCATCACATATCACACTTAATATGAATATCTAAAGAATATGATCTTAAAATTGAGTTTGATCTCATGCCTATAACCATGTCATGAATTAAGTGCGAACATATCCCTCTAAACAAGATAATTAAAATAATTGATAGACTTTCCCTACCTTTCTCTCTGACAAACATTATTTTAATCACCTACCTACCCTTTATTTTCCACCCTAATACCGAAAGTCCTCTTCTACCCACCCATACCTTGTTCTACAACATACTTTCTCACCTACCTAACATATACAAACCTAACCCGAAACACCTAAATTCTCAAAACCTAACCATGAAAAAACCTAAAAAAACCTAAACTCTAAAAACTAAACCTTAACAAAGCTCTTTTGTCAACCGTTGATGGTTTTACCAATCATCAATGGTCCCCTATGGGAATTTTATACCCCTAGGGTCAACTGATGTTGATTGGGTCAACTATCGATGGTTTCTTATGGGTGACTAATTGCTATAGACCTCAACCCTCCAACCTTCTCAAAATACCAAAAAACATCAAAATGTCCCTCTCCTCTACATTTTATCTTATCCCCCCCTCATCCATTTTAGTTAGTTTCCTACCCACCCCTCATTTTCCGCTCATGGCAATAAAAACCTATCAAAAACACCCGAAACCCTAGGTTTCATTTTCAACCCAATTTCCACACTATGTAAAATTTTAATTATTAATTAAAACTCTAATTAGCTTATATCAATTTTACATAACAATACCCACCTTATTTCATTATTAGTGGCACCTCCTCAAGCCATGCGCTACTACTAGTGCATCTTTAGGGTCCATCTCAGCTGTAAACATGCTCTCAATAAACCAATCTCCTCTTGACACCTTACCTAGATTCCACACACTCATAAATGTTCTGCTTATACTACACTTAGATAAGACAAAATGCTAAAATCTCACATGAAAATGAGGATAATTTTTTTTATTACCTTCTTGATCATCAGTTTAGGGTTTACACCCAACCTTCAATGATTATCTAACCATTACTGGTTGACCCTAACCATCGATGGTTATCCAACCATCATTGGTTGACCCTAACCATTTCTAGTTCACCCCCACCATTGATGGTTAGGGTAGCTTCTTCTTCTTTTTTCCACCTCAATTTTTTCTAATTTACCTACTATCTCTTCATGAGCTCCACCTTGACCAGACCCTACTCACAATAACTACATTTGGCCTAAATTCCATGTTGGATGCATTGTCCATGAGATTATGTAGGCATCATCCTCTTGCCTTAGGCATCAAGAATCAGCACAACTATAACCCAAGCTAACCAATTAACCCATTTATCCATATCCATCATGATGTTAGCCTCTTTTTTTAAACACTCCTATTCATACACCTTATATTGACCTTGATTTGATCATTATTGACTACTTCAACTAACTTGGACTTGTTGAACTTTTTTTTCACCACTTTTTGTGAAACCTGACCATTTGTGTTTTTCTCAAGAGCACTTACTACTTCATATACTTGTGTAAACATTGACCCTTTCTAAGACATTTTCTATGCATAGCCCAATTAGTTATGACCCATGTTAGGGACTGGTTACCTTGTCACTTTTTCTATAACTCAACCTTATTATTATCAACATTGGCCATTTTGTGTCTTTGCATGATTTTGTGACCTTAACATCTCATTGCACCTTATGCATGGATTTGCATTTCCATTCCTCAACCTTCTTTTTGTTTTATCAAACCATGACTTGATTATCATCCTACCTCATCAAATCCTAGTTTGAGTGGGGATACCCTCCTCCCATACTCAGGGGAACTAACCCTGGACTGTCAAAATTCCATTTTTTTTCTATGGTTTATTGACCTAAGGCCACACAATAAAAAGGGGAAAAATTTAGTCACTTAAAAATATCCCTTACATCATTTTTAAGGTTGCATCACCATGACTTGACTCTCGACTCTGACCTAACCATTAACCTAGTTAACTCTTCTTTTAACCTAGTTGACCTCCTTTTACATAAATTTAAATAAAGTATTTAACACCTTGAATTCCACCTCTTTAGCTCAAGAGGGCTGATCACTGATAGTTAGCCTAACTATTGATGGTTATCCTAACTGTCAATGGTTAGGTACCCTCACTTAGCAAATTAGAAACTTCCAAATATGAACAAGCTTGCACTAAAAAAACATGGAAAATTTCCCATGCACAAACTCATGGATTTATTTATGTCAGTCCATCACACTTATCTAGGACCTACTTATCAACTTTCCCTCCCTTAATTTGATAACTGTTTCTCCTCATTGAAGAACTTTTGTGCTATAAATACAAGGTTCATGGAAGAGATATGGGACCAAAATTTCTACATCTTAACTCTCTTATTTCTTTTGTAGGCATTTAATAACCCAAAGCTCTATTCATGTGATTCTCTCATTAAGGTACTATTATGCTTCTCACATTCCTCCAAGCATTCAACCATCCAACTCTTCAAAGAAAAGGTACCTCACTTTGATTTATCTATTTTATTTTATCCTTCTTTACTTATTATAAGTGTGTTCTCTATTGAATACTCTTCTTGCATCTTTTTCCTTACCCACACTACCCATACAACCTTTTTGGCCCTTAAATTACCTATTTGTAGCTCATTTTTACTCCCCATCAAGTTTTTGATAGGTGATCACCAACAGTTCCCATAACCATCAATGATCAAGATAACCATAGCTGATCACCCCAACTATCGATGGTCACTATCTTAAAAAATAATAGATTATTATTCTGATCCTCCTTTTCACCTTCTCAAACTTATGGTCATCCCTTGACCTATACCTAAATGCCTTTTTGATTTTTTTGGATATGGCCTTAAATTGTTTATTATATGTAGATGACCCTACCAAAACTTGCACATGAGATAGATAGTATCTTTAACCTTCCTATTGTCCCCCAACCTATATTTACCAATCAGAGTGAAATTGACTTTGAGTTAGCCTTTTGCATTGTGGTTTTCACACCCCATTTGGAGGACATAGAAGAATAATTAGCCATAATCTAGGAGCATATTGATGAGGCCACTACATTTTGGAACCATTCTTTTGATAATATCAATCCTACTATATATTAGTCTTCTTTTATATTGTTCATCAACATCATTTCATATCTACTATTTGTAATTTCCTTTTTATCAATAACTTGACTAATGAAGAAGGGATGACATCCATTTAAGGAACCATATTCCTTTCTTGGGACTAGTTTCTCACTAGGCATCCCCTTACCTCTCTATTAACATATCTTTTTTTAAGTTCATGTGATTTATAGGTCATTCTTTCCTCACCAAAGAAGAGTTCTCACCTTGTTTAGATATCTACATGCACACTTTCTCCTAGGTACACACCTCGTATCTATTATTTCTCTCCTTTTTAAAGCAAAAATAATTAGAGTAAGAAATTGAGTGAAACATAGGATAAAGTAAGATAAGTATCCAAATATATAAATGACTATAACACTTAGGATTAACTATGAACCATCATGTTATCTCAAGTCTCAACCATGTGTATGCTTAGTTTTTAAAAGGAAATGAATGGAAATAAAGAGATATCTAAATTGGAATGGTAAAAGGAAATTATAATGAGATAAATAATTTGCTGACTAATCACATGGTAAGTAAAGAATGACTAAAGGGAGCAAGGTTTGTATAACCAAACCATAATAACAATTATCTATGTTTATAGAGATAAGATAGAAAATAATCATGAAAATGAGAAAGATAACCATAGAAAAATAACTTAAGAAGAAAAAATATGTCATAATGAAAAATAATCCATATGATAATGACATCATAAGCAATATGTATTGTGAAACAAAAGTCACCATGTAATATAGATAAATATTTGATAAAATGTCAAATGATATAAAATAGATAAATGTAAATTTCAAGCACATGTCTAATACAAATAAATAAATGAACATAATAACACCATGCTTGTGATCATAAGTATTGATATATTCATTTACACACATTATCCATAACACTAATAAGTATTTATGCAATTAAACTTAGACTGTAGCCAAAGTCTCATCGATCTTCAGGGAAAGTTGAGAAAATACTTCATATCAAATATCTTCAATAGAAAATGTAGGAACATAAAAATGATCTTGTTGATAAGGGATATATTTTATGGAATGCTTAGGAGATGGTGTGAGAATGGATTCTATAGGAGATGAAGGGGTTATTAGTGAAGAAAGATACACCAGGGAAGGAGGATCCATGGTTGAGGTACTCATGGGTGGATAAATAGTAGGTGGTGAAGGGACCATAGGTGATAGAGGAAGAAGGGTAAGCCTTATTATGAGGGTGACTTATGGGAAGAAGGGTAGTAGGTGTAGGGATGGTTATGAGGTGATCTTTGAAATGTTTTTGAAAGATGCAACAATGATCAGTGTGATGTGTACTACATTGGTTCCAAAGACAATATGCCTCTCCATATTTGGGAAGATATTTAGGTAACACTTTTAGGGGAAGTATAGCCTTGTATGTGGGCTAAGGAGTGGTGGGATGAAAGGTGTCAATATATTGATGGAACTTATGATATGTATGGATGAATGATTATATATGCTATGGAAGAATAAAATAAGTGTGTGAGTAGACTTGGTACATGTAATCATAGGAGGAGTGGAAACAAAAGTGGAGGAAGATTGGTATAATGAATAGTCTCTAGTCTAGTGATTGGAAAATTTATGAATTTCACAATATGGCTGATTACCCTGTTTGGTGGGCAAATGAGCAAGTTGAGATAAAGGGAGAAAACCATCACCAAGAGAAGCTGGGGCTAGTGGAGAGATTAGGTAAGGCTCAACTAAAGGAGTAATAAGATCAGAAATAGGAATATACTTAGTTATAGAGGGAGTAGGAATAGGATCTAAATTGGGCTCTAGTGAGGGAGGGGTAGGATACATAAATGGTTGAAGGATAGTCATAAGCATCTTAGGGATAAGTCAACTAGAAGGGTCTTAGTGTCTAGCAAAGTGATAAGGACCAGTCATAACATGATTCATAATCATACTCATATGATGTTCTTTATAAAATAGAGGTATGTACACCATCTCCACCTTATGATCAAGAGGGAAAATTGTAAAATTAGGAATGATGTCGGATGGAATGCTAGAAGATATTCTTAAAAATTGAAATAAAGAGGAATGATAATGAATAACTTTAGCATCTCAGACATAAAAATACCTCCTAAGAATGGATCATCGAAGGTATATCCATAATCATAATCAAGTGTATGAATAATAATAACATATATTGGATGACTTGGACATATGATGTGGTGTGATGAATAGAATGTTGAGTCTTAGTTAAGATAATGGGTATATCATCACAAGATGGTTGATAGGAATGAGTTTGCTAAGAAGTAAGAAGCTAAGAAATGAGAATAGGTAAGAGATATAAGTTTTTAATCTTGAGATTTATCTCATCAAGCTCATCGACATAAGAATCTAGGAGGTTAGGGGGTATATACCCAATGAGTTCAAGGTGACCATTGCAACCTTAGGTAGAATTGATAGGAAAGTTAAACCATTGAGATTATTGAAAGGGAATGCTTGACAAGGGTTTAAGGGTAGGAATCTTAAATATATCATGTTATTGGAATTATCTAAAATTATAAGGATTAATGTCACCTTAAATCCTATATATGGCTCCATTGTGAAGAAATTTAACACATTGGTAACTGGAAGAGGCAACTACTCTCATACAATGAGTCCATGGCATACTAATAAAAATGTTATAAGATAGAAGAAAGTTAATGATTAACACTTTCACATAAATGGTAATAGGTGGGATAATGATAGGGAGCCACACACAACCTAAGGGAGGCATATGCATTTGTTCATAACCATGACATGTGTTGCATGTGGACTTAAGTTTACATTTAAAATACCTAAGGGTTTTGATAAAATCAAGAGAGGTAACATAAGTTATAGAACCCTTATCAATCAAGGCATGCTTGACTTGGATATCACTTATTTAGCACTAATAAAAATAGGAGGATCATCTCCATAAAGTATAATATAATGGTGAATTTGAAAAAAAGAGAAGTTTCCATTATTTCATCAAAATGTATGGACAACTCTTGATACTATTGTAAAATGCAATATTTTGATCTAGATAAGGTGTATTTATGTCTTTCTAGGGGAGGATGAGGGATAATTATTCATACAAAATCTGCATAAGATGATACAATGATATATAGATCTCCTCATAAGTTCAATAAATGGGATTTGAGATGGGAGATTAGTAAGCTCAGTGATAAGATCCCATTCATCATAACCCATAATAGGACTATTGGAAAGAGGTACATAATGTTGAAGGAGGTCCTTAGATAGAAGAGCTAAAGTTCATGTGAATTTATTTTGATAATATATAGGATTTTTAATTGGAATACAAGTTTGTTGATTGTCTTGAGAAGATGGGTTAGTTGATACAGGTTTGGTTTGAGAAATGTTGATAGAAATTTTAGTATCATTGGTGATGGGTAAATAGATTGGAGAAATGGTATAAATGGTGTGAGAAGTGTTATCCAAGGGAGGTGTTGTCATGGGTTCATCAAAAGATATAAGTTTTTTTCCTCAACTCTATTAGGTGAGTTGGAGAAAAGTCTTGGATAACACAAAATGTGTGAGATAATTAAGGAGTGTAGATGTGATGAGAATCAATGAAATTAACCATTCTTCATATATTATTAATATTGACCAAATTCTCTTTAGGAGTTGGCTTAAGAAGACTATCAACATTATTGGTATGATGGGTAAGTTTGTCTTTTTTCTCTTGGTGATTCAAAAGAGGATTCTTATAAATGGCCAAATGAGCATTACTCTTGTTTAAAGCTTGAGATTTATTTTCTATTTCATGGGATTTGAAGGTAATGTAATAGGATTTTTGATGTTTATGAATAATAGAATCATGATCAAAATTATAATTTAGAAGTAAATCTATAGCTAAATTATGAAGGTGCCTACAAGTTTCATGAGAATGACCTCAACTAGCATGAAACCAACAAAATATATTGGGATCATACCAAGATTTCATAAGGTAAGTGAGATTAATTTCTCATGAAAGAGGCCTTGGTAGACTTATTTTTAATTCTTTTATGGATAAAGGATTATGAACATTGATTTTATTTTTTGAAGGTAAATGAGGATTAGTGTTGTTGGTGGGAGGGGAAGCTTATTCCAAAGTATAATTGGGGAAAATAGCTTGAATAGTATGGATAGTATCAAAAGAGTCAGTGATACCATCATTTTTAGCATGATGATTTTTATTTTTTGATTAACATGAGAGTACCCATAGAATGTTGGAATGGACCGAATTAATACATAAGTAAATTTGGAAGTTTGGCTTGTTCAATAGCTTCATCTAAAGTACATGAAGAGAGAGTCCAGACCTGATATTATAACTTGGGAAAAAGAGCATTAGTAAATATATGAAAGAGGTTTTCATATACTATATTATGTTCATATTTATTGGAAAATATTTTCCATCATTTGGTGAAATATTCTGCCATTTCATTCTCAAGTTGCTTACAATTGATAAAATGAGCCAAGGTATTTTCAAGGAGATCATTAGTTTAGAAATCTTAGACTAGAGCATCAATTAAATCTTCCAGACTAGTGATGGAATGAGATTTGATCTAGTTGTACCAATCTAAATCATTACCCATGAGAGTCTTTTCTAATATCTTGGTAGTGATAAAGGTATTTCACTTGACCCAGTGTTTATATAGATTTCCAAATGTTTTCAAGTGGAGAGTAGGATCGGTTGATCCATATTAAAAAATGGTAGGGGTGATACCTTCTATGCTGATAATATGAATTTGAGATGTAAGAGGCTCATTTTGAAGGTACTTGATTATTTTATTAATAAGAGGAGGTGGGGAAACATTTTAGTTATGTGTACCTCATGGAATATATTAAGGGTGGGTTTGAAGATGGATAAGATGATTTTTCATTTTCATCATTTGATTTTCATTGTTATCCTGGAAAAAAGTCATTTAATTAAGAGTTTGTAATAGAATTTTATGGGTTTGACTAGTATTTTTGGCATTATGTGAAGCATTGGAATTGGTAGTATTATCTTGGTTACCACTATAGATGTTAGTAGTATCTAAAATAAGAATTATTCATAAGTGAGGTAGAATTATTCATATGTGGTAAAAGATGTACTAATAGAGGGTTAATAAGAAGAGACACTAGAGGCATGATTACCATGGGTAGAAAATGATGTACTAGTGGAATAATTGAGAAGAATGGGTCTTGGAAGAGACCCTTTAGATGTAAAACCTGCCATGTTATTAGAGATACTAGGCATGTAAGGGGATTAAAATAGAGATAAAGATGCCATGGTATGAGAAGGGGTCAAAATATAGGTAAGAGGCCGAGAATTAAAGAATCTAGTATCCCCAAATCCATGTGAGAATGTGGGAGAAGGTGAATGGGGTTCTTATAAATGAAAACATATCATGAGATGGTAAATATTATAAGGATCCTTTCCTTGATGTTGAGGAAACTCATTGATGAAGAAAAATATTCCTAACATATACTCTAATTTAGGTTGATCTTCAAATGAAAAGAGAGGATTGCAAAGTGAAGAAGAATGAGGAGGGGTCAAATAGTTTGTAGTGCAAGTGGCTATAATCACATTAATTTCATTTTGGGTAGGATCCATAATATTCTTATGGGATAACCTATTAGGGTTGGTAAAACTCATCATATCTATTGAATTTAGCTCAGTTTTATCTTCAAACAAGAAGTTCATGATAAAGGAGAAAGATTAAGGAAGGTGAAGCTGATGTAAAAGCAAAGAGATACAAAATATAGATTAGAGTATAGAGTCAACCAAGTTGACTTAGTACTACTAGATATAAGCTAAAAGAGTATAGAGTTGACTAAGTTGACTTAGTACTATTAGACAGAAGGTAAAAGAGTACAGAGTCAAGTAAGATAACTTAGTACTATTGGATAGAGAAAAAGACAATCTAATAAGGATATAGAGTCATCTAGATCAACTTAGTACTATAGCCTAATTGGAAAAGGGATATAGATTCAACCAAGTCAACTTAGTACTATAGGTAGGAAAAAAATATAGTCTATAAGAGATTACGTCAAACAAAATGATAGTCTGCTAAGAATAGAGAAAGATTTTTCAATGTAATTTGAAGTAAGAAATGGAAGAAAACACACAAATAATTAGATTAATGATAATGATCCAATTGGGACACATTACAAAACCTTGTACCAACATTGGTCAATGAAAGTTTTTTCAATACAACATATACTGAGAACAGATCAAGTAGTCAACTGAAAATTAAATGATAACTAAATGATCATCTTGAGTGTTGTTAAATTATTATAAAGAGTTGTTTTGAGTCTGATGGGGAAGTTGGATAAAAAATAGGGAACAATAAATTAATATATGGATAGTTTCAGGATGCTCAGGCTAAAAGGGATCTATATTGGCTTGGTATTGGGGCCTACCCACTCACTTCACAATCCAATAATGATAAGGTTATTGGGTGATTATCCAATATATATCATCAACCACATGTTTATACTTGGTAGGAAAAACAAGTAAACTTCCCGCTTGG
This sequence comes from Torreya grandis, assembly GCA_037957365.1. Classification (NCBI taxonomy): domain Eukaryota; kingdom Viridiplantae; phylum Streptophyta; class Pinopsida; order Cupressales; family Taxaceae; genus Torreya; species Torreya grandis. Next base: position 164,308 of record JARHVA010001636.1, on the reverse strand, counting down.
TGATGGAATCCAAGTAGGTAGGCCTTGGGAAGATAAATGTTAAATGCATTTTGGAATTTGTGTGATTTGGTAGTGTGTGCAAAAAGATAAAAAATAATGAAACTAAATGGTATGTTTAAAAACCACCTAATTAGATTATGTAAACTAATCTAAACATGTAAACAACTAAAAATGAAAGTGTGAATTAATTACTAGTATATAGTTTTTAATTTCCAAATTAAGAATGGTATAGGGTCAATTTATATGACACTATATGCAAATAGTACAAAATAGAGTCGACCAAGTCATTACTATTCTATATAATAAAGAGTCCTTAAGAACTAAGTCAATAAGGTTGACTTAGTCTTATAGATAAAATTTAAGCTATAGACTTAAGTTAACCATGTTGACTTAGTTTGTTATAGGATTGTAGTTTTAAAGATTGAAAACTTGCACAAAATGGAACTATAATGAAGTATTGAATTAAAAGAGAGAGAAATAAAGGAACCTTGGTGGGTTGGAAGATGTTGGGGATTTCAAATTTTACATTGAAGTTCCTTGAATGCTGCTTTCAATTTATAACAACTAAGTTGACTAGGTCTACCTAGTTCTATGAAACCCTATTTATTAAAGCCTATTAAGATGCCTAATTCAACTTGGTCAACTTGGTTTTTTCTTTATGTGTTGAATGTAATACTAAGTCAACCTCTATGAATTAGTTTATTATTCTAGATGCTACCTAGGAGACTAATTTGACCTATTCAATATAGTTTATTATCTAGGATTGAATAAGAGTATTGTTTCAACCTGCTTGATCTAGTAATATATATTTGGTGAAGACCTACACAGAAAGAATAAAGTCATTTTTATGTGACTATGTTAAAGTTGTACACAAAATTTATAACTATACCATCCTGGTTGACATAGTATCAAAAATATTAAAAAAATATATATAAAATGATAAAAATGAAAAGCATGCAAGAAAATCTAAAAGGGTTAGATTAACATTAGGTTCACCTTAATGTATTCAATGGTAAATGCATTAGATCTACAAATCAATCCTAGCTCAAAGAAGATAAATCCTACTTACACTAATAATTGGGGATACCTTAGATAATTGGGGTCATGATGAATATGGATCTACTATACCTAGCCAAGGGATCTCTGACCATAATAATATCACTAGGGATGGTTCCAAATCCTCTAGTCAAGTAAAACTATGTAATAACCCTAACTAGGTCTTATGTTTTCATATTCACTAAACTAATAACAAGTAAAGAAAAAATCTAATCCAATGCTCACCAAAGCTTTTGGTACAATGTAGGGGTCACAAACATTAAAAGTAAAAATGTATTTAAGACATATAGTCACATCAATGTATGCATAATCATAATACATATAAGTGCAAATGCATATATATCTACTCTTACAAAGGAGGAACAAAGTTAGGAAAACTTACCTTTGAAGATGAACCCATCTAGCGTCAATCTCTACCTTGCCCAAGGTGATTTGTAATAGGTTATTGTGGTATGTAAGGATGACAAGGATAAATCATATCTAGAATACACAACCTATCAATGCATATAAAATACTTCTCCATAAGACAAGATCTATATCTATAAAGAAAGAATGAAACCTTAAACCTAATCTTCAAGTAGAATGGTGGATAAGCAGATGCATAATTTATCTTACTTCTTCTCCTTTCTTATAAAAGGTAAAATTATTGTGTTTATATAGGTGGATATAACCCTAAAGCCTTAAAAAAAATTTAGATGACAAGGTCGACATGGTTGACCTAGTATTTAAATTGACAAAAACCATACTAGATAAAGAGCAATGTTATCCATGGTAGACTTAGTTATTAGTAATATTTTCCAATAAAAATATAGGTTTGATTTGGTTGACATAGTCATGTAAAATACCAAAAAATGGGTATAAGTTAGGGAAAGGGATAATGAAGGTGGTAAATGACTAGAGGAGTGTGAAAAATAGGAGGCAAAGCTTAGGGGAATGGTTTTTTAGAGACAAGTGTGTTGATAAAAAGTGTCAAAAAGGGACAAAAATCTTGTGAAGGAATAATGGTCTACCTACCCGTTTCCCAGTGCACCCCTTAGGGACTTCACTCAAAGATATTAAGACTCTATGGGTTCTTGCAAAATAGAAAGTGTTAGTAAATGGTAATGTTTGCAAATATTATGTGTATATAATAACTAAGTCTAAGAATTTAGTGGCCACATGTATTAGACCAAGCTATAATAGAAGGATAGTCTACGCAATTAAGCTCTAGACATGCCCACTAAATCTATGACTAATTGTATTTATCAGAGAAATTTCCTACTCTAAATAATCCAAATGTTGTATAAGTCTAGTATTACACATTTGTACTTGACATGTTGTTAACCATAACACTCTGAATAGGATGATAATCAATGTATACTCATAAAAAGAGTGCATATAAATATAAGTCATCATCAAAAATATATTTATCTAAGAAACTGATGAGAATTCCATCTAGCACTATAGTATCAAAAACACCAATAATATTATGTAGATGGTGTGTGTCCCAAATATGAGTTTTATAAGATGTTGGTGATGGATGTGCCTGATAAGTGTGATGAAAACTCAAAGTGCCTACTATATCATTAGCTATATGTTTTGGGAATGGATCAAAAAATGTTTTCATTACTTTTTATTCAATTGGTTGTGATTTTATTTTATTTATATTAGTACTCACATCAATGATATTAACATCTAGAAAATCTTTTATCTTATGTCTTGAGTTGATGCATTTATTTATAGCATGCCCTAGTGCTTTGTGATAGTCATAAAATTCATTGCCATCATAATTCATTGGAAGATGCATACTCATATAAAATTATTTTATGGGAGGGAGTAATGCGACATTGCATTCCAAGATTTTTTTTAGAACACATGTTGGTGGTTATGGAAGAGTCGTAAAGGGTCTCTTTGGAGGAGCTAATAAAACCAAGTGAGGAGATAGCTCTAAGGGTGCATTAAATATTATCCTTTTGATCATTCTTATTTTTAGTAGGAATCACCTTGTATGGGGGATTATTGGAATTATTATTAGTTAAATTTGATATATTTGTGTACTTTAACTTGCCCATGGAGAGAATCTTGAATTCCATTTCATTCATTATATGGCATAGATCTATGAATGATGGAAACTTATTGAATAGTATAGCTTCATGTACTAGTAATCTTAAACTCTACTTGAGTAAATCCTAGAGTTTCCTATCAACCATGGGTCTAGTAATCTTTACTAATATATTTTTACATCACAAGAAATATGAAGTTATTGGATCATTACATTTTTGATTTAGTTTCACAACTTGAGCATTAGAACATTGTCATTGATGTTGATTGAAAAGTGTGCCAAAAATATATATGCTAGTGGATTAAATGTTGTGATGGACTGATTAAGAAAAACATAGAACCATTGTAATGCATATTCCTTTAAATGATGAGGAAAATATTTAATCAAGACTTAATCATTTAACATGTAGTCCAACTATGTTGTGTGGAAAGTACATAGATGATGCTCTAGGTCACCCTTACCACCATACAAAGTAATCTTGGGTGCCATAAATATGGATGTCAAAGGAATTGTTGTTATATGTTATGCCAATGGTGTATTTAGGATAACATGAGAGTCCAAAGCATGTGATGGTCTAGTGGCACCCTACTCAATATGTAACACCTTGGCCTATAGAGAATGGATAACATACATAATGGATTGTACATCAGTATATGAGGAATATATACTAGTGATAAGAGGTTTTTCCATTATTGAAGGTTGTTGAGTTAGAACATGTTATTGTAGAATATGAGTTGCCCCATAGCAAGTGTAAAAATATTAGCATTTTGGGGTTTAGAATATGGAAAAATAGTGGAATTTTGAAGCTATTATTGAATAATGTGAATAAAGTTAACTTGCATATCTAAATGTTTAGAAACAAATCTTTGCAATTATCTCTTATTGGTCTCATCAAATTGGTTATCAAATTTTGACATTTTAGGTTAGGAAGTAGGAAAATAAAAAGTTGTATATTTTGAAAGTTTTAATAAATTTAATTTATTAAAGATTGTAAAAATAAAATAGTGAATCAGATCTAAGATTTTGAAAGTAATTTTTGATCATATAAAATAAATAGATACACACCCTAAGAGCATCTAGGGATGGGGATTTTGGGCATTGTTCGAAGTAAGTCAAGATCACCAAATGATTTAGCTTTTAAGGGATTTATGGAATGTAAAACCCTTATTTGATAAAGTGATAGAATATTAAATTAGTGAATACAATAAATATAGTTATTGGTTTATGAAGTAATTTATTTATCTAATTATTCTATAAATATAAATGACCTAGAAAATGAAGTACTTATCTAGAAACTGATTGAGACAGATGAGTAACAAGCTAAAACTGGGTACAAGAGCTATGCAGAGTGTTGTGAGAATGAAATTAGAGTCAAAACCCATTTCAAATAAAAACATGGCCCTATAGATAATATAACATCATGGTAGTGTCCTCATGATCATAGTAGTTTCCTCTTGCAATAGAGACAATGAGATTTTAGGTATACCTTCAACTAGACCTAAGATACATGTGTTTGTGTGGATGAATGTTAGATCATTTATTGTAACCCATTTTGATTAATTTATATGAAAAACCATGTGCCTTCATTTTTGTTAGGGTATTTGAGAAACACAATTAGAAAAAAGTGGAATTATTAGAGTAGGTTGGATATGACCTCAACACCCCATGTGCTGAGCATTTCCTACATACGAATACTTCGAAGAGGGATCAAGGTCGATGTAGTTATTCTATCTAAGTTCTTGGTGTAAGTATAAGTGAATGATATTATGATTTTTGGATTAATATCTTTATGTGTGACTTGAGACTATAAATTTGAGTATTACGAGCTCTTGGATATTGTAAATGGTTGTATGCAGAAGTATGAAAGAATATGGATCAATAACCTTGATTTTCATAACTATTTAGGAGTTTATTTGAGAGTACTTATAGATGATTTATATTTAGTGGATAAGTGAATGACAATATTGTATATATAGCATTATAGTGTTCATCAAGATGTGAAATAGGTCTAGGTGGACCCTAAATTACATTGGGGGATGGAAAGATATATGTTGGACATCAAAGGAGGAAAGAAACACTATCATAGTCCTTAGGTCACTAGTGCAATTTGTTAGTGTCTTAAACACCACACTGATATCTTGATGGTAGAATATGGCTAGTAGAGGGCCTAGGTGCCTATGGGTTAGCTTAGTATTACTTTTTTTAAATTTGGGAGTGGGTTAGACCTACACAAAAGCTATAATAAGATCAAAAGAGGCCCTAAGATAGGTCTAGGGTTAATCTAAGTCAAGGTGGTCTCAAGTGACACTTATTACACTAAAATGATAGTTTAAATGACTAAATTATATAACCACCATGCAAAATTTACATAATTACTTCCTATAGATAGAGGTATATGAGTTATTGATTTTGGATCAAGTTAGCATACTTAAAGTGAAAAAGTGTGGATTGTCCCACCTTAATTAGGTTTCTTTATGACTTTCTCACCTCTTGGGACCCTGACCAAAGCATTTTTTTATTCCTTTAGGCTCCAAAAGAGCAGACTATCAATTTGGTCAATTTGTATAGGATCATGTGTATACTGATGATAGGTTAGTTAGTGGCCTTTTGGGAGGATATGATCAAGGTTGATGTAGTAAGTTGAGTTAGTAATTCTAGAGATGTGGGTTCACCCAAAGTGGGTGTAAAGTGTGGAGTGAGTATTTTTGATATTTATGGGTCATTAATCCTAAATATACTATAGGTGATCATTAGTATAATTCCATTTTTATTGGTGAGGAATAAGGGTATCAATAGGTTACTCTAAAGTTGGTCTAAAATCATCCACTAGATTGAGGAGAGGGTAACTCATTTTTATTAGAGTCAGGAGATCTTGGCTTTCACTTAAAATGATTTATATTGTGTGTCTAGACTAGGATCACTCTCGATCAATCATTCCATGGTCCTAATGATATGGGTATATAAGAGGATGATCCCATACTAGAGTGGAGTATCTATCATGGATATAAGGGCCATCATGGCCTTGATATGGATAGATGTAACATTATTTTAATATTTATCCTGTGTAGTTGATATTTTTATGTTGATTTGATAGCTATACCCTAATAGAGTGTGAATAAATAGTGGGATTGGGAGGTTTACTATCTCATGGTAACCTATGGGGATACACATGTATAAGATAGGACATTATAGGTTAAGTTACACATAGTGGACATTGTGCCTCAATAACATAGGATGTCTTGCATGGGTAACCTTCCCATACTGACAATTATAAGATGGGTTCTTATTACTCAAGTAGTTCAGATAGGTGTTTCACATGGGGGTTAGTACCTAATAAGAAAATAACATGTAGCTCCAACACCACCACCACCACAATGAGACCTCAGTGGACATGATCTATCTCAACAACAAAAACATGTTAGTGGAGATGGTGAGGGATTGGAGAATATTTCTTTGGATGAAAACATCAATGTGGATGAAGAGGAGACTATTATATATGACTCAAATTTGGATTGACATGAGTATGACCTAGGTAAACTATTAATTTATGCATTTCATCTTATTACTTGATAATTTAATTTTAAGATTGATTACTTAGCTTATTTTCTATTTAAAATTTTTTATGATTGGATATAATGTCAACTATTTGACCTTTTGATTAAATATACCTCAAATAGATGGAGGACCATGACCATGGAAGATGAGATACTAGTAGAGCCTGGATTACTTACCAAGATAGATCATCATACCACCATCTTTACTCTAACCTACTATGTGTATGTGATACTGAATAGATTGATATTAGATAATAACACTCTCAAGGAGAGATATAAGAGATCAAAGGCCTTAGTAGACATGATGATATACAATAAAGGTTAGGATTCTTTTAAATGATGGCTATAAGACATGACCTCATAGGGAGGTGCTAGCATAAGGAGAGATAGGAACACTTAGGATGGAGAGAGAGTTTCTTAGGGTGGTTTTAGTAGGAGACATTGTTGATGTGGTCTTTTGACACAAAAAACAACTAGGTAGGGTTTGTTGATACCTTCCTCTCTTTAAAGGAGACTTGTGTGAACATGTCTCCCCAAGATATTGGTTACCAAGTCTTGATATATAGGGTAACTTACTCAACTCATTATGACCATACCATGCCAAGGGTCTTTTATATGTATTTGAGATAGATCGATATTCATCAAAATAAGGAGCTAACAACTAAGGAACTAGTATAATGATTTAACTATGAATAAACAACTAATTCAAAATGAGAACATCCATTACTTATAAGTTCAACAATGCATAAATGAGAAATATATAAGCATATGTAATCAAGATAAACATTAAACTCAGACTATAACTTAGAAACTAAACTAGTCTAAGCTAATAGATTGATAAAAAATAAAAAAAGTGAAAGGGCATGGAAAAAGAGAAAAAGAGCCAAATTTATAATGTTAAATAGTCTAGTTAAATTGATCAGATGAATTTTTGAGTGTTTATAGCTTAATCCCTCATATAATGTCAATTTCACTAGCAAGGCCCCTTGAAATGGAATGGTTGTAATGAGTTGATTTGGTTACTGTACATACCAAGACTTGGTAACTAAGACCTTGGGGAGACTTGTTTTCATAAGTATTATTTTAAGAGATGAAGGGATTAACAATCCCTACCTAATTCTTAGCTATGTCAAAATACCACATCAACATGAATGGTGCTAGAAATAGGCCTTAAACTAATGTATTTCACGCTTATTTTATGTTTTTAAGGAGTTACCTTATTTTTTTATAGGTTTTCAAACTAGAAAACATTAAATCTAAGTTTTCAAATGGATTTAGCTTGGACAAGAAGCTGTAGTTATCTTATGAACATTCTAGGACCTTCCCATGACTTTCTTAAGAACCCCCACAAGTTTTGTGTAAGTAATATCCATGATGGGATTTCAACTATTATGGAACATATCTAGTATTTTATATAATCCATTATTAGAAAGTAGATTCAACATGAGGATGTGGCCTATCACTTATTATCCTTTTTTTGGATCAAACTACTTACTATTGGTACCTTGGTATACCATAAGGGTGAATCACAACATGGACCATCTTTAAAAACCTATTTCTTAACAGTTATAGAGTGTCATTTGACCCTTCTATCTTATCTTAATAATTGTATATAATCTATAAAGGGTCTAATAAGACAACAAGTGTATTAAAACATATATTCCATCAATTATACACTAGGTAGAGGGATCCTTTCCTTAAAATAGAGGATTCAACAATTGGGTTATATTTTCAAAAGCTTAGATCCTCTAACTATCTTTTTCATTTTGATGAACCCCTCTCCTCTCTCCTCTTTAGCATTAGTCTACCAAGAGTATTTTTATGTAGAGAAAAAAATAATTAATAATGTTATTTATGCCCAAAATACTTTAGATAACATGCCTATAAGTCATCCCATGGACCTATATCTTACCATGAAGCATTGCCCTCCTTTTAGCCAAACATCCCAGTGAAAAATGAGATTCATGCTTTTTAATTTAATGAATATAAGTTGGTTAACTATATGTATAGATAGTAGGATACTTATTATAATTTTAGTGATTAAATATATTTAGGTGTTGTTTCTAATCAAATATTATTTCTTACAAGAGACAATTAGGAGACAATGCACAATCTAAGCATTGAAGCTACATACACTAATGCACAATATGGAGTCTTTTAGTCTAGCTAAATTAATAATATAGATATTATCATGCACACTAAGGACATCCATATTACAACAATGATAAATTATTTTAAGGTCAAAAATTATAATGACTCTAACGATGAATAAGTATCAGTTGTAAAAGGTAGCCTAACGGTTGAAAAGTAAATTGATAAAGAGTTGTCAACACAAAATGAACAAATAGACATATCTTGTGAACATCAAGAAGAAAATTGGAGGAGTTGGATATCTTGGATGAAAAACATACATTCTATCCACTTGGAAAATTCTTAACCATAGCTAGTATTCTTGCATTTAAAAGGCTGATCCAAAATGGTCAACATCTCTATGGTTGTAATGAAAATTTCCCTACATCATCAATAGGGAATGAAGTAGAATAAGTAAACCAAGAGGAAGGAGGATATCCATTTGAGGATAATGAGCTAGAAGACTTCAAAATTTATGATATCTATCCTTAGTTTATCCTCACATCCAAAGTAGATGATAGTACCCAAATGTCCCTTTCAATAGCAAATGCAATCAAAATGGGAAGCCATGAACACAATGGCCTAAATGAAGAAGTCATGATAATGGAGGTTCAATGTAAGAATGGCCTTATTCAACCCATCTCTCCACATACTTTAGATAGTGATGAAAAATTCATAAAGTCAATGATATGGGAAGAATCTAAAACACTAATGAATTTTAGATGTCAAGGACAATAATGAAGATGCTACATGTGCATCTATTTGTATCATAAAGTAGCCACCAATTGACTCATCTACTGGGTACCATAGAGAGCATTCCTCTTTTAGGTTGGATATTCTAATAATTTTGGTATGTATGAATACACAACCCTATCCTTTATTTTAATACAATTTTTTGGTGAAGGTATTGTCTAAACCCTATTCCTCATGTTTTTTTCAATCTAGAAACAAACCTAATGCCAAATTCTACAGTCCTAGTTTGCTTGAGTTGAATAAGAAAATTGATAAATATTTATGGGATATTATTTTAAAATGTAAATAATAACATAAATTCAAGTTTATGTTTCCTTTTCCATTCTCAAAATCCTCAAGAATTAGTTGTCTTATTGGTTCAAGCATGAACTTTCTTGAACATTTCATGTGAATACATTTTCTTTTTCCTTCACCCTTTTGTTTTATTTTTCTTCCTTATTTTATCTTGTTGTTAGGATATGTTTAATTTGGTTTGTTTCCTATCTTTGTTGTTGGGTTTGGCCCAAATTTTTTTTTCTTTAGGATCCCCTTTTTAATTGAGTAAATAAAATCAAGGGTTTTTTCAATAGTAACATAGGTGGCATTCAAAGAGCGTAATTATAATTTACATGAAAATTTTTAGTGAAACTATTGTTATTGCATGGTTCATTTCCTAATTTATAAATGTCAATGATTCATAATATACTTTTTGAATTTTAGAAAAGTTATTTTATTGTTTGATTCCATCTAATTCACTTCAATAAATATCCAAATAAAAATGCAACACTGTTTCAATTCTAGTTTATATTGAGTTATCATGAACTTGTTGATTTACTTATACCCACTACTTTGACCCCAACCCTCTATGGATGAAATTTTAAAATATCCTTTCAAAAAATTGAGTTAAAAGACAAAATATAAAATTCTCCTCAAAAGGGTGATCTCAATAACCTCTACCATAGGCTTTAAATCGTAGTTGGTAGTGGAGCAAGGCCTTTAAAAAGGACCATAGGTATCATTGTCAGGATTATAAATGCCTGAATGGTAGTAGAGTAATGCCCACACCACTTTTCCCAAATATAAATTATAAAAATTATCTCCTTAAGTATCTTTGGCCTTATGTAAATATAAATTATTTCATACAAAATAAAATTTAATGAGTAGATCACTTAATCACACACAAATGGTTTTAACAAGATTATGGTTTAATATGTCACTTGTTCCCATATAATTTAGTGACTTTAAATTATGGTTTTTTCTAAGTGATTACTTTTAGATAATGCTTTTTTTACTTGTCAAATCAGAGATTATAGATTCTTGAAATGCTTAATATTATTTCCTAGTTAGAGTCACCATTTTTTGTTGCTTACACAACACACCCCATTTTAGTCTAAAAATAGGAACCCTCTTATTACTTTGAAGTATGGTCTTATACCTTGCAGTAGTTCATTATGGTTCATTGGTTCAATTTAGCCTTCTTATAAATCTACTAGATGATTAGTTACAAGTTACTAAATTGGGTTTACTTTAATATTGCATTTATTTAGTTCAATATAAGATTTTATCTTGGAGTGAGTTAGTTTTAACACTTGAATTTGCATCAATATAATAAGAGTTAGTAATTTGTCCTACCAAACCCAAATTCCAACCCATATAACCTTCAAAAATTCATGGCATTAACTTAAGCATGTACATGGCACTATCATGAGTGATGATATTTACTAATTACTTCTTGAAGTCTTTCAACAATCCTTAAGGTGTCATTGAGTCTATTTGTGATCATCATATCTCTTAGATGTCTTAGGTCATTAGGTGATGTGATTTATCATCATAATGCTCACTGACTATCAAGTGAAGGAAATTAATCTCAATTTCTTATCATTATTATATCTATGTTTGGATATCTTGATGATGGTTTGAATTGGCCTTATGATCTAAGAGCCTTAATGAGGATGGTTGAAGATGGTAGATGATGACTCACTATGATTTTATTTATTATGTTTTGTATATTAAAGTACGAGGCTCATTCTAAGCTTTTAAATGTATGATTAGGATACATGGAAGTCTATTTCAAACTTTTAAAAAGGCTATAACGTATTCTTCATGTTACTCATTGAGAAATCTCCTTTTGAAACTATATGTACGGTTGTTCAAAAGAATGGTTTTGGCCATTAAATGGTAAAATTTTACCTCAAAAGGCCACTCATCATTCATAACATATTTAAATCACCCTCATGGTCATGACATTACTCTAATCAAATAGTTTCATGCTTTGAAAATGTCTCTTCTATAAGTTGATAGCATTTTTTGGTCTTCAAAAGAGTTCCCATGTATGAAAATATGTTCCCTTTTTTCTCTCTAAATATAATTAAATGTTTCAAAATTCCTTTTAACTTGAATTTTTCCTCATGTTTCACTAAAATGGTGGTTCCAAGTTTGAAATTTTGGAAAAAACGTTAAAAAATCTAGTTTTCAACCATTTTTGTAAGTTATATAGACTAGTACATACTTTTCCATACAATTTAAGCTAGGATATCAAAGTTAGGATCATGATATGTGTTTAAAATAATATTAATGGCAAGAAATTTCCATATAGATTCAAAAAAGGTTCTCTAAATCCATCGAGCTTCTTTGTAGCCCATGAAATCCCTTCAAGTTTAAAGATAGTACAACCATGAGAGAAAATAATAGGATCTTAAGTTTTGGGAAAATGAAGGTACCTTAGATAGATTCAATATTTGGTAATTTTTTTTTAGTTTTATTATTTCTCTTTTATGAACAATCCTTAACAAAGTAAGTCACTCATAATGGCTTCTTTATTCAGGCAAGGAACCAATTTTCTTTGTTTTCTCTTCTCTTGAGTATGGTGACAAAAAAATGGAAGTTTATGGATCTTATTAGGATTATAATCCACCTTCCAATATCATTATTAAACTTAATTACACATTTGTGAGGTTATATACAGCTAAAGAACACATAAACTACTAATTTAAAGTCTGTAAGCAAGTTGAAGATGGTTGTAAGATTTAATGGGTGATTCAAGTTGTCAAGAACTATATATTATATCTTAAAGGTTTTGTTTATGTTCATGTATATTTATTTAAGGTTTCTCAAAATATTACTCAAGGTCTTATATCCTATAATCACCAATCTACCCTCAACATCCTCACAGTCTCAATTTAGCATATGTTAAGGTTATTTTTAGAATCCTAGGTTTACTTTTTCAACGTGTATTCTCTTTTAAGAACCTCTATAAAGATATATCTTGTTAAGGAATATATGTGTGTGTGTGTGTGTGTGTGTGTGTGGGCGCGCGCACATGCACGCGTGGGTGTGTGCACGCGTGCATGTGCATATGCATGTGTGCGTACAATGTGTCTAGGATTTGTTTTTGGTTGTCTTGATAGTGGATTCATGTGTAATTCCTTTCCCCTAGGTTTCATTTCATCTCAAAAACTTTCACACTGCCATTCAACCATTGTATAAGATTATCACTCTATCTCCATTCTCAATTTCCATATCCCATTATCCTCATACATATAACTATCACTAATATACCTCCACATAATGAATCTAATATTTTAGTATTCCTCAAGGTTGTTAGTGATCAATACCATCATAGTATTTAAGATGTATAAAGCCTTACACTCAGCTAAAAGGGATAAATCATTACCTACAGGCTAAAAATCAACATCTACAACTAATGAGCATGGTGATAGTGTTGAGACCTATTTAAATAATAGGGAAAGTTAAGAAATTGAGGTGCATGGTTGGTATTATTTTTATAACCAAAAGGATATAACTCAGAGGGATCCAAGGTTAAATGATTTTCTAGGTTAGAAAACATCCCAAGAGAGGCTACATTTAGCCTAATGGAGGTATACTTCTAAGTAAACAAAGATTAGTCTTGTGTATTAGTTTGAGGTGAATTTTTGAGATATAATACATAAATAGATGTTTAATATTTATGGACTCTAATTTAAAAGTCCATTAAGTATTTTGAGCTAGTTATAAACCCACAACACATAACCAACTATTCCCAAAGACACCTAGAGGTGCAATATTGTGTGTTATAAGTAGAGGTATGTATGTTGAAGTGTTTTTAATAGATATAAATGTTATTTTAAAACTTTTATGAACTCCATAAAATTATAAGGACCATTGGAAGCTTATTCGGCTTGAAGAGGACCATAAAACATGAAAACATAATCAAAAGGCAAGTTATAGTTTACTTATTCTTAAGCACTCTTGTTTGGATTAAGGGAAGACAAGCATTGTAGGCATGTTGAGAGAAATGAGGTCTATTTTAGGGTGTTTTTTTAATTAATTAAAACTATTATACCTTTAATACCTTGATATGAATATTAAATAGTCAAAACATAGCTTGGATAGTTGAAACATAAGAAAACCTTGTAGACATAGTTAATGCTTATAACAATATTGGGAGAATTTATGGTTTTATAACCTCTACAGGTGTGACCAAAACTTAAAAATTGGTAAAATTAGTCAATATAAGTGGGTAAATGTTACAAATTTATCCTCAAGGTCATATTAACAGTGGAAATAGTCATTGTTTTGTCATAGATCTTCCCTAGTCTATTGACAATCATTAAGGAGACCAAGTGAGCTATTGAGAAATTTAAGGGAAATAGAAGAATATGAGACTTAATAAAAGGTTTTGAGACAATAAAAGGTAATTTTAAATGTATTCACATACTCTTTTAGTAAGTAAAACTCATATTTCAATTTAAAATTCCCTTGAGGGCTAGTTAAGGAAGATAGACCTAAAATAGGCTTGTGTGCATAATCTTAAGACATTTTACTTGTTTTAAGGTTTGTTTTAAGTATAATATAAATCATAAGAATGTGATAATTTTTTTCATGGTTCCATGATAATTATAAACATAGATTATATGGCTAGATCACCAAACTCAGTCACTAAGGACTATACAAGATTAACTGCATGTAAACCCTAGGCAAGCAAGATGAAGTATATAGAGAGAAGTGGTGGGATAATATCAGTTTAAAGGATGTTATATAACCTAGGATAATAGTTTAAAATCCATAAAAAATATCTTTTAAATATTAATAACCATTCACACCTCTTTCTTCAATAAACACATAGGTTGGCAGAGTAACCTACAAGCATAGTCTAATGAGATGTTGGAGACACAGGGGGTTTTGAGCAGTTAGGGTAGTTGAAGAGGTTGATAAATAGGTCATAATTTAATTTTTATGATGATATTGAACTAATATATCACCTATAGATCATATCATACCTCCAACACTTAGATTAGGCCAATTAGGCCTCAAGGCCTATTCTTCAAGCCTAGAAGGCCTACACCACCATGAAGATATATCTAGACTATCCTAAGCAGGTATAACATAATTATTAGGTGTAGGATGATAAAATATCTCTCATGGATAAGGTTTGAAGCATAAAAGAGAGAAAAGGCTAAATTTGAGTCTTCAAAAGCTAACTCAAACTATGCAGTCTAGGCAACCAGTTTGATCCATCATTTTAAATGCTTGAATCTTTAACCACAGAGGGAATTGAGAAAAAATATATTATAAAGAGTTATAAACCCTAAAAAAATTAATATTAATTTATAAAATATTCTGATTTAAGGCCCACTTTTATGAACAAATGCTAATAAATTTGCGTACATAGATTGCCTAGAGAAGACCACAAGCATACTTCCCCATGTACATATATTGACACACCTTTTTCATGGGAACTCAAGATTATATGGAAATTTTAAGGGGTCTATAAAATAAATATCCATATAAATAAATTTTGGTTTTAAGTTCCATACTTGATGAACCATTGTTAAGATGGTGGACCTCCAAAAGCCTCCCTAAACCCTACTATAGACTAGTTTTGAGAAAACTAAATATTTTGGAAACCAAAAACCCATGAATGAATTGATAAACACTTGAAACATGAATTATAATCATAGAGGATCCTAACCATGGTACCTTTTTGTATGAAATTGTATAGATCTATCATAAAATAGTGTTTTTTGGGGAAAAAAAATAGGAGAGGTATGAGGCAGTTTAATAAGATGCCAATCATTAGAGATGTTTTTTTTGGAACTTTTTTCACCTTATAAATACATTATATGTCCAAGGATATACCTGTAAATGCCTATGAGAGTCTCTTATAATCATCCAGACTATATAAATGAAAGACAAGGTGACCTACTCACATATTGTGACAAGTTTGCAGGTGTTCCTTTCTCAATAAGGCTTATAAAATGATGTATGATGTTGTTTTAAACCTGATACTCATATATTTTCAGGCTTTCAAGGTTTCATGCATGATTTAATGGCCATAAAATACACTATCAGTTATGTTATTAGGCCTAATTAGCCTACTTAGTCAACAAAATAAATTGAGAATAACATATGGAGATGATTGAGAGATTTAATGTAGAGTAACTAAGCTTATTAATTGATGCATTATTTTGTAATCATTTTCTTGACTTGTTTAAATTACTCAAAAAGAGAATGGATGTTATATGTTCTATAATGGCCTAATTAAACCTAATAAATGTTTAAACTACAAAGAAAATAATTTATTTGACCCAAATAAGGATGTAAAATTCTTAAAATAAGGTTGAATCAATCAACTACATCCTCAACTACCTAATCTCAATGCATAAAGAGTCATTAGAGAGCATCAATGCATGGAGAGTCTTATGGGAGACTATGTAACTATTTTAAAATGAAGTAATGAGTTGAATATGATGATGGAAGACATTTTCCCTCTCCTCCATGCCACTCTCCTTCTCCTTATCTCCTTATTTTGTTATTTATTCAAGATTGAAGGCTTTGATTTTTAATCCCTCTCATGGGCATGAGGAAACTCTACCAAGATTTAACTTTGTAACCTCTTAAGATAATGCAAATAACTATTTATACACTCATTAATATAGGTTCACTATGTTTTATTAGATTTATTTTCACATGTGGTAGTTTTTATCCCTTGGCAGTTCCTAATCTCACCTACTTACTTGTATATCATCTTATGTAGGTCACATATAATGTTTAAATGTTAATTGGATGATATTAGAGTAGATATATTGATTGGGTACTGATTTAAAATAGGCCAACCATAAATATCCTCATGCTTTGATTAGTTAGTGAAACATTTATGTGAAATACTTTTGTATAGGAGTCCTTAGAATTGAAAGATTATCATTTGCATTACTTAATAGTGTTAGTTAAAGTCCAAATGAGTGGATTAATGTTTACATTGGTGAATCACCATCCATTATATTAGGTTTATTTCCTATAATTTTTACCCCTTATCACCCCAATAGTATTAGGTCTTAGTATCTAATCCATAACTGATGTACTGAGGGAGCTAGTCCTATAATCTAGAGGTATGGTCTAGTTATAAGTTCGCCCACAAAATTTAGACCATTCCAATGTTATTTAAATTTTGAATTAGGTATAAAAACCTTCTCAAAATGGTGTAACTTGGGTTGCTAAAATTTCTCACATGACCAATGATACACATTTAAGCATTATAACATTCACATTAACATCTTAGTATCACAAGTAGCTTCAAGCACTCATCTTGGTCATCATCTCAAAAGTATGAGTAGTTATTTTTTATAGTTGCACTAATTTTCATGTGTCTTAGGTTAATATATGGATACATATGAGGTAATATTATATCACATACTTCCTTATCACCATCCCTATAAAACCTATCAACTCTACATTCACCCTTGTAAATAATATAATAACTCCTATAAGGCCTATGATCTTTTTTAATACTAAGATTACCAACCTCATTGTGATCCTCATTAACCTCCTTGTAATCTTTTTTATCAACCTAATTGACCATGAAAACATCATGATGTTCTTGTTCAACATAATCATGTCCTAAAATAATCCATATCAAGCCTAAAAAAGGCCTTATTAGGCTATGAAACATGATGAGCATTGACACCATGAGAAGTAATGGACAAGAAATTCCTAGGAATGAGATTGAAAACATGAGAAATTTACTACAATAAGATCAATAAGAGTGGCCATTTTGAATAATACAAGGTCATTCAAAGGTCAGTAGTGACATGTTAGATATAGGGGGTTTTGTTTCAAAGATTAAAGAGAAATTAGTAGCTTATAGGGGGAAACTGATTCCCCATAATTATAAATATGTTCCCTACTTCATTACACATTATTCCTCCATTTAACTTCCCTTTCCCCCTCAAGAGTGTCAAAAAATTGTGTGTCATAACCCTCAAACTTACTCAAAATCCATGCCAACCTTTCCTACTTAGATAATTGTCCAAGAGAGAGTTCAAAGGGAGAGAGAAGTGTGTCTTAATAAGGTTGATTTACATGTTTCATAATAGATTATGCAAGGCCCTTCATATTTTTATCAACATGAAGAGATATACAATGAGATGGTTCTTAGCTTTGAGGCTCACCTTGCTAAACAAGTTGAGCTTACAAACCAACTCCTATACTAGATATTTGAAGTTGAAAAAGTAGTCCCATCTCAGCAGTAAGTTCTTCCCTTCATGCCCTAAGTTGCAATAATTACAATGCAAGAGGCTTTTAAACCTATATTTCCAACTTGGAAATAAATACAATAATTAAGGGAGAGATAAGAATAGTCAAGCATAAGCCCAAGTGTCAAAGTAGAAAGCAAGCATGATATCACTCATCTCCCATCCCTCTTTCCTCTAAAGTCTAAGGTTTTACCTCATGGAAGTCTATTCAATATAAAATATAGTAGAGAGAGGAAATAATGGTTATTAAAGATGAGTAGTTGAGGAAAGAGACTGAAGCATCCATGGAAACACCATTGGATTTGTTTCACCTTCTTAAGATTTTCCAAGGGTCCACTATGCCAATCCTTGAGAAAGAGCCTCTCCTTTGTGAGGAAATTGAAGGATTTACAACTGCATTGATAGATGACGAGAGTGATTTGAGTGAAAAATAAGAGAAAATTACTAATGGGACACCCCTTACCAAGGATAGGTGTGATTCAATATTTAAAAATGAAAAAGAGGATGAACTCTCTAAGAGATTGTTTGGGTGCAAGATAAGTTATAAGAGGAAGACACTCCAATTAAACAAGAAGATAGTGCTTCCCAATAGCTACTTGATGATATGACAATAAATATTTCTCATGACATCCTTAATGAGTGTGATAACCTTTTAAATTCTCAAAATGACCAAAAAAAGGTGTGTTTTCAAGAAAACTCTAGTTTTGTTAAAGGTAAATGACCAAATTATTGATCACCAAAATGAGGTTATTAATGAGCATGTGACCCCAATGGCTAATTATATTTTAAAGTATGATCATGATGGCATGGAGTTTCTAGGCAATAATGATAGCTTTTAGAAATAATACATGATAATTTACAATGAATATCAATCCCTTAAAGGACTCATAGTTCCTGTGGAACATGTTAAAGATCAATTGTCTACTAACACTATCAATTTTTATTCACAGGAAGAGTAGGCCCAAGATGATGTAAGGAATGATGAAGTGTTTGTTGAAGTTGTATCTCAAGTTGATACTCCTAAATATGAATCAAGTGAAGATATCTTGTCATTTATCATGTCTAATGAATTTAAATATGTCCATCATGAAGGTCTTGAAAAGTCACCATTCCTTATAGAGTAGAGTGAAAGTATCAAACAAGACATGGTAGACCTTTGGCATCCCATGACTAAGGTAGAAATACCATTGTTCTTTCAAATTAGATGGATATGGGAGGGGTATTATTAGGTGTTAGACTCACATGTATAACCCATGCACCTAGGGGTATAACAAGAAGGACCAACTAATTCCCCAAGAGGCCATAAATATGATAATTCTCTTATCTACAAGTGGGAGTTATCAAGATGTGGCAATCAGACTTCATAGTGCCATAGTGGTCAATCAAGTTTTTCATTTCACCATGGAGGAAAGGATTTGATATCAGGTTACTTGTTTTAGTTTATTTTGTCTTTTTTCAATAAGAGGTTAATATAAGTTTAGTTTTTTGCTTTGTTGTTTTGTTGGCTTGTTGTTGTTTTCTTTAGGTTTGGTGTGGTTCTTAGTTTAGGTGTGTTTATTTTTTTGTTTCTATTGAGTCTTTTTTTTTGCAGTCATAAGGTGTCACAAATTACTAAATCTCTTTGGTAGTCAAAGAGTGTAATAATCAAAACCATGTTGTCATATTTAAAGACTACCATTATCATGAAAAATTAGTGGGTTTCTTTGAGTATAAGGCAAGACAACCCATATGAGTCACTAAAAATGTTAGTAATTTGGCCTAATAATGCCAAATTATAACCCATATAACTAGAACTTTTTCATGGAATTCACTTAAGCCTTTATATGGTGTTATATTGAGTGATGATGTTTCCTAATAAATTCTTGAAGCCTTTTAACACTCCTTGAGGTGTCATTGAGATTGTTTATGATCACCATATCTCCTAGATGTCTTAGGTCATTAGGTGATGTGCTTGATCATCATAATGTGCATTGAATATAAATTGAATGGAATGGGTCTCAATGTTTCATCATTGTCATGTTTATGTTTGGATATATTGACAATGGTTTGAAGTAGCCTTATGATCTAAGAGCCTTAATGAATATGGTTGAAGGTGGTAGATAATGTCTCACAATGATTTTCTTTGGTGTGTCTAGTATATTAAAGTATGATGTTGAATATAAGCTTTAAAAACTATGACTAAGATACATGGAGGTATATTTCAAACTCTTAAGAAGGCTATAAGGTATTCTTCATATTACTCATTAAAAAATCTCCTTGTGAAACTATATGTATGGTTATTTAAAAGAAAGGTTTTAGCCTTTAATGGTAAAATTTGACCTTAAAAGGACACTAATCATTCATAACATATTTAAATCACCCGCATGGTCATGACATTACTTTAATCAAACACTTTCATGATTTGAAAATGTCTCCTCTACAAGCCTACAATGTTGTTTGGTCTTTAAAAGAGTTCCCACATGTGAAAATATGACCCCTTTTTTCTCTAAAAATCTTACTACATGTTTTAAAATACCTTTTTGACCTAAATTGTTACTTATGTTTCCCTAAAATGGTAGTTCCAAGCTTGAAATGTGGAAAGAACATAGAAAAAAGGAGTATTCAACCATTTTTATAGATTGTATAAATTTGGTACAAAATTTTATGTATAGTGGAGGTTAGGAGGTTTAAGGTGGATTCATGACATGTTTTTTAAAGAATATTCATGGAGAGAAGTTTCTATACATACTCAAAACTAGTTCTCTTAATCAATTGAGTTTCTTTGTAGCCCAAGAGAGCCCTTAGGGTTTGTAGATGGTATGATTATGAGAGAGAATACCAATGTATGAAATTTTTGGAAAAGGAATGGGAATTAGAGATCTTAAATTTTGGGTAATTGGTTCTCATTTTGATTCTCTCTTTCCTTTATAAATAATCCTTAACAAGGTAAGACACTCAATGGCTTTTTCATTCAAGAAAGGAACCAATTTTATTTGTTTTCAATTCTCCTAAGTATGGTGATAGAAAAAAGGAAGTTTCTGGAGTTTTTTTGGATTCTACTCCAACTTCCCATATCATTATTCAACTTCATTCCACATGTATGAGGTTATATATAGTTGAAGAATAGATAAACTACTAATCTACAGTCTACAAGCAATTTGAAGATGGTTGTATGATTTAATGGGTGTTTCAAGTTGTCAAGCACAACTTATTCTATTTGAGAGGTTTCATTCATGTTTATTCATCTTTATTTAAGGTTTCTCAAAGTATTACTCAATGTATCATAGTCTAGGATCACTAGTATTCCTTCAACATCATCATAGTCTTAGTTTAGCATATGTTAAAGTATTTTATCATATGTTAAGGTTGTTTATAGAATCTTATGTTTTTTTTTCACTATGCATGCTCTTTTAAGAACCTATAAAATGGTATATATTGTTAATTAATATATATAATGTGTATAGGATCTTTTTTTGGTTATCTCGATAGTGGATTCATGTTTCATTTCATCTCATAGACTTTCACATTACCATTAAACCATTGTATAGGATTATCACTCCATCTCCATTCTCAATTTTGATATCCCAAAATCATCATACATATAATTATCAATACTATATCTCCACATCATGGATCAAATATGTTAGTATTTATCAAGGTTGTTAGTGATCAGAACCATCATAGTCTTCAATATGTATACAACCTTACACTCTACTAAAAGGGATAAATCATTACCTATAGGATAAAAATCAACATCTACAACCAGTGAGCTTGATGATAGTTTTGAGAAATATTTGAATAAGAGGTAAATTTTAGTAGTGGGGGTGCATGGTTGGTATGATTTTGATAAAAACAAGGAGATAACTCAAGGGGATCCAAGGGAAAATGGCTTTTTAGGTCAGAAAACACCTTAAAAGAGTTTGCAGCCAGCTTAGTGGATGTATATAGTGAAGTAAACAAAGATTAGTCTTGTGCATTAGTTTGAGGTGAATTTTTGAGATATAATACATAAATAGATGTTGAATTTGCTAGGGACTCTAATTTCAAAGGCCATTAAGGATGTTGAGTTGGTTATAAACCCAAAACACACAATCAACTATTCATACAAATACCTATAGGTACAATAATATGTATTGTAAGTAGAGGTGAGTATGTTAAAGTGTTGTCAAGAGATATGAATGGTACTTTAAAAATTTATGAACTCCATACAATTTTAAGGACTATTATAATCTTATTGATCTTGAAGAGGACCATAAAACATGAAAACATAGTCAAAAGGTAATCTACAATTTGCTTATTCTTAAGCACTCTTATTTGGATTGAGGGAAGACAAGCACTATAGGCATTTTGAGAGGAATGAGGTCCATTTGAGGGTGGTTTATAAATTACTTTAAATCCCATACCATTCATACCTTTTTATGAATATGAAATAGTGAAGACACAATTTGGATAGTTGAAACCCAAGAAAACCTTGCAGATATAGTCAATGCATATAGTAGTATTGGGAGAATTCATGGTTTTATGGCCTCTATAGGTGTGACTACACCTTAAAAATTTGTAAAATTAGTGATTTTAAGTGGTTAAATATTCTCATGCTATCTTTAAATTCATATTAACAATGGAAATAGTCATTTTTTTGTCAAAGAGAATCCCTAGTCCATTGATAGTTATTAAGGAGACCAAGTGAGCTATTAATAAATTTGAAGGAAATATAAGAATATGAGAATTCATAAAAGTTTTTGAGACAATAAAAGGTAATGGTAAAGGTATTCACATAATATTAGTAATTAAAACTTATATTTCAAGGGAAAATTCCCTTCAGGGCTAGCTAAAGAAGATAGACCTAAAATAGGCCTATGTGCATAATCTTAAGGCCTTTTTCTTGTTTTAAGGTTTGTTTAAAGTATCATATACTTGATATGAAAGTGATAAGGTCTGTCAAGACGCCATGATAATGAGAAACTTAGCTTATATGTTTAGAGTACCAAACTCAGTCACTAAGGGATATATAAGTTTGATTGCATGTAAACCCTAAGCAAGTAAGATGAAGTATATAGAGATCATTAGTGGGAGAATATCAATTGAAAGGATGTTGGAAAAACTAAGAGTATAGTTTAAACTCCATAAAAAATGTCTTGGAAAGAGGAAGAACCATTCAAACCTCTGTCATGTACAAACACATAGGCTAGCAAAGTAACCTACAGGGACAATCTTATGAAATGATGGAGACACAAGGAGTTTTAGGAATTTAGAGTAGTTTTAGAGTTTTATAAATAATTAAAAATGGAGATTGTAGGATGATATTGAATACCTATATCACTTTCATAGCACCTCAAACCTCCAACACTTAGATTAGGCCAGATAGGCATAAAGGCCTATTCTTAAAGCCTAGAAGGTCTACAGCACCATGGAGGTATATCTAGACTCCCTAAGAAAATATGACATCATTATGAGGTATAGGATAATAAAACAGGTCTTATGGGGAAGTTTTCAAGTATAAAAGAGTAGAAAATGTTAATTTGAGCTTCAAAAGCTAACTCAAACTATGAAGGCTAGGTAACCATTTTGACCCATCATTTTAGATGCTTGGATATTTCACCACAAAGTGACTTGAGCCAAATGGTCTTAATAAAATTTAGGCATCCTAACACAATAATAATATATAAAAGATTTTGATTGAGGGTCCCACTTTTATGAATAAACACTAAGAAATTATCCTATATAGATTGCTTGCAGAAGACTACAAGCATAATTCCCTAAGTACACATATTAACACACCTTTTGCATGTGAATTAAATCTTCTAAATAAATTTTAAGGTGTCTATGCACTAAATATCCATGGTAAAAGTTTTGGTTTTGAGTTCTATACTTTATAAACCATCATTAAGATGGTGGACCTCAGAAACCCTCCTTAAACCCTACTATAAACCATTCTTTATAAAACTAAATATTTTGGAAACCAAAAACCCATGAATGACATAATAAACATTTGAGACATTAAGTAAACTTAGAGAGGATCTTAACCATGGTGCCATATTGTAGGTAATTGTATAGACCTATCAAAAAATAGTGTTAATAGGGGAAAAGAATAGAAAGAGAAATATGAAGTATCTTAAGAGGATGACAATCATTAGAGATGGTTTTTATGACACTTTTTTACCTTATAAAGATATTTTGTGTCTAAGGATCTACATGGAAATGCCTTTGTGAGTATCTTCTAATCAAACGGTCTATAAAAATGAAAGATAAGGTGTCATAGTCACCTAGTGTGGAAAGTTTATAGGTATTTCTTACTCAAGAAGGCTTATGGAATAATGCATGATGTTGATATATACCATATACTCATATATTTATAATATATAAATGTTTCATGTAGGCTTTCATGGCCATCAAATGCACTAGCAATTAGGCTACTAGGCCTGATTAGCCTATTTGGCCTACTTGGTCAACAAAGGGAGTTGAGAATAATGTAGGGAGACTATTGAGAGAGTTAATGTAGAGTAATTAATCTTAGTAAATAATGAATTAAGTGTAAATCAATGTAATTTGATTATCCATTATGGAAGGAGTCATTTTATTGACTTGTTCAAATTACTCAAAAGGAGGATGGTTGTTATATGTTTTATAATGGCCTAATTACACATAATCAATGTTAAAACTATAAAAAATAGAATTTATTTTACCTAAATAATGGTATATCATGATTTAAGGAATTTTAATCACTTAACTACATCCTCAACTACCCCATCTTAACATATAAGGAGTTATTAGAGAGCATCAATGCATCAAGAGTCTTATGGAGGACTATGTAACTATTTGAAATGGAAGTTATGAGTTGACTGTGATGATGGAATACATTATCCCCTATCCTCCACACCACTCTCCTTATCTTTCTCTCCTTATTCTAATATTTATTTAGGCTTGAAGGCTTTGATTTATAATCCCTCTCTTGGGCATGAGGGAACTCTACCAAGATTGAACTTTGTAACCTCTTAAGATAATGCAAAGAATTATTTTTAGACTCATTGATACATTTTTAGTGTGTTTTATTAGTTTCATTTTCACATTTGGTAGTGTTTTCTCCCTCGGAAGTTCTTAATATGACCTAGTTACTAATATATCATCTTATGTAGGTCACATATAGTGTTTGAATATCAAGTGTTTGAGTTTGGAGTGGGGATATTGATTGGCTAGTGCCTTGAATCAAGTCTTTCATCATTACCCTCATGCTTTGATCACTTATTAAAAACTTAATGTGAAATAATTTTTCATAGGAGTCCTTCAAGTTGAAATATTGTCATTTGCATTGCCTATTAGTGTTAGTTTAAGTCCAAATTGAGTGGATGAATGCTTACATTGGTGCATCACCATCTAATAGAGTAGGTTTATTTATTTTATTTTCTATCCCTTATCAGCCCAATATTAGTAGGTCTTAGTAACTAATCTATAATTGATGTACTAGTTAGGCCCATAATCTAAAGGTCTAGTCTAGTCATAAGGTCACCCACAGCCTTTAGACCATTCCAATGTTAGTCCAAGTTTGAAGTAGGTTTGAAATACCTTCTTTAATAAGGTGAAACTTGAGATCATAACATTAATTCTTAGTATATTTATTTTATTATGTTTAAAAACATATTTTATATCTTCCTTTTAGACTATTTCACCTTAGGTTTGTGCAAAATACTTAACTTTCTAGAATTTTCTACCTCTTTTCTTGAAAAATTATTGTCCATTTATGTTTCAATTTAAATATACATAACTAAATTTTAATAAGGTATAAATATTTAACTTGGTTAATATTCATTAAAATGGACTAAATTGGCTTTGGATTAAACAAATGACTAATTCATTTCATGGTTTTCATTCTATATTTAGTCATCTTTAGCTTTAGACTTAGTCATTTTAATTTGATTTTTCATAGTCAATGGTTTTTAAATGCTTTACTTAATCACTTTTAATATTTTTCCTTTATTTATTATTTTCAAATTCTTAGACATTGGTTTTTTTAAACCAAATTCATTGATTTATCCTTTTCATATTATGCCCTTAGGTACTCAAAGAAGTTGGTCTTCATTCTTTTTAGCAAAAAATTAATTGAATGTTTTTCCTGAATGAGATTCTACAAAAGGCACAAAAACTTCTTGAGATTTTTTTGTCTTTTACTCCTTGGAAAAAATATGAATAATGAGTTATAAATTATACATGAAGTATCAAAAATAAAAGTCATGAATAAGAATTTTTTTTTGAAGTCTTTATAAAAATTGTTCAAGTATTAGTTCTTTAGAAAAAATGTTACGATTTTGTTAGAACTTTTGCAAGCAAAAGTTTTGATGGAAATTTTTGAAAAGGCTTGGAACTTCAAAACAAAAGTTTAAAACAAAATTTTCAAATAAAAGTCTACAAAAAACCCAAAGACTTCACAATAATTTTCTAAGTGTTTTGATCTTCGTAAAAAGTGTTGCGAAGAGTAGTTAGGACTTTTGTTAAAAATAAAAGTTTTGAAGACCAATGCCCAGATAGAAGTTATGACAACAAAAAATCTAAAAGCTAAGGAAAAATTTAGAAGTGACAAGAATAAAATTTGGAAATTATTAGTGAGGGATCAAAGACAAAATTTGAAAATACTAAGTTCAAAACAAAAGTTCTAAAGGTCAAAGCCCAAACACAATTGTGAAAACACAAGATCCTAAGACTTATATCTTATGAATGAAAGAGTTAGAGGTCTTGTATAAATCATGAGGAAAGAAGGAAAGGATGTCCATTTTTATATAATTATCATCACATCTTTTGTTAAATAAGTCTTTAATAAATAACATGAAGATATAAAAAGTACAAAGTGCTGAGGGAACAATGTGTGGCAATGGAATATTCAAAATCTCAAGTACCCAAGAGGACATATAGATGTCATTTGGTTATGAATTTGATAAAATAAAGTTGTAAAGATAAAACCCATGGATGATGATGAGCTACCAAGTGTTGAAATTGGGCCCACATAATTCGAACTAATAGTGTAGTAAGCTCAAATTAGAGGGGAAGTAAGAATAAGTTATGTAGTAGTAACCTATCAAAGCAAATGACACGTTGGCTACATAGACATCAAATCATGAACTTAAATTTGAAATAATATCTAGTTTTAAAAACTTTAAATATGCCTATAATATACTATTCATCTAATTTAATTTGTAAAATCAAATCATAGTCTAATTAAATCATGAATAAGATGAGAATCATTAGTGTGGCATGCATAATGTAAACAATGATAGAGTGTAAAAGATAAACTCATTCTTAAACAAGTAGGGAAATTGATTATGAAAAATTATATGTGTATGATATTCCTTATTCAATTATAAATTCTTTAAAATATCACAATTCAATAGAGGAATGGTTTGATTGCACCAACTTTGGGCATACCTTCAATCTGTTAGATTTTTTAACTTCCTGCTCAACCACACTCCCTCAACCACATTAATGATTTTTGTAATTGCCACATTATTTTGGTGAATTTATATTTGAATTTTAATTTTATTTGAACTCCTCAAACTTGGGTGCCTATATAATATTGGCACTTAGATGTAATAAAGGTTGGTCCCTTTAGGATTGAAGAAGTTATGCTTGGACTAGGTTTTCAAGGACTAAGAAGATTATGTCAAGGCTATTATTTTTAGGATAAGAGGAGATTATGCATATGTGTGTGTGTGTGTGTGTGTGTGTGTGTGTGTAGATATATGTATATATATGTGTGTATGTATATGTTTATATATGTATATATGTATATATATATATATACATATATACATACATACATATATACATATATATATACATATATATATACATATATATATATATATATATGTATATATATACATATATACATACATACATACATACATACATATATATATATAAATATATATATATACATATATACATATATATATACACATACATATATACATATATATATATATACATACATATATATATATACATATATACATATATACATACATACATACATACATACATACATACATATATATATATATATATATAAAATTACATATATACATATGAGGAGATTATGCATATATGTGTGTGTATATGTGTATATATGTATTTATGTATATATATATATATGTGTATATATGTATCTATATGTGTATCTATATGTGTGTGTGTGTATGTATGTATATATATATAAATATATGTATATATATATATGTATGCATGTATATATATATATATATATATGTATATATATATGTATATATATGCATATATATATATATATATATATATATGTATATATGTATGTATATAATTTATTTCTAGAGATAAAGTAGTGGACTAATTATTTCCTTTTATGAATTTCCCTACTTTCTAGATTAGATTTCTATGTCAAAATTGTTTGGAAGCTGAGTCTATAACTCACTAAGCATTTGATGAATCCCAAATAATATTTAATAGAAATATCTATATCTAAAATCTTTGATATTTAATAATATTTATTTTTTCATTTATATGGTGACTCTATTTGGAAAAAATATGAATGATGAGTTATAAATTTTACATGAAGGATCAAAAATAAAAGTCATGAAGAAGACAAAAGTTTTGAAGTCTTTATAAATTTTTTTCAAGTATTAGTTCTTTAGAAAAAGTGTTATGATTTTGTCAGAACTTTTGCAAGCAAAAATTTTGATGGAAATTTTTGAAAAGGCTTGGAACTTCAAAACAAAAGTTTAAAACAAAATTTTCAAATAAAAGTCTACAAAAAACCCAAAGACTTCACAATAATTTTCTAAGTGTTTTGATCTTCGTAAAAAGTGTTGTGAAGAGTAGTTAGGACTTTTGTTAAAAATAAAAGTTTTGAAGACCAATGCCCAGATAGAAGTTACAACAACAAAAACTCTAAAAGCTAAGGAAAAATCTAGAAGTGACAAGAATAAAATTTGGAAATTGTTAGTGAGGGATCAAAGACAAAATTTGAAAATACTAAGTTCAAAACAAAAGTTCTAAAGGTCAAAGCCCAAACACAAATTGTGAAAACACAAGATCTTAAGAATTATATCTTATGAATGAATGAGTTAGGGGTCTTGTAGAAATCATGAGGAAAGAAGGAAAGGCTATCCATTTTTATAGAATTATTATCACATCTTTTGTTAATGTAGAGTAAATTTTTACTCTACGTTGCATCTAAATTTTTAGTCGAGCACTGCATTTTTGTTTCCCACATACCTTGGTCACGGTGGCAGAGTTTTGAATCAGATCACGGGTTTCTTTCCCATCTAAGTGTCAAAGTGTAGTGGAGACTACCAAGTGGCATAATCTAAGCATGGGTTGTCTTTCCCCATTTTGTTTCCTCCTTTCTTTTTTTGCCTAAGTGTTGAGTTCGAGGGGAAGATGTCAAGTGTCACTTTTTGAAACACAGAGTTAGCCAACTGGCGACGTCTGAGGCACCTTTCCTAATCTTCAAGAGAGTCATGGATCATGCCACGTATCTAATAGCAACTTAGTGAAACACACCATGTGTCGATGTCTGCATCCCATATCGGCACCTGTGTTTCATCTATATTTTGGCAAAGGTTTTCAAAAAGCTAAGTAGTAGGAAGAAGTAGAAAATACCAGATGGGAGTCATAGAAGACCCTGAACTACCTTTTTTAAAGAGAAGTAGAAGTCACCACGTATCGACATTCGAGGGACATTGGTTCAATGTTTGGGTTCAATGCTTTGGTTAAAGTGTAAATGGCATGAATTGTTGAACCATTGAACCATTGAGCCATTTTGGTTCATCGGGCAGTTCAAGGGAGTGTCCAACAATCCAAAGGGGCCAGTACCTTTTTGTAAGGTATAAAGGTGTTATTTCATTTTTTTTAAGTGCCAAAGAGAAGTGGAAAGCACCAAGTGTCACTCTCTGAGCCCCTTCCTACTCTGTTCCCAAAAGAAGCAGAAGACACCACATACCCCTAGTAAGAAAAGTAGAGTATGCCACGTATCTTCTCAAAAACAATGGAGGTTGCCAAGTGTCAACTTCCAAGAGATCATCTTCAAGATTCATTTCCAAATAAAGATTGTGGTGGGTCTCGAGTGTTATTTCAAAGGTCTGTGAAAGCACCAAGTGTCAACATGTAGAGACTTCCACGTACATCCATCCTTTTTGTAGTTGCTTGGGCAAGGAATGCAGTGAGTTTATTTTGTTAAAATTGCTAAGAAGCAGATTGTGATACGTGCCGAAGGTGGAGCATTCCTGAACAAGAAATAGGGAAAGTAGAAAATGCCATGCATCTTCAATAAATTAGGTGAAAAGTGCCAAGTGTCATTCTCTGGTGCCTTCTAAGCAATAAGAAGAGTTTTAAGAAATTGACTAAGTGTCCTTTTCTATTTCAACAAAATAGCGTGTTCTATCTATCTGTTACAACAAAGTGAGATGGAGGGAAACTTAGTGGGAGTTATTTCTGGTAGATGGAATAGTTCATCGGGTAGATTTTTGGAGCCTATAAACATTAAAAGGGCCATCTATTTATCCCCTATAAATGGGGGTAGAATAGATAGTCGAGTGGCTAAGCAGGTGATGGAATGAGGAAATTTAGGTGTGAGAAGTGGTACTAGATATAAATCAACATGACATAGTCAAAACAACCATCCCGCTCTAACATGGCCCTTCCTGATAAGACTAGGATACATCTAAGGCATTGAAAGTGCCATCTATTTGTCCCCTGAGAGTTAAGGGTGGAGTAGAATTGCGTGGAAAAGGGGATGATAGAAGGAGACATCTGAGGCTATAAAAGGACAAGATAATCAAGAAAAGAAAAAAGGAGGGGAGAGGATTCTATAGTTTAGATTTTCTAGAGTTTGTGACCAAGTAACATGATTTGCTTTTGTCTCATTTTCTTGAGTTGTAAAGTTGATGTAACTGTGCATGTTTCTATGCCTTTTATGTGGTTGAATGAATTAAGAAGATTGAACTCTATGCCTTTGTTAATATTATCTATGCCATTTTAAAAAGTAGTCTAGACTGTAGATTTTCTAGAGTTATGATTAGGAATGTCATTTGCTTTTTTCTCATTTTCTTGAGTCGAAAGGTTTACATAGCTATACATGTTTCTATGCCTCTTATGTGATTGGAAGATTCTATTAAGAAGATTGAACCCTATGCCTTGGTTGACATTCTCTGTATCTCAATAAAAGAAGCCCCTATTATGAGCCTCTATTTCTATTGTTTCAATCTTTTAAATTGATCATGCACTTTTTTGCTCTTAAATGTGAATGAATCCTACATATAGTCTCACTGTGCTCAAGATTAGGATAAAATTACACTTAGGTGCATCACCATAGTTAGGTTTCAATTCCTACATTTGCATTTCTATTTAATTTCCTATCCTTTTTTCCCCCACACTTGATACAAAAGAAGAGACCAACTGCTCTAAAATTTGGAGGTTGTTTTAAGCTGTAATATCCCATAGCTTGAAACTTCCCATTGTTGATTGATTAAGATCAAGCACAATTTTAAGCATCAACAATTTTTGGCATGCCTGATGGGACCAATCTTTCAAGGAGTTAAAGAATTTTTGATGTGTTCTTCGGCCAACTAACCTTTGGAGACTTTTTATCAACACCAATGGTGACTCCAAGTTAAATCAACTGATTAAGCAGTCATGGTAATATCAAGAAATCATAGTTTGGTATGTATAACTCTATTACTCATAGCTATGATTCTTGTTCTCCTTCATATATTTTTAATCAAGAGCAAGTTTCTTGTAGAATCATGTCAAGCAAAAAGGATGCATATGGTCATGAGTTTTGCCCTTTACAGGTCCAATATGACCAGTCTCAGCCCTGTCATGAGCTATACCAGTCTTATGCCTAGTCTCCCCAATATGTCACATCCCATGCTCAACCTAATCTCATTTTCACCTTTAAGAAAGCATCACTGAGATATAAAAAATATGTATTAGAGCTTGACAACAGAAGGGGATGTGGCAAAGAAATTCCTAATCATGTCATCCATCAAGTAAGAAATGCAGTAAATCTGATTAAAAGTGAATGGGATTCCATTGAAAGAGAAAATTGGCAAAGGCTTACATATGAGATGTTAGATGTGTGTGACTTGATTGCATTTCTAAAAGAAAAATTGAGTATTCATGAGAGACAACCTTACCAAGTCTATCAAACTACATATCCACTACCACAAGTCTCATATCAGACATACGCAACCCCTGTTCATGAGCCAAGTCAAACTTGTCAAGGTCATTTCCCCAATAATGTCGAGTCTATGTTAGCAACAAAGGAGGTGGAATTTAAACCCTCACTCCCCCCTTAAGTCCCTCCCACCCTTCTTCAAGAAGCTTCTTGTTTTTCATTGCAGCCTTCATACACTCCCCACTTCTATGATGATCCCTATGAGCTCCAAGAAAGACTCCTTCAAGAAAATATAGCTAAGCAAGTTGAGGAATTAGAGGCAAAGATGAGATTGCTTATAGAAAGAGAGATAGAGCTTTCAAACCTTAAAAAGGAACCTACACCAAAAGAGATTCTGAGTTGGAAGAGGGAAAATCATGAACCAGCTAGGGACCTTGAAGAAGATAAAATTGATATCTCTTCCCAAGGGAAAAGTTTTGGTCGCAAGGTCATGGGTTGGAGACAAACAACAGAATCATGGAGCCAAAAGAAGGAGGAGAAAGATTTGGCTCAAAACTTGGAAGACGTTGAGGCTGCTCTCACTCATGACAATGATCAAATAGGACATCCTACATTTTAACACACACCATTTACATCCCTCTAAGAGAGCTTTTGAGCTACATCTGATATAGATGAAGTGATGGACAAATGGAAAGAAGAGTATCTTTCGATTCTAGCTCAAGAATTATCGCCTCTTCTACATATGTATAACCATCAGTCTTCTTTTTTACCCCTTTTCAAAGAGGAATATATTTTGGAGGAAGCAGATAAGTATTTAGAGGAGCACGCTCACTTCATGGCTAGTCAAGAAGATTTCATGAGTGCAGATGAGGAAGAAATCACTACAGGTACATTCTTTGATGAATAAGAGGACAAGTCACAAGCTTTTACCTTAATCTTTGATGAGGAAGAGATCATTTCTAACTTTCTTCTCACTTTGTAAGAAGATATGGAGGAACATGCAATTGAACCCAAAAATGAGGTAGAAAGAGATAAGCCAATCAGTAAGGTATATCCAAGGGCTTATGGTGATGAGCCAACAACTGTCAATTTCTTGATGAGACACGACAATATGAAGAATCAATATTTGACAAGCTTTGAAGAATAAGAAGAATATGTATATATTGGAAGCATGTTTGACTCTGATTCACTCAGATGCAGACCAATCAAGGTGGCAAGCAAGAAGAGCAAGTCACCAGAGCTCCATCCCACTCAACCATTTGCCTGGCATCATAAGTCTCCTTGTCATGAAGAAGACTTTAGAAATTTTTCTTTTGATCTAGGAGGGAGGCAAATATACTTGGTTAGCTGTATATAGTGGTTTGCTTTGAGTTTTGTTGCTCTATTTTCCCATTTTTCTTTCCTGATCTCTTTTAAATAAGTGTCATGGCTGTAGCTTAGATTTTTTTTCAAATTTTTCAAGACTCTTGAAACATTAAGTCTCCATAATTCCCTAGATGTGTTTGATTCATCAGTGCTAGAAGTAGAAGCTATTTTGATCTAGCTTAAATTCTAATTGAAGGTTGCAGTTCACATTTTTTAGAGTTTAACCTTGATTTGAACTTCAATGAATTGCAGAGTAAGCAAGGGTTATCTGATGAAGAGTGGTTTGCCTACTAGACAACATTGGTGAAACTGTGATTTTGGAAATTTTGATCTAGCAGAAACCGTGGGTTCTTTTTGAGTAGGCCCAAAAGTCTTGTGGGTCACCAGTAACTGTAGAGTAAACTTTTACTCTACGTTGCACCTAAATTTTTAGTTGAGCACTGTAGTTTTGTTTCCTACATACCTTGGTCACGGTGGTAGAGTTTTGAAGCAGAGCATGGGTTTCTTTCCTGTCTAGGTGTCAAAGTGTAGCAGAGGCTGCCAAGTGGCATAATATGAGCATAGGTTCTCTTTCCCATTTTTGTTTCCTCCTTTCATTTTTTACCTAAGTGTTGAGTTTGAGCGGAAGCTACCAAGTGTCACTTTATGAAACACGGAGTTGGCCAACTGCCAACATCTGAGGCACCTTTCCTAATATTCAAGAGAGCCATAGATAATGCCACATATCTAATAGTAGCTTAGTGAAACACACCACATGTTGGTATCCATGTCCCATAAAGG
>JARHVA010001636.1:95000-122500 GCA_037957365.1 Torreya grandis | reverse complement strand
TTATCTTTTTTGAATTTTACCCTAGCCTTCAAAAATTTTGTTGTCTCAACTTCTATTTGGACATTGGTATTCAAAACTTTTATTTGTATTAAAAGTTTTGATTAGTCTTCATAACACTTTTTTAAAAGGTCAAAACACTTATAATTTTTTTTCAAGTCTTCAAACCTTATGTAGACTTTCATTCATGAATTTTATTCTAAAGTTCCAATCCTTTGTAAGTTTTGCCATTGACAATTTCATTTATAAAAGTTCTAAAAAAATCATAACACTTTCTTCAAAGACCTAATACTTGAATTTTTTTTCTAAATTCACTTTTGTATTCTTTGCAAATTTTATTATTTATCCTTCATGAAAAAGTTCTGACTCATTCTTCACATTTTTCTTGAAGAGTAAAAGACCTATAAAATTCTTGTGAAGTCTTTGGGCCTTTTTTAGACTCTCCTTTACACAAAAATTTTGACTACTATTTTTCCCAAAAGTATGAAGGAAAAATTATTTGGTTACCTACAGGCACAATATGAAAAGGCACCATCAACAAATTTTGTTTAAAAAACACATGGCTAAGCATTTGAAAATAAAATGTTAAGGAAAAAGATAAAACGTGACTAAGTAAATAATTTAAAAACCAATGGCTACAAAAATTCAAATTAAAATGACTAAGTCCAAAGCTAAATATGACTAAGTATAGAATGAAAACAATGAAATGACCTAGTCATTTAATCGATCCAAAGCTAATTTAGTCCATTCTAATGAAAATTAACTAAGTTAAATAGTAAGACCTTATAAACATTTAGATTAAGATTAAAATTAAAGTAGAAATGTATAATAATTGTTTAGGAAAAGAGGTAGAAAAATCTGAAAATTTACGTATTTTAACAAATCTAAGGTGAAATAGTCTAAAAATAAGATATAAAATGTGTTTCAAAACACAAAAAAACAAATAGACTACGACTTAGTAGATTGATATAAATTTAGGTTTTAAAACTAACTCATTCCTGGATAAAAGTATGGACTAAACTAAAGAAATTAAAAGACATTAAATTAAACCCCATTCATTCACTTGTAACTAATCATCTAGTAGATTACCAAAAAGGCTAATTTGAACCAATCAACCGTAATGAACTCCTAAAAGGTATAAGGCCATACTTTAAATATAAAATTGGGTCCCCATTTTCAAACTAAAAACTAGGTGTGTTTTGCAAGAAATAATGGACACCATAGGAGCCACATCCCCCATCATTATTCTACATCAGGACCCTCGTAGAGGAATAATTTTGGGTCTTGATACATTATACATATTGATACGTATTGTCCACTTTTATTTTTTAGATTTTAAGACACATTAACCCTCTATAGAGATGATTGTATTGGAGACTTATGTTATTCAAAGTTGAAAAATATTATGTTATATATAGAGAGAATGAAATTATGGTTTACTTTATAGTGATCATCATTCTCTGTTATTATATTTAATTTCCATGTTTACTTCTCATTTTAGTCATGCTAGATGACTATGCATGTGATGATATACCATATTTCCAACTATTTTTTTAATAAAATTCTATGGTTACTAGTTATATATGTGGAAAAACTATATGAAAATGATATAATATGAGGGATATGTGTGAAATTATGCATGCGCTAACAATTGTTTTGTAGGTGAGACCTAATTATTTTTATACATATAACGCAACTTCTAATTTTTAGTATGGGAGTGAAAAGGGAGATAGGATAGATGCGAAATGATAAAATATTATATATATATATATATATATATATATATATATATATATATATATATATATATATAAAAATAAAAATTAATATGACATGATATTTAATATCTAAAGGGGACATTTTACTTCTTTCTAAACTTATAAAATACTAACTTTGTTGGCTTTATTTATAGATAACTAGTCTTGATAGAATTTGTAAATGGAATAAAGATACTTTTTAAAGCATATGTATCTAGATAAGATTTTTAAATAATATTTTATTATGACACTTTTTGATTTAATATTTATTTTACACTTAAATTTTAATTTTCTTTGTGATCCCCTAAATTTAATATCATGTGTCTAGGAAGACACATGGGCTCATCACCAAGGGATATATGTAAATGAGAAAAGGCACCTCTCCTAAATACTAACGCCACACAACTATTAATATATGTCGGATCAACACCAAAGGTTGAAAATGGAGAGATATGTTGGATTTATTTTTTGATGTTGCATAAGCTTTTGATAAGAGTGTCTTTTTGTTTGCTAGGCCTTTGCCCCCAAATATTGGCTATGTAAAACTATCAAGATATAAGGTCTTATCACCAAAGACCAAGATAGATAGGTAAATCTATTTAATTTTGATTATGTTAATTTTATAATTTAAAAGACATTATAAGAGGTAACTCTGTTATGGTCAAGCCTCTAGACTAGGTTATAGGCTAGAAGTTTCTATGTTTTCCAAGAAGATATAAGGAAAATATGTGTACACTACTAGTAATAACTAAGATAAGAACAAATGTAATAATAATTTTTTAAATGTTTCTATAGAATAATATGGTAATATAAAAAAATTAATGATATATTATGTTACATTATGCAAGCTTCATGCTATGCAAAATAACAACCAAATAATTGCCAAACACTACATCTAATATGCAACTCAGCACACAAATTATGAAAAATGTAGTGCAATGAAGGTATTGTGACATGAAATAACTAAATGTATAAATGGTTAAGGTGAAAAAATTTCATATATTCATAAAAATCATTTCCCTCCAAAGTACATAACTAATAGGCTCCATTAGTGAAGTCTTCAGTCACTAGGTAAGGGACAAACTAGTTAGGTTTGAAATTTCAAACTTATCCTTTATTTTGTCTATGCAACTATCAAGCCTAAGGAAAAAGTACCCTAAATGTATTAGGAAATAAAATAAATTTTTATTATATTTTATATGCATGTGATATTCATATGCAACATGGTCATGCACAACACCAAGGCATCATTTATTTAATGTTTCAAGTTTAGCTAGTCGTGTGTTCCTGTACTCTTCATGGTTGAGTAGATCCTAGAGACAGACATAAAGGTTAGGCATATCAACCTCAAGAGGTAAAATATATTATGATCCAAACATAATGGAATTTTTGGTTTATCCCATAGGTTTTTATAATGTTGGTTATATAATCCCAGAGTGTTGGATAAATTTGTAAATGCCAATCTCATTTAAAATATTTGATTATCTTGACAAATATCAAATTTAAGGATTATTTAGTGGATTTATCTTATCTATTATGGTCTAAAAAATACAAAGAGAGAATTTTATGTGATATTTATTACATACTTCACATATATCAAGTTTTTTAATGGGGATCTATTATCTATTATGATGATTTATGGAATGTCAAATTGATAAATGATTTGGTTAAAAATAAAATATATAATGACTAAACCATTAATTTTTGTAAGACTCATTTATTGTTCGAAATTAGTGAAATTTTAAGTGGATGTGATAATGAACTAGTGACCATCTGAAGATGCATGGGAAATATTACCTATTATATCTAAATCCCAAGTGGAAAAGGACCAAGGCATAAAAATGGGATGCATATCTTAAGGAGGAATGTATATCTTGCGTAAGTGTTGACACTTCTCACATTCCCTAACATATTCAATGGAATCATGTTCAAGACTAGGCCAAATGTATCCCATTTTATGTATCTTGTGAGTGGTCATATAGCCACCAAAGTGACCACTATAAACCCTATTATGACAATGGAAAAGGACCTTTCCTAACTCTTCTTAGTCTACACATCTCAAAAACATGTCAAATGCTTTGAGATAGATAACCTCATCTAAAATGACATACTAAGAAGTGATAACATAAATGTATCACCTTTGATGAGAGTTGGCCCATTTAATATAGGTATGATCATTTAAGTAATGAACAATATCTGCATACCAAAGAGAATAAATGATAGGAGGTTTCTCTATGAAAAAAAATAATTCATGAATAAAATCAGTATCTACAAGATTATTGACCTATATAGGAGAGCCTTTTAACCAATAGATAATGACTCATCCTTTGATAAAAAAATTATTGATGTAAGTAAATTAAAAATCACTCAAAATCATGATAAAACATTTATTCTTTCATGAGAAGGCTATTTGGGTGAATGATGTTCATAAGGCTTGAGACCTTACTATGACCTATGTTTCCTAATTAGTAATATAGTGACATAACCACTTAGTAACGAACACAATTTTCAAACATTTTTTTCTTATGTGTAGTGTGATTTTAGTAGTAGTAGATACATAATCTAATATAATTATCTTGATATAAATTAACAAGGAGAGTTACCAAATTACTATATCTTCTACTTCATTTAAATGTCAACTTGAGGACACAAACTTGATAGGATGACATCACTATATGTGCACACTTAATCTTCTAATTTGATCTTTTTTTATTGTAATCTAAGATGCCAAAATAATGCAAGAGATCAAATATTGAAATTGAACACTCATAAAAAACCATGAATTAAATGATTACACTATTTATATTCATAAGCTTACTTAAAATAATTATATGTAAATTTGAAACTCACATAATTCAGAAATAAAACACACAACACATAAATAAAATAAATAACGTGCTTAGTTAATTAATGGGTTGGATTGTTGATGATATACTTCATAAGGGGTCCCTTCCTCTTACAACAATTAAATGGACTCAGAAATAATTTCTCATATTAATCAAATACAATAAAGAATTATTGTAGGGAAGTTATAATAGCAATTGTATTATAAAATGTACTTATACTATATTTCTCTAATTTATCTATACTACATCTCAATATTTTTAATAAATATATATACAATAAGAGAAATTCTCTTATACAAAACAAAATACATTCTAAACTAAGAAAAATTTGGTTGTAAGATAACAAAAATTAGTTCCTTCTACCAAGGTTGTCAATCATATGAATCTTGCAACACTGCTTTAGGACAAACCAAGTTGTTTTAGTCTTCAAACAAATCTTTACTATGCTCCATGAAATTTTGTTATAATTTCAATGATTTTCTTGAATTATGAATCAAATTCTATTTATCCACAACTTTAATCATGCAGTGGTTGTAGGATGTTTTTGTGTGATAGAATTCCTTTGCTACAAGATGGTATGTGATATATACCTATTTATTTAAACACATTGTGAATAAAATCATTCTATAGTAAAAGACAAATATTATATACATTATTCTAAGATAAAATTATAACTATTCAAAGATATATGATGAGAACATTATTTTTTTTTGTAAAACATGGTTATCCCAGGATAAAAGATTATGGGAAAATAGTTCATAAACATGATAAATAAGAAGTGTGAGTAAGGAAAATGATGACAAAAACATGATAATTTTGGGGCTCATCACACCCCCTACTTGGGAAGTTGTGGGTTTCACCTACTTCTTTTCTGCTATAAGAAGCTATGAAATAAAAGTTATAGAATGGCTCTCTACTAAGGGATAAAATTGAGAAGATGTTGTAGTAATTGCATCTATTCCACTTCCCAACTGGTCCTGTAGCTTCTTTTTTAGCATTTTATTTCCTGTAGGGCTTGATCAAAAGTAGTAAATTACACTTTATAGAGATTTACTCCATTTTTTCTATCTCTATATGTCTCTACATTGGTTCTACTTATAATTTTTTAGGGCGTGTCCTACTTTATTTGTTTCCTTATTGCCTTATTTAGAACACTCTTCCTTATTAGTATTTGATATATTAAAACTATATGCCTCAAATGTGTCATGATTGTTGGTAGTTTGTTCTTCTTGAAACTCCTCATTGATTTCTATAATAGAAGAAGGTTTAGTTACTAGTTTTCTTCTCATCTTTCCTCTTAGTCTATGAGACCTTCAAGGAGTAGATGTGACTTTGGTATTTTTAAGGGAAGGTGGAAGTTCTTCTTCACATTCCTCAAAGTCAAGTTGGAGGATGAGTTTCCTCTTCCTTCTTCTGGGTTTTTTGCTTGTTGAATCCTCTTTTATGAGGTTTGTCCTTCTGATAGGCTCTTGTGTGACTACAAGAGGGTCCTCTTCTATATGTTCTTGTGTGGTTGTAAGAGGGTCCTCTTTTATAGGTTGTTGTGTAACTATAGGAAGGTCTTCTTCTACAAGTTTTTGTGTAGTTTTAAGAAGGTCTTCTTCTATCTCCGTCTATTCTACTTTCATTTCCTCTTTCTACCTCTATTTTATTCTTCATCTTCCTCACTATCACTTTCTACATTTCTAGTTATTTGAAGAAAATACTCCCAACTTATATTGCACCTAGTCTTCTATAGGTAGTCTTGAACAATTAAATGATTTAAATAATGATGAGAGATAACTTTCAGATTACCTTTTTGATCATTCTTATCCCCATCCATTCTTGTGATCATGTTAAATTTGAAATTAAGAATATTTATCTTAATACCATGCCGTAAATGGTTCATAAATTTGAAATGAACACTATGTAACATGGAGTATTTTCCTTTATAGGTGAAATATCTTCAGATGAATACAATAGCTCTTACCCATCTTCCTAGTAATTATAAATGTATAGTCCTCTATTTTGAAGTCTCTTAGCTTTCATTTCCTCTAATTAATTTATGTCTCTCTTCCTTGTCATCAAACTTATCCTACCATAATTATCTTGTTTGAGGAAATTCGGTTACTCTATTGATGATAGTTTTAGTTAGCTTTATCTCCATTCCTTTCACTATTACCAAATTATTATATAATGAGTCAAAAATTTCTTATATAATTCCTTAATCAAGAGTATTTATCATCTTAAATTATAGATCCCACATACATTATGAAATAGGACTAAGATATCTAGGTCACTAGTCAGAGGAGAGATATTGAGTGGCCCATGCTTGAGTAAGTCCCTTCCCATACTTTAGGATGGAATTTTAGTTGTAGCATTTGTGCTCTTATAGGAAGGGTTCTATAGATTATTGTGGAATGTTGGATATTTTCTTTGAAGAGAGATAATCAATTTGAATTATGGAAAATATACCCCCTAAATTAAATAGATGCTTGTCCTTAAGGGACATAGGACATGCACTAATGACTTATAGAAATGATAAGAGGAGTTGGCAGCATCATTCAATGGTCACATCAATCAATGAAAAAGAAGATTTATTAGTATAACATGAACAAGTGGAGATATGTTGGTATTTAATATCATTAATACTCATCATATTAGAGAATAATTAAAACCAATGAAATGAAATAAGTACAAAATGGTTACCTTAATACTTTTAGGAGTACCTTCTCATGAATACATGATGATGATTTGAAGTGGTGGATGTGAGGTTTTATTAGAATCTATCATTGTTTAATCAGAAGGAAAAATGATTTTCAAAAAATGCAATGTATGATGAAGTGATAAAAATTCATTCGATAGCAATAAATGTTTCTTATGGCAACAAGAAGTGTCCTACAACAATAATAATTATCTTGTAGTAGCAAGAATTTCATCCTGTAGTAAAAAGGAAAGTGTTTTTCTATTCTCAAATAGTGAATTTTCAAGCTAAAACATATGAATATAAAAATTTTATTATTGTAGTTTTTTTAATGAATGTTGATTAGCTAGTGACCTAGTTTTTTGATGCAACAGTCATTAGTAATGCTCGAAGGTTTTCATTGCTAAAATATTTGATTTTTTTTAAATATTTTTTGGTCCCAACTCAACTAGAAGTGTAGACCTCCAGGATTTAGGATCTTATTCATCTTGAACCAAACCATTATAAATGGCTTATTTATGTCTATAGGAAGCTTTATTGTACATGGAAAATATTGGAGAAGGGTTGATAGAAATACCATTTCATTATAGGAATAGGTTGATTTACTTCATGAATAAGAGATGAGTGTTGTGATTCAATAATTTGGAGAGTGAGAGTCTCCTTGGAAAATGGTTTATTGTACAAATTGAGCCTATAGACATTAATAAGTAGTCAAAACTGAACAAAGTCAATGGTCATGAGCTTTACAACTCCATTGTAAAAAACTTGATTTATCTCCAAAGTCCCAATACATATGGACTAAATATTTCCTTTATGATCCTTGTATTTAGATTCAAAGAGGAGTTCTCAATCACTAGGTTAGAAATTCTTAGTCTTGATGTCCCTATCATGCCAACCTAATCTTTGTCTTTACACTACTTTAGTTTGATGAATTGCTTCCTTTCTAAGTTCATCAAGTGTATTCATCTACATGATCTTATATTATTGATCTTAAGAAAGGTCTAAGCCCAAATCAAGTGTTGTCCTTAATGTTTTATGCTCAAACTCAATGGACAGAACATGATTTTTACCATAAACTAGTTCATACATAGTGAAACAAATTATGGTTTTTCAAGTGATTATGTAAGCCCAAACTAATTCCAAAAGATTATTTGACCAATATTTTCTATGCAAGCTAACAGTCTTAGTGAGTATATTTTATAATTTTCTATTTTTAACTTATAACTAACCATTCGACTGAGGATGGTAAGGGGTGGACTTTTTATGTCTGATTTAATATTTTTTTACCAAGGCATCTATGATATCTGATGTAAAATATGGTTCTTGTTCTATGACTAGTTCTCTTGGCACTCCATAGTGGGTGAATATCTATTCATACAAGAACTCATATGCTTTCTCATCTTGGGCATGGGTTAAGGCCATGACCGCAATGCATTTTATCACATAATCAATGTACACTAGTATATATTCCTTATTATTAGATTTAGGATATATGGGACCTAAAAAATCAATTCCCAACTTGTCAAAAGGTTTCAAAACCAATTGTGGTTGTAATGGAATTTCATCATAGTGAGTGGGTTTACCCATATGCTGACATTGATCACATCTATGGGTATACATCATGGAATCCCTATGCAAGGAATGCCAATAATATTTGATAGTAAGTATTTTCATAGTAGTCCATTTACTAGCAAAATGAACCCCATAGGGTTCATCATAGTAGGCTCTAAGAATGTCATAGGCTTCATATTCTTAGATACATCTTTGCATAACTAAATTTGGTCTAGTATCAAAGAGATATCCTATAATCTCATAATAATGTTTTCTCTTTTGGATCAGATGTTGTCTTTCTCTAGGTGAAAAATGTTGTGGCAGTGATCCTTTAGTAAGAGAGTTAACAATGTATATGAACTAAAGAGATTGAATATTTATTACAAATAAATGCTCATCAAGAAATGAATCATCAATAATAGGACTTTGCTCATCATTTTGTAGTTGAGATAGAAAAATTACTAATACATTATCCTTACCTAGTCTATCCATAATGGTAATATCAAATTCCTATACTAAAAGTAACCATCTAATCATCCTACCAATTATAGTAGGTTTGTTCATCAAATACCTAATTATTGCATAATCTCTGTGGATGAATACTTGGTAACTTGTAATGTAGTGTTAAAATTGGTTGATGGCATAGATAACTACAAGAAATTCCTTCTCTATTATAGTGTATTTGATTTCATCCCCTTGAAGATTATTATTGATAAAATAGATTTCATAACTTAAAGATTCATATTTTTGGTCGAGGATAGTTCCTAAAGTGGCATCAGATGCATTTGTGTGGATGTGAAAAGGCTTATTCTAATCAGGGCCTCTCAAAATAGGATTTATTATGAGAAGATCCTTGAGTTGCTAAAAGGTAGTTTGAGAATAATTAGTCCAAATAAATTTAACATACTAATAGGTAAATCCAAATAGTAGGGTTGAAATTTTAGTAAAGTCCTTGATGAATCATCTATAATAACCAGCATGTTGTAAAAAGCTTCTAACATCTTTCTTCTTCTTTGGTGTGGGTAGATATTTAATCATAATTAT
Source organism: Torreya grandis (assembly GCA_037957365.1). Taxonomy (NCBI): domain Eukaryota; kingdom Viridiplantae; phylum Streptophyta; class Pinopsida; order Cupressales; family Taxaceae; genus Torreya; species Torreya grandis. The sequence continues at coordinate 112,622 of JARHVA010001636.1, read as the reverse complement.
CTTTGCTAGATCAAATTGAATTCCAATAAGGGAGATGTGATGCCCCAAACAATCCATTCAGTTATAAGCATATAACACTTTTCATTGCTTAAATAAAATTGGTGGTCCTGACAATGTTGAAGAAATTTTTCTAGGTTGGTAAGAGTTTATTCAAATGTCTGCCCATAGACAATGAAATTATCCATGTATATTTCAACATGTTCATGGGAGAGATCAAAAAATATACTCAAAATAACCCTTTGAAAATTATTTGGGGCATTGAAAAGACCAAATGGTAAGACAACATAGGCATACATTCTTCAAGGGCAAGCAAAAGTGGTTTTGTCTTGGTCTTGTGGAGCTATTCTTATCTTATTATAACCACTATAATTTTCTAGGAAGGAAAAATACTTTTTCCTTACTAATTTATCATGCACTTGATCAGTAAATGGAAGGGTAAAGTTATCACTAAATAAATATTGTGGACAATTCTCATACTTTGCTTCTATTCCACCATAGACATCAGCAAATTTTCACAAACTACAACTCATGCCTTGGATTTTTGAGTCCTAAAATTAGAAGTGTTCATCAACATTGAAGAGCACTTATGGTACATTTAGAATCATTAAAAAGAGGAAGCTCTATTAGCACTATAATTCCTAGTAGTAGCATTCAATTCTTGATTGTCCACATAAATATGCCATTTCCCCCCTTTATTAGGTAAAATAACCAAGGGAGAGACCCATTGGCTATCTGAAATGGGGTAAAAACATCCTATATCTAAGATCTTTTACAAATAAAGTTTGATAATGTCTTTAATTACAAGATTCATTCATATTTGGTGTAGGTGAATAGGTTTGCATTCTTCTTTAATGTAAATGTGATGCATGCATAAATCTAGGGGTATTCCTCTCATGTCATGGTAGTCCTAGGAAAATATTGTTATGTGATTTATTACCATTGTAAGTAATTGACTTTGTTTCTAGGGTATTAAATAATTTTTGATGTTGAGAGGTTTATTTTTCATAATGTCCACTTACTTCATTATAGAGAGCATGGTTTCCATATTGGAAATTAAAGGAGTATAGCTACATTTATGAGAAATTAGCTGATGGAATGTTCCAATGTTTCTTATGGTTTCAACAAGGTCTTTTTTAGGAAAATTATTATAAAGTGGGAATGGTATGCATTCCAACATGTTTGTGGCTACAGGGTCTTGCTAATAAGTGTTTTGCAGGATACCAAAAAGGACAGTGTCTTCTTCTTATTCCTATAAATTTAGAATCTAATAAATTATGTATATAATTCACAAGGAGATAGCTTCCTCAAATTCATAAATATAAGGAGTTGTGCCATCATTATAAGAATGCTTATCTAGTGGATAAAGAACCAATTTATTGGTATTATCTCCATTGGAAATTAACATTTTTCCCAATCTGCATCCAATAAAAGCACCAACAGTGACCAACCATGGGAAGCTAAGGGTGAGAGGATGACCTCCCAAGTTAATTTTTAGCTATAAGATAATAAAATTTATTAGATATTTATAGGAAACCATAGTGATAACTAGGTCTTCAATAATTCCCTCAAGCTTAACAATTGATTGATCAACCATCTAGAGGATGGTTGTTGTTTGATAAAGAGTTGTAAGTTTTAGTTTCTACATGGTATCCATGGTTATCACATTGATGAATTTACCCAAGTCAATTAAATTATTGGAGATGGGTTGGTTGTGGATACTAACATTGACTATAGGACTTCAAAGATTAGAGTATTTTTAGGGAACTATGTTTCCCAACATAAAATCTTTTGATTGGCCAATAACTTGGACTGTTTTAGGATCCTTCTTTCTTCTCATTTTTTCAAACGTATCTCTCTAACAAACTAATTATAGATAAGAACATATTTTATTACTTGAAAGAGTGTAATTTTTATGCATATATTCTTGAGTTGTCCTGAGATATCAAATTTGGGTTTTGGTTCATGACGTGAGATGCTTAATCACTCCAAAAAAGGATGATTGCCAGGTTCATTTTAGTTTTTTGATGGAATTGGCTTAGGAGTGGCCATGGGTGGTTGTGTATTAGTATGGATTTGATCAAGTTATTCAAAATGTTCTATGATTATAGGTTAAGTGGGTTGTAGAAGAACACATCTTGAGCGAAGATGGACTTGATTGATATCCAAGGTGTATGTTGGATATTGCATTTTTTGATGGATTATATTGATTGAAACAAATTATTAGAAGGGTTGGGAATACGTTGGGTAGGTAATTGAGTGGTTCGAATAGGTTTCTTGGTGTTTTTAATTAAGGTTTATTATTGTTTTTGTTGAATAAATCCATAATTACCTCTCCATAGCTGTTATCATGGATCAAAGGGAAAGATCCATTATTAGTTTTGGAATTTCTTAGGTCGAGGTTGTTGTCCATTATATTATATCCATAACTAATTTTTGGGTATTTGCTAGTTTATTTGGGGTCAATTTTGGTTGGGCATGTTTGTCTAAGAACCATATTGAGGATTATTTAAGAATTGAGAATTTGAAAACATAGAGTTTGGTGGCCTACCTAACCTTTGCACCTAAGGTTTTTATTAATCCATGTACAATAATTGATTCTCATCTCCTCTTATGGCATGTATCTCAACTATTTTAGGATTCTCCTCAGTTACACTAGCTACCTGAGATTTCATAGAATGGTATGTGCATTTCACCTTCTTTTTTTTTATTTAGGGAAATAGGTAGCTAAGGCTTTTTTAGTTTATTTTTGTTTCCTATGTGTATACAATGTATCAAGCTGAGTGGCTAGGTGGCTAATAACATCCTACTTCATGTCATGTAGCAGGTTGCTAAATTCACCTTTAGATCTTGTGGTAGATGTTGTAGGAAGGGTTTTACCCCTATTTTTGTTCATGGTTGATCTAGAGTAGTTTGTACATAGAACTGTTAGTTCATTAAAGGCTAGTGTAGAAATATCACCATAAGACATTAAGTCTAGTGCCTCTAGATAATCATACATAATTCCTTTTAGGAATATTAGCTTAACAAATTATTTCTCCATTGTATTCTATTTGGAATTTTATAGGTCAAACAAAAAAGTTTCCATATATTCTTCTAATGACTCATCATCAGCTTGTGTCATTCTAAATATGTCATTTTTCTTGTAATTTATACCTCTACAATAGTCTTGGAATTTAAGTAGAATTTTCTCCTTCATTTCTTCACAAGTAGAAATGGCATCCTTTCCAATTATGATGGACAATATAAGTGATGCATCTTTGAGTGTTGTAAATATCTTAAGTTTTTAAGTGTTTATATTATAATCATATCTCTAGTATAATATGTCTAACTCAAAAAAAAATGTGTCTAGATCTTCAGATGCTTTTTCCCTAAAAGTAGGGAGGGTAGATTAAGGAATATTCTTCATAGGTACATTTCATTTAGGAGTAAGGATAGGAAATTCAAAGGTAGATGATTCGTTGGTAATTTTTTCTTCCTAAATATCCTCCATGAATTGTTTATGTGCTGATAGACTAGAAGTTCTTGCCACCCACTTCTCAAAATTCTTATCAATTCTTCTATTTCATAGGGTGTATAAGATGGAGAATTTATATTGTATCTTAGGGATATATGGATTCTTATAAAATGGGTATGGTGTATAGTTTTCAAAATATTTATATTGTGTTTCAACAAAGAGTCTTTCTAAATTGGAAGATTCTATTGGCCTAGTGTTTCTTCTAGGAGCAAAAATAGCCTTGAATGCCTTCTTAGTAAGAAATTTAGGTGATGGAGTGAAGTATTCTTCATATTCCTGAGTATGAGGTGATAATGTGGGGATAATTAAGGGTGGTATATGTGGATATATTTCATGGGTATGAACCTCTTCAAAATCTCTAGCTTGTGCTACCAACCCAACCAAAAATTCCTCCTTTTCTAGCTCTTCTATTGATAATTGTGAGTGATCTTCAGGGGTTTATTTGTGTTCTTTGGCTATTATAGGATTAATTTTTGTTCTTTCAATAATTTTTTATGATTCAATCATAAATCTTCCTATATGATCCCCTTCTCTTTTCATGTACTTAAACCACTTTTTCTCTCTCTTTTTTAAAAACTTTTTGCCTACCCTACCTACTATCCACTATTCTACTTTGTAAAATGGGAAATTTAAACTATAAAAATAGGAAATATTTTAATCTAAAAAATAGAAATATCTATAAATTAGAAAGATAATAAACATCCAAAATTAACCACTATCAATACTGAAGATTTCTAACATGTGACACCCTTCCATGGCAACGACACCAAACATGACTGGCACTATATTCATAATCTAATATACTTATCTTGATCTAAATGAACAAGGAGAGTTACCAAAGACCTTTATATTCTACTTCATTTAAATGTCAACTTAAGGACATAAACTTGATAGGATGATGTCACTATATGTGCACACTTAATCTTCTAATTTGATATTCTGTTGATTGTAATATAAGATGCTAAAAATCATGTGAGAGATAAAATAATGAAATTTAACACTCATACAAAAATATGAATTAAATTATTACACTATTTATATTCATAAGATTTCTTAAAATAATTAATCCAAATCTGAAACTCACTTAATTTAGAAATAAAACACACACCACATAAATGAAATAAATAGCATGCTTACCTAATTAACAGGTTGGATTATTAATGCAATACTTATAAATGGGGCCCTTCCTCCTTTCAACTCTATCTTCAATCCTTCCTCTTACAACAATGAAATGGACTCAAAAATAATTACTCATATTAATCAAATACAGTAAAGAATTGTTGCATGGAAATTACAATAATTTTTATTTTACAAAATGTGCTTTTACTATATTTCTCTAATTGATCTCTACTACCTCTCAATCTTGTTGTAACATATATATAAAAAATGAGAGATTATCTTATACAAAACAAAATACATTTCAAACTAAGAAACATTTGGTTGTAGCATAATAAAAACTAGTTCCTTCAACTAAGGTTTTTGTTCATATGGATCTTGTAACACTACTTTAGGACAAACCATATTGTTTGTCTTTAATTGAATCTTTACTATGCTCTAGGAAAGTTTTTTATAATTTTTGTGAGTCGACTGAAATAGGAATCAAGTTCTTTTTGTCCTTAGCTTTAGTCATACAATGGTTGTAGGATGTTTTCACATGATGGAATCCCTTTATTGCAAGATGGTCCATGATATATACCTATTGCTTCAAAACACATTAAACACGTTATGAATAAAAGTATCCTATATTAAAAGATAAATATTATATACTTTATTCTAAGACAAAAGTATAACTATTCAAAGATATATGAAAACATAATGTTATTTATAAAACATGGTTGTCCAAGGAGAAAAGCTTATGTGAAAATAGTTCATAAACATGATAAACAAGAAGGGTGAGTATGGAAAATGATGGAAAAAAAAACATGACAATTCTAGGGTTCATCATCATTCATAATCTATGAGAGTGCATCTAATGTAGTAGATGGTACTCTCCTTTCCATCACATCCCCTTGAGTGAAAATGTAAACAAGAGACACCTATGTTTCCCTAATATATATTATGAGGGTCTTGTCATATTTGGTCATCATGAGTGTTAGATGGGACATAATGAAGCATTTTATAGCCTTGAATTCATCCTATAAATACCTCATCCAAGACAATTTTTTTGATTTCTTAAGTAAATTATTGATTATTAAACTTCATAGGTGAGGTATGGTATGGATATTCGAATGGTCCCCAAATTTTCTAAGAATGACCTAATCTTTAACTCATAAATGGAGATAGCATGCCCAAAATTTCATGAGTTTTGGTAGGAAAGATATTAATTTTACACTGGGATATAATGTAACTTGGGATTTTTACACCTATAAATCCAAACACACACTTATTAGAGTTGAGAGTGAATTCGTATTTAATTATATATGTGAGGGTAAAGGGAAACACTCTTATATGGTCAATCCTTTACTTTGTAATTTTTAGAAGATTGTATTAGGGTTGAGTCCATGTTCTAGATACATTGAATGCATAAATTGAGTGATTACATGAACCAATTAGTTGTATACCACAAATTATTTGAAAGAAAAATGAAATAATAATGTGATAATATTACACAAGACAAAATAGGATCCAACAACCAAACTTTGATTAAAAATGCTCACAAATGTGATAAGTATAAATAAGAGAGTTTTGACTGACTCCTCCATAAAAGGTGGTCAGTAAAACCCTAGAATATAATAGTAACTCCTCTATAAAAGGTGGTAAATAAATTCAATAATAAATGAGAAACTCCCACACCTAAAATAGCCAATCAAGGGAGTTACTTCCTAGTCATCTAGTCAACATTTACACCTAATCAAACTTCTCCATAAAATTATAAAAAATCTAAGTGAGGTAAAAAATAAAACCCCTACTCGAACACCCCCCATAAGCATAGCTTAGGTAGGCAGTGTAAAAAATTGATTCCCAATAACTAGGCTTGATGAGGTAACCATGCAAAAATTAATATATCATAAATTAGAAGAAAGGGAGAAAACACATAGGAAAACTCTCCCCCCCAAATATATATATATATATATATATATATATATATATATATATATATATATAAGATGTTATAAGGCCCCTTAGAATATGATGTTGTAGTGTCTTGAATCTCAATAAGATCCCACAAGTGAAGATAATTACTCTCTATGAAAGGTTTGGTGAAGATGTTTACAATTAACTCTATCATTTGGTAATAGATCATATCAATGATGTCCCTATGAATGACCTCTATGATTAAGTGTATGTGAATCTCAATGTTCTTAGTCTATTGATGTTGGATTGGATTCCTACAAATATGAATAGTAATTTGGTAGTCATAATAGATGATGATAGGTCATCTAAATTAGATACCATACTTTATGAGAATCCCTTGATGTTAGATGGCCTCAATGGTAGCATTGATAGTCCATATAATATATCTTAGTAGATGATAAATAAATAAAATTTTAATTTATTATTGATCAATTAATCATACTTGAACCAATGGATAAACTCTAACCTAAAGTGGAATTATGTTCTAAATATCTCCAACCTAGTTTGAGTCAGTATAGGCAATCAAGTTGATGTTAGTGCCAACTCTATAGTGAATCTTGAATCTATATGTGCCCTAAATTTAGTGTGAGATCCTCTTATTTAATTTATAGTTAAACTCATGGGGTTCCTACATGAATCTAGAGACTAGGCCCACTTCATATGATATGTTACGTCTTATATGTGTCAAGTAGATAAGGCTACTAACAAGCTAGCAATACAAGGTAACATTAACTAAAGGTGAAATAAAATCTACCCCAAGATTGAATTTAGATAGATATGGAGTTGGATTTGGCTTAAAATTAGCCATGTAAAATAGATCAAGTAGATTGAGAGCATATTTAGGTTGTCAAAGAATAATCCTTAATTCGGACTAAAAAAAATCTAAATCTCAAGGAAGTAATGTAACATTCCCAAGTCTCTCATGGAAAATATATCCTAAATAGCCCTTTTTACCACTAAACTAGATGAAGAGGAGCTACCAGTGATCAAAATATCATCAACATAAAGAACCAAAATTAAAATCAAATAATCCTATCATAAGAGATAGGTGTTTAGATATAAATAACATATAGTGAATCGTACTAAAAGAAGAAAGGAATCCATATTTTCATACCAATCCTAAGGGGTTTTTTTGAGACCATAAATCAATTTTTTGAATCTACATACAAATTAAGAACCCTAAAAAAATCTTAGAGGCTAATCCATGTAAATATCCTCAAGATGACCATGAAGAAATACACTCTTTACATCTATATGATGAACATCCCAATGATCAGCTATTGTAATAATAAGTGTTAGTTTGATGGATTTCATTTTGGCAACTAGTGAAAATGTCTTTATGTAGATAATGCTAGGCACCTATGATAAACCCTTGGTGACCAATCATGCATTGAACTTATCAATAGACCCATATGTTGCATGCTTAGTCTAATATATCTATCTACATCAAACTATATTTCTTCCCTTAGGAATAAGTGTTAAATCCCAAGTTTTATTCTTGATTGAGGAGGGATACTCCTCATCCATGGTATAATATCACTCAGTAATACATTATGCCTCATAAAAGTTCCACAAATCTGAGGTAGAGGTATAGAAATCATGTGGCCCTTTATGAAACTCTAAATTGTTCACTTATCATCTAAAAGATCCCAAACCAATGTACATGTTATTTATAGTGTCTACCTATCCTAAAGAGGACCATAAGTGGATGAGTTAGGTAGATAAACATTATCCTATGAAGTGTGGCTAGATTAGATGAATATGAGTCCCCATCACTACTCTCGCTATCAGAACTAGAAGAAGTGTCCTTAACCTCTGTAATTTTCTCAATTTTATTTGAATCATTTAAATAAAATCCAAGTGCATATAATAAAAAGGGAGAAATGTCAAGTGTTGATTTTATGAGACTCTCCTGAAAGTGAACACTTATCTTGATGAACATCTCATGTGTGGTTGGATGATTAACGTGGTATCCCTTGGCACCATATGGGTAACCTATAAAGATGCAAGGCTTACTCTAAGGTTCCATTTCCTTACATTTATTATTAGGTATACGAGCCATAGATAGAGATATAAAGACTATAAAATTCTCAACTACATGTTTTCTACTATACCAATATTCAAAGGGAGTTATGTTTTTCAAAAATTTATGGGGAACCATATTATAAATATAACATGCATAATTAATGGCTTCAACCCAATACTATAGTGCAAGTGACATAGAGTGAATCATATATTTATCCATATATTTCAAGGATAGATTCTTATATTATGCCATACCATTTTTTTAAGGACTATATGGAACTATGCATTGTAGATTAATCCCCACTATTGTGCAAAAAATTTCAAACTTGTTATTGACATACTCACCCCCATTATTATTTCAAATAACCTTGATTAATTTCACATATCATTTATGTAAAATAACCTTGAAGTCTTGAAACTTGTTTTAAACTTCAACTTTATACTGAAGGAACTAAACACATGCATATCTCGATAAATCATCAATGAAGGTAAGGACAAACTTATCCCTTATGAAAGATAGACTAGTAAAAGGCCTAGATACATCACTATGTACTAATTCTAATTCCTGTGAATCCCTCCAAGCTTTGCCTTTATTAAATTTATCTTTATGATGCTTCCTAATGGTTCTCTCCTCACAAATACCCTTAGAGAAATGAACTCAAGGTAATCATGTGACCATGTCATTTTTATTGAGTTATTCTAGGTAGCAATAGTTGAGGTGGCCAAACCACTCATAAAATTTTTTACTAACTCCATCTAAATGAGTCAACAATGTAGCCAATTAAGAATTAGGTGTAAAAAGTGAGAAGGTATATAACCTAACTAGGTGACATGCCCTACCCACTACTATTATATAATCATTATGCAACTCTAGGATTATGACTGAAACTAGTGAAAAATCTACCTTCATGACCTTATTGATGTGAGAAATTTCATATAGTTGTAGGAAATTAGTTGAAAGTTATGGATCACTTAGAAAATTATTGAATGTTCCTATATCCATTTCAATATACCTTATCCCTATAACTTATACTAAATCATCATCACCAAAAGTGATAAAATACATGATACAAATATCTAAGGGAGAGAAAACAACTAGTGAAGATCCTATGTGGTGGGAAACACCCATTCAATAATCCATGAAGATGTTGGAGATAAAAATACTATAATATCCTTGCTCTTTTATTTCTATTTACCTTTTCCTTTTGTCTTAGAATAATCTTGAGTTGATGAATTATTCTTGATAGACCTAGGAATACTTATGTTTATTTTATCTAGAAGATGAGTTAAGTGATCATTTTGTTTCTTCATGCACTTATGTTCATCCTACCCATTTTTTATTGAAATAGGCACAAATAACATCCTATTTCTTAGGTTTGTCATTAGAAGTTTTAGTGGTTGTTTTGGTAGAGGTTGATTCTTTCTTCTTATATTGATCCTTGTTATTTTTATTCTTCTCTTTATTATAAGCCTTCTATTTCTCAATACTAGTAATTAGGGCTTGACAATTTGAGTAATTTAGTGTTCCCATATGTATTAAATTTTATTTTTCTTGATTCAAGCTGGTAATAAATGCATCTAAAGAGTACATTTTCCATGTAGTTCCTAGAGAACTTTTAGTGGCATGGAACGTAGAGATGAAGACTGAGTAATCAGGACCTAGCTTAGAGAGTCTATAAAGAATAATTTGGTCATATGTCTTATTTATTCCACATTATTTCAAATATAATCTCAAATACTTGAACTTGGTGAAGAAATCTTGAAGAGTGTCAAAGTTGATAGGACTTAGGCTAATATGCCCATTTTTAATTTTGTGACCTCTCATCACATCTATCTTCCCAAAAATATTTTCCAAGATGGTCCACACTTTTAACAGGTTTTGAGTGAAAGATAAGTTTAGAATACATATAAAGATACATCAACCCATATTACTTATGATAATTATTTCACCTCTTAATTTTTCTACTTTTGTATTATGTTCAGTTTCATTACACATTATAATACGATGTAAACCCTTACTCCTTAATATAGTTTATATTTTGGTTTTTCATTGATAGTATTTAAATGGTATTAGTGGATTAATTGAACTTATATCCATTTAAGTAAAAATAAAGTGTAGTGGTTATACTTGAAGTTAGTGTTTAGAAAATGAAAGTGCAAGTATAAAGAAAGAGTAACTTAAAACAAAATACACCCCCTAAACTATGAAATTATTAACCCCCCACCATAAATGTTTAAAATAATGCACACTCAAAATATGTTAGGTACAATTGATAATGTGTCTATAAAAACTAGTATAAATGTCAAAACTATGTGATTTTATAAGACAAGGGGACATCAAGCTCAAAATGCATCTAAAACAAGTATACATAGTGATCAAGAAAGAGAGAGAAAGTATTATTTTGAATGAAAGGGGGATTAGCCACCTACCAATTCAAACCTCACCCTCCAATCTTCAATTAGTAAAAATATGAAGAGATTTTAAAACCATAACATTTTCATTTTTAAACAATTCACAATATATTGTCTTTATAAAAATCAATCAAAAATTAACTCACAAGAGTTAAGGTTCCCCTACAATATAATAATATTTTTATAAAAGGATGTTTATATAATAATAAATATATAACAACCCATACAACCCCCTTTCTATAAACAATAAATATTTACTACAATAAAATTTTATAAAACATGATATTTAAACTTATTTTAATGTTATTTTAAAAAAGTATTTCCCCAACAAATTGATAAAACAACAAATGAGAACAAAACCATGAATGGATTTGAAAGGCAAAAAAACATGGTTTCAATTATTTATATCTATGGGAAGATGGAGGAAGCCATGGGAGATGAGTATGAAGGCATCAACCACCTTGGAGGAACATAATTATCCTACTTAATATAATCATGGCCTTCGGCTAACAATGTATGCTTTAGAAGAGGCCATAGGATGGTGAACCAATGTGTTAGATTTATGCCAAATGGTAAGTAATAAAAGAGGTGAGAAATGGTGGAGGAATTTAGGTTAAACAAAGATAATGGATCGACCAACAGTATATTCTAGTAGGTGTAGGTGGACCAAATTTATATTGAAATAAAAAATGACCCTCTACTCTTCAATATGTATACTTTGGATTTAAAACTTGATGATAGAACATGCATATATTTGGGAGGAATGATGATGATCTAAAAATAATTATAAGCCACATAGGTTAGAGATAATTATGAAATATTTGAGATTGGGTCGAAGGTAGATCCATGGCTCATGAGAGGCATCACCCAAGGAGTGAGATGGATTTGGAAGACATGCTTCCACATGAGTGCAAACCCTAGTTGACCTAAGTGTTCACTCAATAAAGTTTAGTTTGGATACTGAGTAAATGTAATTAAGATAAGTATTCTATTTCATGAAAATAAATTCACACTAAGGACCAAAACATTCCAAAATTGGAATGAACAAACCAACTATTTACAAAATAAAATGGAACTCATGATTTCAATTAAAAAAGGCCCCTACATTTCAAAAAATCTTGAGGTTTTTGAGATTTTATAAAACACCCAAATTTATTTAAAATCACTTTAAAAAATACCTCATAATATCTATAAATAAACTCTAGATTTAAATGAAAATCTTACAAAATTAAAAATCAAACACATGATTACTAGGGTGGCTTTGATACCATATCAGGTTTTAGTCTAGGTTTTGGATGTGTTGAATGCATAAGCCTAGTGGTTACACAAACCAAGTAGGTGAATAACACAAAGTAGATGAAAGTAAAATGAAACAACAATACAAAGTTATTTCATAAGACAAGATAGGATTCAAATCCATACTTCCATTAACAAAACTCAGAAATGTGAGAAGTACAAATAAGACAGTGTTGAGTCGATCCTCCACAAAAGGTGGTCAATAAACCACCATAATAGAATAGTAAATCCTCCACAAGAGATTATTAAAAAATATAAGAATATAAGAGTGACTTCCATACCTAGAATATTCGATCAAGGGAGTTACTTTCTAGTCATTTCGTCAACCTGCACACCTAGGAAAACTTCTCCATGAAAGTAGGAAAACTCTAATTGAGGGAAAAAAAATCCCATAATAAATAAATATAGGAAAAAATAAAACCCATGTTTTAATATATTATTTATGTATACCTCTACTATGCTATGAATAATATCAAGGAAAATGTGGGTCATGGCTCTTTGATACACTGCCCCAACATGTTTTTATGTTGAAATGCATGGCCACATCATAGAATGTCCCCCCATAGTGTGGTGAAGTTGGTTTTACTTTTAACTTCATAAAAAATGTGTATTTAATTGTAGCTTGAGAAATCATCCATTAGGGATAGTAACTCATAATTGGCTATAGTGTCAACTATATTATCAATGGATGGAATATGAAAATCATCATTAGGGCACACTTTATTACTGTCATGAGAGTAAATGCATATCCTATTCTTACCATTATTTTTGACAATGGGTATGATGTTTCAAATACATTTAGATTAATATAGAGGATATATAAACACTAATTTGAGCAACTTTATGACTTATTTTACCTTTTATTTTATTTTCAACTTGATTGGCCTAAGCTTCTATTTTATGGGATTTACACCAGGCATTGTGACTATGTTTTGTAAAACTACTTTAGGCTTGATGCATATCATGTTTATGTAAGATAAGGTGAATTATTTAGACAAATCAGTGACAATACACTTGTGGTATTTAATTTCCTAGGGTGAAAGTGATGATCCAATCTATAGGATTATATGATTTTCCTTAGTTCCTATGATTATATCAATAGTATCTTTGATGAGGGAATAATTTTTATTCATAAATTGATCATGATTTGTTTGGAGGTTATCATCCTCACCCTATGTATTAAAATTTTCAAGTGATTCATCAACAGATAAATAATTCTCAACTCTATAGTAAGAGTCATCATAATTACTTTGAAGAGTAGACACAAGATAACATGTGAAATCAAAACCTATCTTATGGTGAAAACATATGAGATCATCATAAGCATGAAGTATATCTAAGATACATTAATCATTTTTATCTAATTTAAGGACTATCAAGATAGAATCACTCCCCTATACATGTGAGGGTTGGATCATTAGGCATTTTCTACACTAGAGGTTCTCTCCTAAAAGAGACTATTAAATTTGACTTAAGTATCACTAGGTCAAGAAAAAATGAGAAGAATAAGTAGTCATAGAATCAACATGTTGGTTAATTTATCTTAGCACTACTTATATAGATAAAAATTAAAACCCTTGGAAACTTCTTTCATAATATTCTTCTAAATCTAAAGGTGTTTGGATTTAGTTTAATATATTTCTAAGACTTGGTTGGTCACTAGTTATGAATCATCTAAGAATTTTAGGTTTCAATTCCCAACTATTTAATGATGAGCATCCCAAGTAGTAAAGCTTCATACTTAGTCTCATTATTGGTTCACTTAAAGTCAAGTTTAAAACTAAAAGGTAGGACCCTTCCTTATGGGGATAAAAATATCACTCTTGCTCCCATGAAAAAATGGAATTTGGTCCCATCATGGTGAAGGACCTATTGATCGTGTGTAGAGGAAGGATCATCACTAGGGAGAGTTTCTTATTTTTATAATATCTTGACCATGTGGATGCCAAGTTTCTTTTAAAACCCCTCTTAGAGTTCCTAGATTTTATATGAAGAGAAATTACAAGTCCCTACTATTCTTGGGTCAAACGAGAGAAAATATGGTGTATAATTTTCTAAAATATTGATAATCTCAATCATTAACATAGTTGAAACTATAGACATTAATGTTAAATATGAGCCATTGATATTTTTTATAGCTACTACCTCTTTTTAATATAGTATATATTTTAATAAGACATGAGGGGTTTCTACTATTTTATTCATAATAACCATTTTGGGCCTCATAGGTTATATACCATCCACCAACTTTGGGGATGTTATGCCTCCACTGGTATGCAGATGATAGTAAATGTGAAATCCTGGTCACTTTTGCATGGTCACTTAAATCAATTAAAAAGGCTTGGGATCCCTTTCCTTACCTAGATGGAGGAACCTAAATATTTATAACAAATTTGAAGTGATGGCCTTCATCCTATGAATCTAAGGTCTTCCCAAAATCATGTTATAATTTGGGTCTTTATTAATCACATAAAATTTTGTTATCATATTGTTAGGACCCAGTGTGATTAGAAGCACAATGGTTCCTATAGAGTTATACTTGATGATATTTTAGCGATGTAGGGTATTGTGAGTTGTGGAATAGTTAGTTTTCCTATAACCAAGTTTATACAAGAAAGAGAAGGGGAAAATGTTCATGGTTTTTGCATCATCAACCATGGATATCTTTACATATTTATTATAGACCCATACTATGAATCCCCCCCTCCTTTACAACTATGAATCAAGATGGAGACTACTAAGTTTGAATAAGTAACCAACTTCCTTAGAAACTTTCCTAGGCAAAAACATATCTAGATCAATGTGATTGATCTAGGCATATAGTGGGGGAGTTATGTTGGATAAGTTACACAATAATAAATCATTGAGTAATGTTTATTAATATATATGAATGTTTTTGAGCAAGTTAATAAAATAAATATGTGAGACTATTTTTATAATATCTGAGTTCAATTTATAATTCCCCATTGGCTTAGGGGTGGTCTTAGTATCTAAGATGTTTTAAAGGTGAAGAGTAATGGTTTGGTATTCCCTAGTGTAATTAATTATATTCACTTACTCTTTGAATTCCATATCTACAACTCTTATCATTCTACTTTTAATTTGGACCCCTAATTAGGGGGGTGGCACCAACATTATTAGTTCTAAAATTGAAGGCCTTAGAATCATTGGTGCATACTTGTGTAGGATGACTAGGTTAAATCATTTATTTTTTTAGTTTACCTTAAGTTTGATTTATGGAATTTCATGCTTGGTGGTTTGGAAAATAGTTATTGTAAATTTGGATTTCCTATTTCTATGGCATGATAATATCATTTTTAAGGACCTAAGGGTTTACACCTAAATTACCTAGGAACACATCCAAAAATGTTTGTTTGTGATCCTTAGGGATCCTACAGATGATTTTTTTATACTCCATATATTTTTGGGTATAATTATTGATGAATCAATGGAAGAGATGCTAAACATTAGGATCATTTTCCCTAGGCCTTTTATTTTTACTTGTTGACCAAACTCTTGTTGATTATTTATTTGGTAGTAGGTTTGGTTCTAGAACTATGTAAAATGAAGATATCATATTTCCATATTCCGTTTATTAGAGTAGATATTTTATGTATAAATTTTATATAATCTCTTTATAACCACTCATATGTTTAATTTATAAAACAATTATACATATTTTATCTAGAAACTCTCTACTCCTATTTAAAATGATTGACATGCTAGAACTAGTTATAATTTTGGTCTTAATATTCCATATTGTAGGGTGGAATTTAGTTGAATTCAAATGAAAAAAATGGAAGTGGTATTTTTGGTTCCTAACACCTATATTATTATTTGTGTTGGTATTTTTTATGGGTAAAATGTTATTATTGTTCATTAGATTTGGATTTTTTCCATGGTAAATCATGGAATTTATGGTGGAATTCTTATATCAGCTAAGTATTTTTGGGCATTTATTATTGGTATTATTTTGGATTATATTTTTAAATACCCCATTGTTTTGGTTTTGGGTGATAATGCACCCATTTTACCCATATATTTGATGACCACTTTAAATGTCTACTTTATCAATCTATAAGACACTTTCAAGGACTTATTCGTAAGACCAATAGGGGAATTTTTGGACATTTTCCCTTGTCTCCTTGTTAAGGTAATGAATAAAAAGTTCACATAATTCCCTTTGATCCATATTAGTTACACTAGTAGACAAATATATAACCTGCCACCATCTCATGATAAAATGGTCAACTGATTCATCATGTTCTTATTTGATATGAAGGAATTATCACAATATAATATTAGGAATATTGTTTAATTTGAAATCCTTAACTAATTTTAACATCACTTGTATACTATATTATTGTTTGTTCTCTAAATCATGAATGGGACCCACCAAAGTATTAATGAGCTCAGTTGGGTAGTGGTGCTACTAGGTATGGGAGTATCCTATATAAGAGAAGTATAGGTGAGATATTGGTTAGTGTGAAGAGATTGGTTTGGAGGCACAACATCAAATTTAGTGGCTAAGGTTTGTAATAATAATTTGGAGGAATTTTTATTCCTACTAGAGGGATGTGTATTTTCTTGCATATAGTTAACCTCATCCTCCAAATAATCCTTCCTAGATATTGGTCATACCTAAGAAATATTTTTTCTTATGTTTCATAGGGTCTAATCAATGTTATAGTTTGCATACAAGTGATCTTCTTACTAACTCTAGTTAGGGTCATATCATTGGAGTCAGGATGATTGCTAGTGGTTTCAAACATGTCTTACACCTCATGAATAGGGATCATAGTCCTAGTTTGAGTATTACCATGAGATTAATAATAATATTTATGATCTAAGTTGGTGTCTAAATTAGGGTTATTACAACTTACCAATGAAGCCTCACTAGATTTATGTTGATTCCTTTTGTATCTTCCAAGATAATAATTCTACCTACGTCATGTCTTGACATATTATAGGGGTATATGGATACCCATAGAATAAATAGAAAGAGAGGGGAAGATGGAGAAAGGATAAAAAATAAGTAAAATAAAATGGAAATGAAAAATATGGAAGTCTTTCATGTATGGTTCAATAATATGCATGCACATAAATAACTCATGTTAAAGTATGCAATCAACTTCATGAAGTCAAGTTGAAATGATAGATGTAATGGATGGATGATGGGTGGAACTATAAATTGTACTGATTATTGGGTGGAATTGGATTTGGGATGATGAGAGGTAAGGGATGCTCATGAAGAAACCAAGATAGCTCTATTTTTTCACATTGCTTATTAAGAGTGTCTA
>JARHVA010001636.1:0-90000 GCA_037957365.1 Torreya grandis | reverse complement strand
AATGAAATTGAAAATAGTCAATACTACTTATCTACTATAACATTCATCTCAAACATCCTTTATTAAATCCATAAATGACTAAGTATGCATCAAAATAAAATAGCATGCGATAAAGTTATGGATCACATCACAAGTCAAAAACATCCATACACATATACATCAATAATTTATCCATAAAATCATCATCATAATAACATACATGAGACATACATAATAAACTCATATATATAATTATATAGACACACACACACACACACACACACACACACACACATACATATACATATACCTATACATATATACATACATATCTATGTGTATATCTATGTATACATATACATATATATAATATGTGTGTGTGTGTGTACACACACACACACACACATAGATACATACATACATACATACATAATAAACTCATATATATAATATATATGGACACACACATATATGCATATACATACATATCTATGTGTATATATATGTATACATATACATATACAAAATGTGTGTGTGTGTGTGTACACATGCAAGCACACACACACACAAAAATAATAATAATAATAATAATAATAATAATAATAATAATAATAATAATAATAATAATAATAATAATAATAATAATAATAATAATAATAATAAATAAATTAAAAAAATAAACATACATGTGTGTTAAATAAAAAAATAAAAAAATAAACATACATGTGTGTGTGTGTGTGTGTGCATTGATACACACACACATACATGTGTGTGTGTGTGTGTATCAATGTCCATGTATAAATCTTGTATCATTATATACATCTCATCATAATATAATAAAAATGTATGTCAAAATTTGGTTAGTTCTGACTCTAACCCTCTAGTGGAGGATTATTAGATTGTAATATTGGTGGTGCCATTTATGACATGCTCCAGGTTAGATTCATGAAAAACTATGAAGTCTATCCTACTATCCATTATTATGTTGTCATCCATATTTTATTAGATGATGATCATGATCCCCTATTATAATACTCCATAAAATAAGGCTCTCTCTAGTCATTTATTATTGCATGCTCATATAGACTCCTATAGTAGGTATCCTATTTTGTAACATGCATAACATTTGATAATACATTTGTAAGTCCAAGTGTAGTACACACCTCCCTATCTCTATCTCTTTCAACTTGTATCATATATGAGTCTCTCCACACTACATCCTACTCTAATTTCAATCATTATACCTTTCTTGACATGGTATCATGATCACTAGTTTATGTATTTATATATATAGTGATCAAATACCCATCTTTTTTATCCAACTCTAAATTCAATCGATCAACCTCAATTTATAATTTTAAGATCTCATAGCTAAATGACCATATTGTTATTCCCCATATATTTATAAGATATATACCTATACATTTCTCAATGTGATCTCCCATCATAATATATGAATTAGTGCCGCATCCCCTAATGATCACATAGACCATTATGGTCCTGCCTCATCTCCCTTAATATTTAGAACCACTGGTTATGGCATATATACTCTACCTCCTCCATCCCCTATTTTTTCTCTATCTCATCATCATTTTTAATCTTAATAAATATATTAGATCCTTTATTACACCTTTCTCAACTCTACCTTGTCCCCCATCACTTAGTACCATGTCATCACCTCCTCCATGCAAACGAGTTGATATATCCACTTCTTCCTTTTGCCTATATTATATTCCCCTTCATGGGCATACTTTTAGGGCCCTATGAATCCTCTCTCTCAATTTTATTAGCCTTTGATGTGGAATGGTAAGTATCACTAGATGCATCTAATCCCACCATTCTTTGTATTCATTTGTCACTCCCACATCTATAACACACTCCTTCTCTACCAAGTTATACCTAGTATATAAATATATATCACCTCTATTATACTCATATATATCCCTTTCCCCCACTATATTCACTGATCAAGGAACAAATATGAGGTTCAACGAGAAAATATTGATGGATCCCAAACTATCTCTAAAACCATGTATAGTTTGTACATATCAATGATATAGTAATGTCTCCTCATAATGTAGCATGAAGTAGTCAAAAAATATAAGTATATAATATCTTCCACCTAATATTTATTTTCCTTCCTATAGGGTCTCCATGTAATCTCTAAATGGGTGAGCTCATAACCTTCTCTCCCATAATAATCTAAGTCACATAAGTATATTTGTTGTCTCCCCACTATCACATGCTACATGTATAAAAATTGATCCTCATTTGATCTTCCTTTTATTTTTCCAACTAACCTCTCTAGGGCTATGTGTTCTCATGTTTGTACCTATAGTAATGTTGAAGCTTCAATGCCCTTTGATTTATTATATGTCATTGCATTCATATATATATATATATATATATATATATATATATATATATATATATATATATAACACATATACCCCAAGCAAACTCTTGGAAAACTCAACCTTATCATAGACCACAACTACTATATATATATGATATGGTTGAGTTTTCCAAGAGTTTTCTTGGGGTATATGTGTTATATATATATATATACCCCAAGAAAACTCTTGGAAAACTCAACCATATCATAGACCACAACTACTAACATTTCTAAAAATCGCCTCCCACTCTTGTCATGAAATAATATGGCATTGAAAAGAGATGTAAAAATAATTTTCCAATAATCCATCTCCTCTCTTACCATACAATAATCTAATTATATCATAGGACCAATCATTGGAATAATCTCATCATCAAATAATTTCACAAGTGATACTACCTATGTGTTCTCCCACCAATAAATAATCACACCCTATATCAAGATATTCCAAATATGCCACACATCCTCCAACATCATTATCACCTCACTTGTAGGTAGATGGTATGTATTCATATTTGAATAACATTTATCTATAAATTTAGTCAACAACCCCCTATTTACATGGATATTTATCATATCCACTACATATGATAAGCCAACTACCTCTAATACCCAATCTCATAATTTTTAAACCTCACCATCAGCTGTAACACTACTAATCATCTTTCTTAGTCAATCAAAATAGGTAGTCTCTCCTAAAACACAAAAATAATGACACAGTGTTTTATTCAATAAACCATTTATAAATAATCACTAATTTTATATAAATAAATCAACCAAAAACATATAAAACCATCATTCACCACAAGCCATAATGAATTTTCCACTATCAATGATTAACTCACCACTCTCAATAATGAATTTGTTAAAGAACTAATGGATTTACTATTATAAAATAATAATTTTATATCTTAATGAATGAATTTACCATAGCTAGCACAAATTCACCACTATCATAATGAATTCACCACTAATATGTAAAATTGTCATTTGATTAGATGAAATAACTATTTGACCCAAAATAAACACCATTATTGATGATGAAATCACTAATTTATTAACAATGGAATTGTTTAGATGAAATTTATTATGCAATAATGACATAAAAAATCAAATTTCACAACTTTAAAACATGATTTACCAAAATCTCACACTCTTGTGGTCTCTAGTGCTCCCTAGATCACTCATTTCTTGATGTTTATCATCTAGGATATGTTCCATTTTCATTCACTCTCTTCTAAAAATATAAAAAAAAATTCAACATCCTAGGTGGAAAATAGTAAAACTAAAGTAAAATTTACCCCTACCCCCTCTTTATTTACCCAATTAACCCAAGTTCTTAACCCCAATCAAGAGTTTATACCATATTATTTAACCTCAAAATCTAGATGTGAGGAATCTAGGGTTAACGGAGTAGAGATATCCTAAGGCAAAAGGATGGTAGACTATCCATAAAGTAGGCTAATTATTTTTAAAACTCAAGTAGAACATATATTAAATTTATTATGTTGAGATGTTAAAGATATAAAGTGAAACTATGTTATATATTGTAATAAAAATTTGAAAACAAGATACTTATCTAGTTATAATGCTAATACAGATCTAGATCTTTAAAAAGTAGAAAGTGGACTAGATCTAGATTCTAGAACAATCACCTAATTTTTCAAATTTGACCTATGTAGCCTTAGACAATTGCATCAACCTAGGATGGTCATGTTAACACTAATGTTTGACTTATATGTAACTGTCTAGTATTAAACACACACTAAAATTGGATGCAACCACATGGATGCTTCTAGGTTATGTGTAACCCTTGTTCTTATGCATTCATATTTGGGTCATTGACTCTCTCTCCTTGTCAAATATAAAACACCTAGTTCTTAATCTTCATATTGGTTGTGGTAAAAATGGGTTAGTGGGCACATGGTGTCCATCTACCCCAAATACCCCTCTATTAATGAGTGTTACTTACATATACAATACTCTGAAGAGGGCCTTAGAATTATGTAGTTATCCCCTACATTTTGTATTATGTGTGAATCATGTAATGTGTGATAAACAAGTACAATAGTGACCTAGCTTATAACTTGGAAAATATGGCTCATGCAATGTTCTTTCATTAATTTATATTGTATATGTGTTTTCACTATAAATGATATGGAAATAGGAGAAAATAGGGAAGCTTTCCTCACTTTAGTGCCTAGTATAATGTTTTGTTAAAGTTACCTTGTTCAGTTTATGTATTTTATAGGTTTGTGATAGGTGATGAATGAATGAGGGTTGATCTTGGGTTTATACCAATATTTTTGGATAATAACTTGCATTCAATCACTTAGACTAACCTTTGACAAATTTGATGACTTTAGGGAACTGAACACTTGTATTATGATAGGAAACTTGAATCGATACATATGCTTGACTAGTACACAAGTATTTGATAATTAGAAAATAAGTGTAGGTCCAAAACTTGCAGAGATGGTAGATAAGTAGGTTCTATCATTCTGGGTAAGATAAAATGTCTAGGTCATCATAATAACATTATTTAGACTAAGATATAAGTAATGAGGCATAGATAGATAGTGTATGCAATGTTTTTGGTAGAGAGAAAGCTTTAGAACCTAAAGGTACATCCATGACATGTATTTTCCAACTATACAAGATTGAGGTTATATATATCACAAGTAATGTCTATAATTTCCCCCCATTTAATCTAGTAATGAAATTGTTAGTTTAAAGGAAAAGGAATGTGTACTTGGGTGTGTATAACACACCTTGTCTTTTATTGAGTCTAACTTTAGTGCTTTGATGGTGACTAACTTATAATTAAGAGCATGATATAATATATAATCAGTGTATATAATATTAAATTGAAAGAATTTAAATAATTTAAATTGAAACAAAGCAAGTTTTTAGCGTAAACCTATGTATTAGTGCAACCATCTTAACTTTTGGTAATTTGATTTGAAATATTTGCCATTATGAATAATTAAAACTGATATTAAGACATATATAAATATATAAAATTAATATATCCATAGAGAGAGATATTATAAGGCACATGCCCCCAACCTTTGAAAAAAGATGAGTTAACACCTAGTAGATAAGATTAACTCAATTATGCAACCCAATCATATTTATAACCTAGTGAGTGTGAGTGAACTGAGTTAACTCACACTATAAACTTGGTGAGTCTAGATGATGCAATCAATTCTAACCTATAAACTTAGAAATATTGATTGATTTAATCACCTCAACCATACTAAAATTAAACTAACTAGTGAAATAGATTGGCTTAATACGGTTCATAAAAGTCCAACCTAGTGGCTGATGGAAGTCCCTAAAAGCATTTGAAAATTAAAACTAATTAAAGTTTATAATATTAGGTGCACATTTCACATCATACACACCTTATATGTGTCTCATGTTAAAACTATGTATAGTAATGGTACTAATGTATATAATTATAACACAACTATGTATATAAATCATATAATCATGTAATTTAGCCAATTTAAAACTATATAAGTGTGGATAACATGTTTCTAAAACATGTCCTGATCTGGGCAACAATTCAGATGACAATTCAGGTGATGGGTCCACCCTAATTGATGATGAAACTTCTAGGAGCAATAACTTTTACACCGTAGTTCCAATTGACTCGCTATTTAAACCGTTGGAAAGATAATAATGATGGGAACATCATGAGATGGCATGGATATTTTATAAATATAGTTTGATCCCCTAAAACCCAATGGAAGTGTCCTAAATTTCAATTTTAGTAGTGCAGTATAAAAATAGTACGTTTCAAAAAATAGTAATTCCTTGAATTCTATATTGTTGTAAATCATGAAAGTTGAACCAATTCATATTCCTCAAGATTAGTGACCTTACACATCCTCCCCACACCTTAAATACATGTATAAATTAATATGTAACCCGAAATGGAAAGTAGACATCTCTTTTTAGAGATAGGCATATGTTTGGGTCTGCAAATTTGACCAATAAAACATCTCTTTTCAGAGATAGCATTATTTAAATTGTTTAGTTATTATTTTTGAATTATATTTCAAAAATAATAAAATCAAAATTCAAATAATTCTATCTCTTAAAATAGATGTTTTATTGATCAAATTTGTAGACCCAAACATATGCCTATCTCTGAGAAGAGATGTCTACTTTCCATTTTAGGTTACATCTTCATTTATACATGTTTTGAAGGTGTGGAGAGGATGTGGAAGGTCACCAATATTGAGGGAGATGAATTGGTTTGAATTCCATTATTTAAAACAATACAAAATTTGAGGAATTACTATTTTTAGAAATTTACTATTTTTAGACTACACTACTAAAATAAAAATTTGGGATACTTCCATTAGGTTTTAAGGGGTAAAAATTAATTGATAAAATCTCCATACCATATTAGGACATTCCCATCATTATTATCTTTCCAATGGTTCAAATGATGAGTCAATTGGAGCTACGGTGCAAAATTTATGGATCCTAGTAGTTTTGTCATCAATTGGGGTGGACCCATCACCCGAATTGTCATCTGAATTGTTGCCTAGATCACCAATAACCACAAAAGACCAAAGAAATTAAATCATAATATGAATTTTATGATAAATGGAGTAACCAATTCTATTCATGTTTAAATCATGAAAACATCATCTACACCACCTTTTTAGCTTACTCTTACTTAGCAACCTCTCTAACTAATGCCACAAGCACAACAACCAAAACTTGCACAACAAATATAGTATCCTTTACCATTGCAAACCCCTCTTCTTAAGATAATTTTTCCTACACATCATGTCTTTAGGGACCTAAGAGAACCTTTTGAATCTATATTTCATAAGCTTACTACTGCTAATCTGATTAGTTATCCTATACCAAAGCATTATTTGCAAGGCATTCCTTATCTTGATTGGTATCATGAAAATGAATTCTATGACTATCATTGGGTCAATGGGCATAATCTATGAAGATGTGTCCAAATAAATAATTTAATTAAGAATATTATAGATAATGGGGAGATAAAATTAGATAATGGTACTTCCAGTTCTAATCAAACTCTTGGGATCTATCAAAACCCCTTTTCCCAACATAAAAATCAACAACAATAGAACAATCACTAGCAACAACAATGACTAGTGTAGAAACAAAATCAACAATATCAAAATCAAAGGCCAAACTAGTAGAATCAACAAAGTCAATAGTAGAACCCACAATGATAGAAAAATGGATAAAACCAAGGTTAAAATGGTAACAACCAATAAACCTACCATGTAGTTGCACATGACTAAAATAGGTTTATAGTTCATATTGTAGGGGTAGCATTAATGCCATCTCCATTAATCCTAGACTAAAAACTAATCAGTCTAGACCATTACTAAATAATAATATTTAGATAAATCACATAGATAATCTTACTTTGACATGGGAGTGCATATAGGCAAACCAACAAACTAGGAATAGATCTTATAGTGACAACTCATTCTTATCATGTGACCACATGCAAGTGTACTGACAATAATAACTTGTCATGTCTGGTCCCACACCATTTCTAACATCGATTAGTAATAATTGTCCAGTATTTAATCCTGATTATGAAATCACAACTTAGAGGTCAAATATTACTATCCTAGGCCCACAAGCATTTGCTACTTTTCCAGTCATCCAACCAATTATTCAACCTCAAAATAAACCATTCACTACTAACCAAGATAAGAAATTTGATATTTTGAAACAAATACAAAAGACACCAGCAAAAATTTCTATTTTAGATTTTCTACAAACATCAATAATCCATAACAAAAAACTTGAATGAGTTTTTGACCCAATCCATTATTGCTAGTGACATATCCCCTAATAAATTTCAAGGTTTGGTTAGACACCTAGCTCTAGCCTAACAAGTCACATTCAACCTAAGTGATATGTCTTCCCTTGGCCCACTCCATAATAACCCATTGTACATAGAAGTTTATATAAGATAACACAAAGTGAAACATGTCCTTATAGACAATGGATCTAGACTCAACATAGTGTCTCTAAAGATCATGAAGCTTCTTAGGTACACAATGGTAGATCTCCAACCAAAAATAATAACCATCAAAGCTTATAATAATTAGGAAAGAGAATCATAAGGCACCATTAGTTTGTCAGTTATCATTGGGCCTTTGACCCATGATACACTTTTCCATGTGTTTGATTTTGAGTTATCATACAACATGCTTCTAGGTAGGCCTTAGTTACATGAGATTCATGTAGTGCCATCAATGCTACACCAATGTATCAAGTTCTCCCACTTAGGGATTGAATTGAATATTCTAGGAGATTTACACCCATATGAGCATTGTAAGCATCTTGAGACCAAATTTCAAAGTTATAATTATCAATATGGTATGAATCTAAGTACTAATTAGGAGAGGAAAAGTTATACTTATTAATCCTTCATCAGATAATTTCATAGATCCTAATACCTTAGATTCCCTTTCCCACATGCCACCTCCTAAAGTTTTTGATCATTTCACAATTTTAGATAATGGAGTGAGAGAGTATGTGACCTATGATACATTTCATATTGCCAGTCTTAATCAAAATTAAAAAACCTTTGGGCAACCTAAAGTCATCTCACATATATATTGGAAACATAAGAACAAAGATAAGGGACCTATCACATTTGTACCAGCACCCAGCCTAGGACCTATCCCTCTTTAAGGGGATGAATTATGGGTATACAACAATGACCAAACTAATTGTTATAAAAATACAAAGTATCATATTCCTAATAGGATCATGGAGCATCACAATTATGAAGGAAGAGACCTCAAATTGAATCAATAAAGAACCAACAAGCCAATTTCCATGACTAAGTATGAAAGACTTTATGGACTTGGATTTAAACCACCTGGCGGTGATCCCACATATCTTATTCAAAATCCATCACTAGGGAGTAGTGATGATGATGTCAAAAATGAAATAGAGTTTGATCACAGACTCACCTTTAATAACTTGGGTAAAATCAACCTAGTTGATAACAATGCCATTTATACCTTACTTTGGCCATTCATCATAAAAAATTTCCATTATATTATACTCAACTAATATATTGGGACCAACAAGAATCTAGTCTACCAATTGATGAGTTCTAGAATGATGAGGCATTTTATGATTTCGTAGGACTTAGAGACAATGTTCTATTAGGAGATCACAAATCAAGATTCTCAATCACATTGGATCCTGTAGCTTATTTTAGAGAGAGAGTGAACACACTTAGCCAAAAAAAATAAGTAAAACATTAAGTTCCCAAAGTGAAAACCTCTTTGAGGCACTTTCTAACCAAGGAAAAAGTAAAGATAAAGGCCAGTCTAGTGGTGAAAAACTATTTTAGGCACCATTAGATGGGGGTGTTCATTCTTATTTAAATTTAGATTAGGAGACCACCAATAATCAACTTCCCTGTGGATCTAATTTCAACTTTGAGAAATAATAAGTATTTGATAAAATTCTCCAATAATTTATGACTATCTTTGTCACATGGCCAAATCTTCCATTATGGGACTTAGATTCATCATGCTTAGGAAAAGTTGAAGATCAAGTCCTAATAAAGGACTTTGACATAATTCAATAGTTCAAGTCATTGCATACTATCCTAAAAGATGGTTCAACCCTTCTAGTTGAAGATATAATAGAGTTAAATATCAAGACTCCATCAAACTTGAAATGGATAAAATGAGGTGCATCCCTCACTGAGTAAGAATGTGACATCTTTGGAGCTCTATTAAGAGAGTTTGTGGATATTTTTTCATGGGCCTATTTTGACATGCCAGGTTTAGACCCTACCTTGGTTCTCCACCACCTTATGGTTAATTATAATTCCAAACCAATAAAATAGAAGCTACATAAGATGAATCCTCACATTGATGTATTGGTAAAGAGTTAGAAAAACTTTTAAAAATAAGATGTATCTAATCCATTGACTACATAGAATGGATCTCTAATGTGGTACCTATTAGTAAAAAACCTAATGGGATTGGAATTTTTACTAATTTTCAAAACATCAACAAAGCTTGTCCCAATGATGATTTTTGAATCCATGGCTGGTTATGAAATGCTTTCACTCATGGATGGCTTTTCAGGATCTAACCATATTAGAATAGCACCAGAAGACCAACATAAAACAAAATTCACCACTCTATGGGGAACATTTTGTTATCAGGTAATGCAATTTGGCCTTAATAATGCTAAATATACATATCAAAGGGACATGAATGTCATATTCCATGATATTATTGAAGTCTATGTCGATGACATATTAGGAAAATCCAAAACTAGGACCTACCATCTATCAATGTTGCATAAGATATTTGAAAGATTATGAGAGTATAATGTTAGACTCAATCTAAAGAAATGTGTGTTTGGTGTAACTTCAGTCAAACTACCTAGCTTCATCACGTCTCATAAAGGTATTGAAGTTGATCTGGCTAAATTCCATGCTATTATTGAGATGACACTACCAACTAATTTAAAGCAACTTTATAGTTTGTAGGGAAAGATCTAGTCAATCCAATGTTTTATCTTTCAATTAGCATACAAGTTCCATCCATTTACACACCTTTTAAAGAAGGGAGTTGCATTTCACTGTGATTATCACTACCAAAATGCTTTTCAATAAATCAAATGCTATCTTATTAATCTACCTATTTTATTACCTCCTATGCTAGGAAAACCATTTTTGTTATACCTATCAACTACGAACCATGCTCTAGGGGCACTCTTGGCTCAACATGATGACAATGGAAAAGATCATGCTATGTACTACCTAAGTTTTACTTTGGTTACATATGAACATAACTATGCACCTATTGAAAAAGCTTATCTAGCCATGGTTTTTGTAGCTCAAAAATTGTGCCATTACATATTGAATAATAAGACCATGGTCATTTCAAAAGTAGATCCACTCAAGTATATACTATCTAAAATAGATTTGAAAGGTAGAATGGTTAAATGGATCATGATTCTTAGTGAGTTTGACATAGAGTATGTCAATTAGAAGGTAATCAAGGGATAAATTATTATAGATCAACTTATTGAAGCACCTCTCATAGGCACACAACCACTCACATTTCAATTTCCTGATGAATCCATAATGACCATCATTGACACACCCCTTGAGGATCAGCCTTGGAAAATATGTTTTGATGGTTCATTCACTACACATTAATCAAGGGCAATCCTATTGTTTATTACACGATAGGGGGATATAATCCCTAAATCATTTAGAATCAACTTTCCTTGTATAAACAACATGGCCGAGTATGAAGTAAATGTTGCACAAATTTGAAAAGTAGTGCATTGGAATATATCTCATCTCTAATTTTATGGTGATTCTCAGTTAATCATCAATTAGGTTACAGATCATTTTTAGACCAAATATGACAAGATGGTTCCATATAAAGCCATGGTTGACACTCTTAAGCAAAAAATTGCCAATATTTAGTTTGAGCACATACCAAGGGTTAGTAACATAACTATAGATACCATGGCTATTATTGACTCTCTGATTAGATAAATAGATAAAGCTAAAGAGTATTAGTTCCTCATCAATAATTTGTCAACACTAGCTCATGAACCTTTAACCATTGCCATGATTTGTGATATTATTGGTCCTAATTCTATTTGGTACTTAAATATTTACAAATACCTTCATGACCAAGTTATACCACCTACCCTATCTCAAAAACAAACCAAAGCCTTCATTCATCACTTCACTCATTATATTTTACTTGGATCCACCCTTTATCATCATAATTTTGATGGAACTTTGCTTCATTGTTTAACTTCAACAGAGTCTACACTAGCATCAAGAGAAGTTCATGGAGTATGTGGAACTCATTCTAGGGCTAGTCCTATCCAAAAATATTTTGTGTATTGGTTATTATTGACCCATAATAGATGTAGATGCCACTGTATATGTAAAAAATTGTGAGAAATATCAATGGTATACTAATCTGATTCATGCCCTATTAAATACTTTAAAACTGATGTTGACACCATGGTCATTTTCTACATGGGGACTTGACCTCATTAAGAATATTAACCCCACTTCATCTAATGGCTATAAATATATCCTTACTACCTGTGATGTCCCTTACTTAGGGGCTCTTTTTCTCCCTACAAAAGCTCTGAACAACTGTAATATCCCCTTCAAATAGGGAATATATAAAATCATAAAGCTCTGATCACAGATACAAACTTGTAGAATAGATTCAAAATAAGCATACACAAATCACAGTATAATCTCTCAATAGCAAATAAAGATCTCATTGCTTGTTCTTCTGGATGATTACACAATTGAGTCTTTGTTATACAAAATAAAGAATATTAAAATCTTGGTCTTAAAACCTTGGCTTTTGCTAATCTGGCAATGGAAACTGGATCTGGAAGTGTCTCGGCCTTTCTGTGTCGACACACAGACACCATCATCGATCGATATATCACCGACATTGATCACTGTCGGTCGGCTTTCTATCGACGTCGGTCTTCAGTCAACCGATGTCAGTCACTGTAGCCCTATCTCTACCGAGGTCGGTGCCTGATGCGGATCTGTACGGACCTGTACGGACTTGGTACGGCCGCCAACCTGTCTCTTCTTAACCCCTGATAGCTGAACAGCCTGATCTCATGAATATAGATTCTAACACAAGATCTA
Organism: Torreya grandis; assembly: GCA_037957365.1. Taxonomy (NCBI): domain Eukaryota; kingdom Viridiplantae; phylum Streptophyta; class Pinopsida; order Cupressales; family Taxaceae; genus Torreya; species Torreya grandis. The sequence goes on along the minus strand of JARHVA010001636.1, from coordinate 76,915 downwards.
TCTCTCTATAACTTATTAGATAAAAACTAAATAAGAAAATACCTAGAAAGCTCTGTGATAAAATTCTGTGTGAAGTTATCTCTCAACCCTGGAATTTTGTGATAACTTTTGGGTGAAGCTATCTCTTAGATCTGTATCTCTGTGATAACTTTTGGATGAAGCTATCTCTCAATTTGGCAATAAATCAACTGATATCTCATAGCCTCTTAATCACACACAATGATGAGGGAACATTCTTCACTACAATGGAATCCTGGAACCCTTGGCTCAGTCTTCACAGAAGAATTTCTTCAATTTTCAATAATCAATAATCTATGCATACATAATGAACAATGGCCTCCATGAGAAACCCTTATACCCTCAAAAAGATATGCTTGCCCTAATTAGGGTTTCTTAAATTAGAATTAGGGTTTCTAATTAAAAATAGGCTAAATAATTAATATTTGATTAAATCAATCAAATATTAATATCTCCCTCAATACATGTCGGATCAACGAACCGATCGAAGCTAGTGAATCAGGGAGTGATTCCGCACATAACCATATCAAAATAAAGGCACTCCGCTGCATATCAAATATCCCTAAAAGGTAGGAGCTCATGCCAAATGTGTCTAAAATAACTTGAATGAAAATCAAATGTAGAAATTTTGCGAATCAAAGTCAATCCAAGCTCCATTATGACCCTCTATCCATCCTATTAGCCTACGAAGGTCGCATAATAGGCTAATCGTCAAGACTGTCAATGTCCAGGAAAAAGGGGACATGACAATCCGCCCCTCCAAAAATTGCTTGTCCCCAAGCAATCTCAGAACAATGAACTACTCGATCCACCTGGATCCCAAATGTAGTTATGCTCTACGCTGCTGTGAATCAATGCAAGTACCTGTAACATCAGCAGAAGTAGAACAAAGAAAGACTCATAATCAAACTGGCACATGAAACTCCAACCTCCTAGATTAAAAATACCATAGTCAAGAGCACATGAGAAACACACTCTCAAAACATCATAATCCAAGTAGAATGGACAATTCCAACTGCTAATTCCATCTGCAAGAGATGGTGCCAATCCATCCCATAACTGATCTCTCTGTAAAGGCGGCACAACCAACTGTACCACACTATCCTCTGTATGAGAATAATCAATATGGAGATTCAACTCCACTGGTATCCCAAACTCCTCAAAATCAGGTACTCCCAAGTCCTGAATATATGTGTTAGCCTCAATAACATGCTCCTCATCAGCAGCTACAAAAACATACTCATCACCAATACTCAATGTACTAACCTCTGAGTATACCTCCACACTCTGAATGCAAGCATCAGGCTCATCCTCACTGTCTAACACCTATGCTGAACTCACCTGAAGACAAAGCTCATCCACAACATCCTCAACTACCCCTACCTATGAAGATAATGCAGATAAATCATTACCTGAAGATGTGTTAATATCTCCCTGTACTGGATCAGCATAACTGTCAAACTCATCATGCAAGTGGTTGCATGTCATAGGGAAAGCACTACGATCCTTAGGCCTATTAATTAAACTCTTTAACCACATACAAGCTCTAGGTGAGACATTTTTCCCTTTTGTCCAGACATACCATAAATCTTCTGCCAAAAGTTTAGAGATTTTATCCTCCTCCTCAAACAAGATTTTGAACATGATAGAGTGCATGGATGCTAATACATCACTGGAATGAAACTCATCTAAAATATTCCAAAATATTTTAAAGATAGTGCGAATGCCACCAATACATCCTACTAACATCATAATGTTTTCAAATCCATACCTTGCAAAAGTGTCAAGTAATCTCGCCCTCTTTGAGAAATGAGAGTCTCTAATGTCATCCAACTTTTCAAAGCTTTTCACCATGGCATGAAGTACCTCTCTCATAATCCGATCATCATAAAAATTAAAGCCAGATATTATTCTCATGATTTCACTAATACAAGAGAGAGTTGTAAGTCTTACCACCTCATCATGATGTCTCAATAATCGGTGCTTCACCAAAGAATCAAACGCTGGAGATAACACTGTTTGTATCTCATAAGAATTTGACTGCTCAACCTTGCTTGAATAAATTTCTAACTCCTCCAGAGTTTGTAGAAGGTCATCTGCTTGTTGTAATGGATTTTCTAACTTCTCCTTTGCATTGTGCACTCTTTCTTCCAAATCTTTGACACCTGTTAGCGCCATGCTGATACCCAAACTACCCAACAGGATGGCAAGACATTAGCTCTGATACCACTGTGAATTAACACGACCCCCATGCCATGTCCATCCCAACTCTCATGTAATGGTGTCACATCATCTCTAGTACTAAGATAAGCACTCCAACATCCAATCCATAAATGAAAATCAGCAAACAAACTCCTTACCTGAATAATATCTGAAACTGGATAGTGAAGACTAGAAATAGTCATATCATCATCAACCTGTGACCCGACTGTAACAGAAAGTTGAGTCCTCACCACATGTGACAACTCCTAAACTGAAATCACCTCAAGACCAAGCTCATCCTCATACCTCCCCTGTGTTGGTGCCAATGTGCTCTCGTCATCACCCTCTATCATGTTATGTGGTATAGGTACCTCCATCTGATGAAAAAACATATATCTGAAGCTGCTGCCCCGTATTGCCTTAAGAATATGTGTCATCCCATCAACATTAAAGAGAACCTCCATGTCCTTGAGATGAAGAGTAACTTCCTCAAATGAATGAAGCCACTTCATACCCAAGACTAACTCTATATCCCCCATATTTACCACATAATAATCAGCCTTGAACTCATAATTGTTCAAGCGCAATGGGAGGTCTCTAATCATATGCTCACACTTAAGAGTGTGACCATCAGCTACCTTAACACGGATGCCCTCAAAGTCTATGGTAGTGAGCCCACACTTCTCCACAAATCTAGCATCTATGAAATTATGTGTGGCTCTTGTATGTGAAGCTCTAACTCTGCTTCTGCATTAGGCCCTGAAGCCTCTACCTCTGCCCCCTCAGAACTGTTCTGCTGCTTGGAATCCTCAGAATCAGAATCCTCATAGTATACCCACATCATACGATTCACCTTGCCCTTAGGCCTCAAAGGACAATCATGATGGATATCATATGGTCCTTTGCAGTAGAAGCAAAGCTTCTTTCTGTGTAAATCATTAAGCACCTCACGATCCAAAGGTGGTGCTGCCGGATTGGCCTTTGAATCATTTTTTACCCTGGATTTATCTATGTTAAAATCCGGTCTCTCCGTATCCCCGTGGGAGTGCTTATGGTCTCTACAAGAAGTACCTCTGGCATTAAATTTATTGGATGGGGCTGCCATCTCCATATCACATGCCTTCTTCATAACTACCTGTAATGAAGGAGGATCAAGGGCTTTGATCCAACCCCTCAATGGTTTTGTCAATCCCTCTATGAAGAGAACTACCAATCTATGCTCTAAAATATTGGGTACCATAACTGCCAATCTCTAAAACTCACCAATGAAGGACTCCAAGCTACCTGTTTGTCTCAACTGTGCCAGATCTTGGAAGTAAACCTCGAGATCTCTCCTGTCAAACCGCTCAACCAATCTATCCACAAAGTCCTGGTACTCTGTTACCTGATTATGCTGAAGTGTTACCATACCATGGTACCACCAATCATGTGCTACTCCATCCAAGTGCAAAGTGGCGTATTTGATGGCATCTATCTCTGACATTGGTCTCAATGCCAAAAAGGTGTCAAGCTTATGAACCCAAGCTTGAGCTGTCATCTTACCGCTGCCATCAAAAGTAGTCAAAGAAAGCTTACCAGTAGCCTTCTGCAGCTCACTGAATTGAGCTCTAGGCTTCCTGTCCTGTCTAACCAATCGGTAGTGCTCTCTCATAAGATTGACAAAATGATCAAAGGTCATCCTCTCTTGGACATGAAGGGGTAATAAGTCCCACTCATCATTTGCAGCCATGTAAACATCTGCAAATGGGTTATTCCCTGCTTCCTCTGCTGGTGCCTCTGGTTCTTCTTGAACAATAGTAGGACATGTAGGTCTATCAACTGTTCTGGAGTGAGTCCGCTGTGGCCTCTGATTAACCGTAGCACTCCTATCATCTCTTTGGTCCCCATTCTGTCCATCAGGTGTGTTCATTCTCTCTATCATAGTCATAAGTGCCTGTAGTGTCTGAGCCATCTGTTGTTGGCTTGTTATCATAGCACGCTGAAAATCTCTGGTTGCCTGTTCAGCATCATACCTGTGGCCCCTGGGTGGGCTGCCCTCACGTTTGTCACTCATGATGGTCGGTGGCTGATCTAACACCTGAGTCCCTTCAAGCAAGGCTCGGTTGCATGTGTTATACTTGTGTGGTCCCAACTCTTGTGGCTGCATAAGATCTATATACCCTCAAGCTGGCAAGATTTAGCTCTGATACAACTATAATATCCCCTTCAAATAGGGAATATATAAAATCATAAAGCTCTGATCACAGATACAAACTTGTAGAATAGATTCAAAATAAGCATACACAAATCACAGTATAATCTCTCAATAGCAAATAAAGATCTCATTACTTGTTCTTTTGGACGATTACACAATTGAGTCTTTGTTATACAAAATAAAGAATATTAAAATCTTGGTCTTAAAACCTTGGATTTTGTGAATCTAGCAATGGAAACTGGTCTGGAAGTGTCTCGGCCTTTCTGTGTCGACACACAGACGCCGTCATCGGTCGATATATCGCCGACATCGGTCACTGTCGGTCGGCTTTCTGCCGACGTCAGTCTTTAGTCGATCGATGTCGGTCACTGTAGCCCTTTCTCTGCCGAGGTCGGTGCCTGATGCGGATCTGTACAGACCTGTACGGACTTGGTACGGCCGCCAACTTGTCTCTTCTTAACCCCTGATAGCTGAACAGCTTGATCTCATGAATATAGATTCTAACACAAGATCTATCTCTGTATAACTTATTAGATCAAAACTAAATAAGAAAATACCTAGAAAGCTCTATGATAAACTTTTGTGTGAAGTTATCTCTCAACCCTGGAATTCTATGATAACTTCTGGGTGAAGCTATCTCTCAGATCTGTATCTCTGTGATAACTTCTGGATGAAGCTATCTCTCAATTTGGCAATAAATCAGCTGATATCTCACAGCCTCTTAATCACACACAATGAAGAGGGAACGTTCTTCACTGTAATGGAATCTTGGAACCCTTGGCTCAGTCTTCATAGAAGAATTTCTTCAATTTTCAATAATCAATAATCTATGCATACATAATGAGCAATGGCCTCCATGAGAAACCCTTATACCCTCAAAAAGATATGCTTGCCCTAATTAGGGTTTCTTAAATTAGAATTAGGGTTTCTAATTAAAAATAGGCTAAATAATTAATATTTGATTAAATCAATCAAATATTAATATCTCCCTCAATACATGTTAGATCAACGAACCGATCGAAGCTAGTGAATCAGGGAGTGATTCCGCACATAACCATATCAAAATAAAGGCACTCCGTTGCATATCAAATATCCCTAAAAGGTAGGAGCTCATGCCAAATGTGTCTAAAATAACCTGAATGAAAATCAAATGTAGAAATTCTGTGAATCAAAGTCAATCCAAGCTCCATTATGACCCTCTATCCATCTTATTAGCCTACGAAGGTCGCATAATAGGCTAATCGTCAAGACTGTCAATGTCCAGGAAAAAGGGGACATGACACTACCACTAAGTATTTCATTAAGTGGGTTGAAGCTATACCCCTCACATGATTGAAAATCAAATTTCTAAATTCATTTTCAACCATCTCATTTGCCATTATGGTATCCCCTCTAACATTATATTTGATAATGGAAGATCATTCAAGAATAAGGATGTAGAATAGGTATGTATAGAATACAACATCACACAACATTTTTATATAGCATATTAACCTCAAGGTAATGACCAAGCTGAGGTATCCAACAAAACCATCATCAACATTCTCAAAAAAATTGTCAATGATGTTAGTCGTGATTGGCACCTCCAAATATTCCCTACCCTTTGGGCTTATTATACCAATAATTATATTCCTATAGGAGCCACTCCATACTCACTTGTTTATGGCACTGAAGCCATCCTTCCCATTAAGGTTGAATTACCTTCATTATGTATCTCTTTTAAGCATGTTCTAGATGATCATGACTATCAAGTAGTTCATGTGCAAGAGCTATATCTACTTGATGAAAAATACATAGCTTCACTCAACAATCTTCAAGCATATTAGAACTAATTCAAATGACACTATAATCAGTGTGTTAAGTATAAAACATTTAAACTTGGTGATATTTCTCTTAAATAAAATGAAAATAATACCATGGCTGAGAAGAAGCATAAAGGAAAATTCAAACCAAACTAGATAGGACCTTTCATCATTATCATATATTATGGATCAGGAGCATACAAGCTTGCCACACCAGATGGAGATAAATTTTAGAGCCAATAAATATTATTCATCACAAGTGATATTATGCTTGAGCGTTAAGGTGTATTGTCTATAAGGATCATTTTATTATGACATTTTATCACTATTATTCTTTATGTAAATACCATCCTTATCCATCATCTTCATCATATCCACTTTTCATTTCCATCCTACCAACCTAGTGTGTTCTAAATCCTAGCCCATTTGACCTTGGTTTTTTCCATTCATTATGTAGTTTTAGCATCGAGGTATCTACTCAGTTCATTAGTTAGTTTAAGTACTTCAAACAAAGAGCATATTTTTGGATAGTGTGATAGAAGTTTTAGCAGTTGCATCCTTCTTTTATTATGCCTTTCTTACCACTGATCTCACTACTAATTATAACCACCTTTGGGAAAATTAGTACCATTAATCTATGTCATTGTTTCCTATTTATAACCACCTATGGGAAAACTAAGGGCAACATTAAGCCTTGACTTACCAACTTACCACTACCTATTCCACATTATGTCTTTTTACCAACTGTGCCTATTTCGTTTGGATTGATTACTACACTAGTCGAGTTCTTCCACTGTAAGGGTGGAACTACAACAACTTGAGGTCCTACTCTGGGACTATATAAGTAGCACTAAAAACTTATTGAGGTTATCTCAGTCACCCCTAAGCTACACTCTCACCATTTTTTGAGCAACCTAAGCCACACTTTCATCATTTTGTGAGCTTGAACCATTTAGTGTCTTGTCATTTTCGATTGAGTTGAGATACCCCAAAACAATTCTAAAAATATTTGAAAAATTATTAAAAAAGAACAATAATATTTCCCACTTCTTTGCCTTAAGGATTTTGAGAACCCTTACTAAGTTACAAGAAAATCACTTGTCATTCAGTTTTTCCATCCTTTTTAGCTTTTTTTCTCATACACACACCATTTTGAAAGACCATTCCTATTCTTCTATCACATCCATTTTATTTATTTTCATTAGTTATCATTTTCTTCCCATTCTTTGGGAGGACTACATTTGGCTTGATGTTTTTTATTGGATATTACATCCATGGAGCTATGTAGGCAATGTCCACTAGCCTAGTGCATATGGAGATAACTTGACCACCACCTTCCTTTTTTTCTATTCCCCCATTTTGTTCATTTGTTAAGTCATCACCTATTTTCTAGGGGTAATGTTTATAAGGTTTTTATTGCATTGTTTATTTGTTTATTTTTGCTTATTTTATTTGTTTGTCTACCTATTTATTTGATTTCAACACTGTTGCCTTGATTCAGTTTATGTGTGCCCATTAGGTGATTCCTTACCCACACTTATACTTGAATCCATCCATATTCATATGTTTACATTATCATCATGGTTTCTATCACTAGTGCATTATTTTTTATTGAGGATTGGATTATATAAGTTAGTCTTTATGCATATTTTAGCCTAGTCCTCATGATGTTATACCATGATGCCTACTGACACGTGTTATAACAAACCTTAGATTCAAGAAGTCTATTCAACAATGGTGGCATCTATTCGGCATTGATATCCTAATTCAATCCTAATCATATCCCAAGTAGAGTAATTAAAATTGAAATAATTTTAACCTTGATTAGTTTAGATGAGCATCTCCTTACTAATAGGTTATTCCAATTCATCATTACCCTCTATGCTAAGTTATCATCATCTTCGGCCAAGTTTATCATGTTTTCCATAACCAGGGTCTAATGATTATAATTTCTTATGGGTAAATCATTACACACTATCCCACCTACATTTCTCAATGATTATAACCACCTTTGGGTAAATCATTTTGGTGTCACCACTTTAATTTTTCTACTTATACAAGGACATGTTATCTTGTTTGTCTATCCTAACTGGGGCATCTCCATCTTCTCAATGATTATAACTGCCTTGGGAAAATCATTGTGTTATAATACCACGTTACCACTATTAGGGTATAATGCTTATAATGACCTTTGGACAAACCATTGTACACCATCCCACTTGCATTATCAATGATTTTGACTATTTGTTTTAGTATCATTGTGTTTTCACCCCATCATCCTTCCTTTCTTTGGTCCCCTCATTTTGCTTCTTTCTTTTCGAGGGACCGTTTACCGACCTACTTGTGCCAACCATTCCCTCGAGGGGGCATCATATAGTTAGTTTATCATCATTGCAATTATAAGCATATAGGACCTTTTCATTATTTGAGAAGATGTTATTATGGTTATATCTTGCAATGCCTTCCCTAATAGGGGTAAATTGTAGACACCTAAAACTAGACACTAATAACCCCCAATCAGGATTTTGGCTAATTTCCATCCAAAATGCACAATTTGGCCTAAAAACACTAAAAATTTCTAAATGATGTGAAACTAACATATTCAAGTGCCAATTTTGGCTAGGGTATCCCTAAATGGGGAAAGGCTAGCTAACTTTGATCAGATCATTCCAAATCAAAATGATAGTTTTGCACTTGGGTGCTATGGATTTCTCTTTCTTATCAAATATTCTACATAATATGTGTGCCTTCATTATTTGTTTTTGGTAACATCTTAAATGGTAATATGGATCTAACGCATCTGACAATGCCTTCCAATTCTAATCTAGCCAAATTTTGGACTAATAACAAGGCATTTTGATCAAATTGAGTAATTTGTGCACATAGTGCTTAATCATGCTTAAGAGCTAATTAAACCAAATTAAGGCCTAATTAAAAATTCCATGGAAATTTGTTGGAATTTTGTTTTTGTAAATGAATATTGAATATCTGCATCAGTAGGTGACCTCATTTCTTGGGAAGACATCCCTAGGCCATAAATGCCACAAATATCAGGATTCATGCCCTTCATGCCTCATCAATGCCTTCCATGATGCCCTCCATGCCTCTTAATTTCCTATTCTTCTAATGACATGATGAGTATAATTAAAAATTTAATTCTAAATATTGAATTAATATTCAACCACATATCTCAATCTTGAGATGGACGGTTTAAGTTGATTCTAATCAAATCCGAAAATCTATAAATAGGAGGCCTCAAAACATCATTTATAGGCTTAATTTATGTAAAGTTATAATGCAAGATTAATTATAAAAGCTTTATTAAATTAGTGTTACCATGCCAAATTGATTCCAAGCTAAGCCAAGCCACAAGCCAAAGGTGCCAAGGAGAGATAGAGGTAGCCAAGCTTCCATTGCCAAGGACTTCATGAGCACAAGTTGAGAAAGCCACCATTTCAAAGGCATTTAGAGCATCTAATGAAGGTGAAAGAATGATTGTATTTTCATTCCTTGCTTTTTAGTTGTGTTTGTCATTTTTTTTTGTTAACTAAGCTCTCCCAAGTGTCTAGGCCTAGAGATGTTATGTTATTAGTGTGTTTATTTCATTTTGCTTTCATTTTAGAACTAACACCATACTAACCATCCTCTCTTGAGTCAAATTCCTAGATCACATATACTACCTAAGCTATACTTTGGTTACATATGAACATAACTATACACCTATTGAAAAATCTTTTCTGGGCATGGTTTACATAGATCAAAAATTATGTTATTACATGTTGAATAATAAGACCATGGTCATTTCAAAAGTAGATCCACTCAAGTATCTACTATCTAAAAAAAATTTACAAGGTATAATGGCTAAATGGATCATGTTTCTCAGTGAGTTTGACATAGAATATGTCAATCAAAAGGAAATCAAGGGATAATTTCTTACAAATCAACTTATTAAAGCACCTATCATAGATGCATAACTACTCATATTTCAATTTGCTAATGAATCCATAATGACCATCATTGACACACCCTTTGAGAAGCAACCCTCGAAGCTATATTTTGATGGTTCATTTACTGCACATGTATTAGGGGTAGGCCTATTATTTATTACACCATAGGGGTATCTAATCCTTAAATCATTCAGAATCAAATTTTCTTGTACAAACAACATGGCTAAGTATGAGGCACTTATTGCAAGAATTTGACAAGAAGTGCATTGGAATATATCTCATCTCCAAGTTTATGGTGATTCTCTATTAATCATCAATTAGGTCATCGACCATTTTTAGACCAAAGATGACAAGCTAGTTCCATATAAAGCCATGGTCGACACTCTTAAGCAATAAATTACCAACATTTAGTTTGAGCACATACCAAGGGCTAGTAATAGAAATGATGATGCCATGGATACTATTGGATATTTGATTTGACAAATAGATAAAGCTAAAGAGTATCATTTTCTCATCAAGAATTTATCATCACTAGCTCATGAACCTTCAACTATTGTAATGATTTGTGATATTGTTGGTCCTAATTCTATTTTGTACTCAGACCTTCACAACTACCTTCATGACCATGTTCTACCACCTAACCTATCTCAAAAACAAACCAAAGCCTTCATTCATCATTACACTTGCTATAATCTACTTAGATCCACCCTTTACCATCACAGTTTTGATGGAACTCTACTTATTTATTTAACTTCATTAGAGTCTACACTAGCATTAAGAGAAGTTCAGGAAGGAGTATGTAAAGCTCATTATAGTAGGGATATCTTATCAAAAAATCTTTTACATACTAGTTATTATTGGGCTACAATGAACTTAGATGCCACTACATATATAAAGAAGTGTGATAATTGTCAATGACATGCTAATCTGATACATGCCCCAATAAAAACTCTAAAACTAATGTTTACACCATGGTCATTTTCTACATGGGGACTTGAACTCATTAGGAAGATCAACCCAACTCTATTTGACGGCCATAAACATATCCTTATCATCATTGAGTATTTCACTAAGTGGGTTGAAGCTATACCTCTCACTTATGTGATTGGAAAGTAAATTTCCAATTTCATCTTCAACTATCTAATTTACTGCTTTGGTATCCCCTATGACATTATATCATATAATGGAGCATCATTCAAGAACAAGGATGTAGACCAAGTGCTTACTGAATATAACATCATATAAAAAATTTCTATAGCATATTAACTTCAAGGTAATGGCCAAGCTAAGGAATCCAATAAACCATTTTCAATATTCTCAAAAAGATTATCAATGATGCTAGTCATGATTGGCACTTGAAGATATTATTTAGCCTTTGGGCATACCATACCAATCATCATACTCCCACAAGAGCCACTCTATACTCATTTGTTTATGATACTGAAGTCATCCTTCTTATTGAGGTCAAAAATTTCTTCATGATGCATCTCTTTCAAGCATGTCCCAAATGATCATGACTATCGAGTAGCTCACCTAAAAGATCTAAACCTACTTAATGAGAAATGCATGGCTACACTAAATAATCTTCAAGCATATTAGAACCAACTCAAAGGCCACTATAATTGATGTGTTAAGTATAGAACATTTAGCCTTGGTGATCTTTTTTAAAAATAAAACCAAATAAATACCACAATTGAGAAGAAGCATAAAGAAAAATTCAAACCAAACTGGATAGGGCCTTTTATCATTACTGTAGATTATGGATCAAGAGCATACATGATTTCCACACTAGACAAAGATAAACTTCCTAAGTTGATGAATATTATTCATCTCAATCAGTACTATGCTTGAGTGTTAGGGCATATTGTCTATAAGGACCATTTCATTTGTGTTATTTTATCACTATTCTTCTTTGTACAAATACTATCCTTATCCATCATCTTTGTTGTATCTACTTTCCCATTTTGTTCTATCAACCCAGTGTGTTCTAAAGCCTTGCCCTTTTGACCCTAGTTTTTACCATTTGTTACAACATCAAGGTACCTAATCAATTGCATCAATTACTTCAAGTATTTTAGATAGATATTATATTTTGGAATAGTGTGATAGATTTTTTGATAGTTTCATCCTTCATTTGTTATTCCTTTCTTACCACCAGTCTTGATACTAATTATAATGACCTTTGGGAAAATTAGTACCATTGATCTATGACATTATGTCTTAGTTATAACTACCTATGGGAAAATTATGGCAAACATTAAGCCTTGATGTAACAACTTGCCACTTCCTATGTCATATTGTGCCTTTTTACCAACTATGCCTGCTTTGTTTGAATTTATTGCTACACTAGTTGAATTCCTTTGTTGTAAGGGTAGAACTGTAATGACTTGAGGTCTTACTCTAAGAATATGTAGGCAATGCTCAATACTTGTTGAGGTTAGCTTAGTTACCCTTTTCATATACTCTCACCATTTTTCAAGTAACATAAGCCATGATCTCTCTATTTTACAAGCAACCTAAGCCATGCTCTTGCCATTTTGTGAGAAACCTAAGACATTCTCTCACCATTTTATGAGCAACCTAAGTTTGAAAACTCTCACAATTTTGTGAGAAACCTAAGTTTGAACACTCTCATCATTTTACAATCAACCTTCATTTAAGTTATCTCACCATTCTTGATCGAGTTGAGATACTTAAAAAATTCTAAAAAAATATTCAAAAATCATTAGAAAAGAACAAAAACATTGACCACTTCTTTTCCTTAAGGATTTTGGGAACCCTTAATAAGTTAAAATAAAATCACTTATCATTTAGTTTCCCCATCCTTTTTATCATTTTCTTTCATGCACTTACCATTTTGTAAGACCATTCCTATTCTTCTATCACATCCATTCTATTTGTTTTCATCATTTATCATTTTCTTTCCATTCCTTGGGAGAACTACAATTGGACTAATGTTTTTATTGGATATTAAATCCATGGAACTATGTAGGCAACATCCACTTGCCTAGTGCATATGGAGACAACTCAACCACCCCCTTCCTTTTCTTTTATTTCCCCATTTTATTTGTTTGTTTAGTTGTCACCTATTTTTAAGGGGAAACATTCATATGGTTTTTATTACATTATTTGTTTGTTTATACTTATTTTGTTTGTTTGTTTGCCTATTTCTTTACTTTCAAAACTATTGCCTTGATTCAATTTATGTGTGTTCATTAGGTGATTCCTTGCCCACACTTATACTTGAATCCATCCATATTTATATATTTACATTGTTATCATGGTTTCTATCATTGGTGCATTGTTTTATATTGACTATTAGATTACATGAGTCAATCCTTATGCATATTTCAGCCAAGTCCACATGATGCAACAAACCTCAGCTTCAAGAAGTCTATTTAGTAATGGTGGCATCTCTTCATCACTGACATCTTGATTCCATCCTCATCATATCCCAAATAAAGTAATTCAACATGAAATTTTTTTAACCTTTATTACTTCAGATGAGCATCTCCCTACTAGTAGGTTGTTACAGTTCATCATTACCCTCTATGTTAAGTTATCATCACCATTGACCAAGTTTATTCTATTTGCCATAATCAAGGTCTAATGATTATAACCACATTTAGGCAAATCATTGCACATCATCCCAACTATATTTCTTAATGATTATAACCACCTTTGGAAAAATCATTGTGTTTTCACCACATTACTTTTTCTACCTATACAGGGGCATTTTGTTATCTTATTTGTCTATCCTAACTAGGTTAACTCCATATTTTGAATGATTATAATAGCCTTTGGGCAAATCATTGTGTTATCATATCATGTTGACACTATCATGGTACAATGCTTATAACCACTTATGGGTAAATCATTACACACCATCCCACTTGCATTATCAATGATTTTGACTACTTTTTCAATATCATTATGTTTTCACCCCATAATTTTTCCTTTTTTTGGTCCCCTTGTTTAACTTTTTTCTTTTTGAGGGACTGTTTATCATCATTGTAGTTATAGGAATATAAGACCTTTATATTCTTTGAGAAGATGTTATTATGATTATAGCTTGTAATACCTTCCCAAATAGGGGCAAATTGTAGATACCTAAATTGGCCACCAATAACCTCCAACCCGGGTTTTGACCAATTTCCACCTAAAATGCACAATTTGGCCTAAAAACACTAAAACACACTAAAAATTTAAAACTAACATATTTAAGTGTTGATTCTAGTTATGGTATCCCTAAATAGGGCAATGCAATTTATGGGATAGCTAACTTTGGTTAGATCATTCTGAGTTAAAATGCCAATTTTGTACCTAGGTGCTCTAGATTTCTCTTTCTTATCAAATATATTTCACAAGACATGTGCCTTCATTATTTATTGTTGGTAACATCCTAAATGGGATAATGGATCCAATGTATCTGACATTGCCTTGTAATTCCAATTTAGTTAATTTTTAGACCAATAATAAGACATTTTGATCAATTAGAGTAATTTGTGCACAAAGTACTTAAACATACTTAAGAAATAATTAATAAAAATCAAGGATTAATTAATAATTCCATGGAAAATTATTTAATACTTGTTTTTAGAAATGAATATTGAATATCCACATCATCAGGTGACCTCATTGCTTGCGAAGACATCCCTAGGCCATAAATGCCACAAATATTAGGACTCATGCCCTCCATGCCCCATTAATGCCTTCTAGATGCCCTTTATGCCTCTTAATTTCCTCTTCTTCCAATTTCATGATGAGTATAATTATAAAATTAATTCCAAAAATTGAATTAATCCTCAACCACACATCTCAATCTCAGAATGGATGGTTTAGGTTGATTCTAGACATTTTAAAGAATCTATAAATAGAGAGTCCATGAACATCATTTTTGGGACTTGATAATGCAAATTTATAATGCATAAATGATTTTAAAATCCATTACAATTAGTGTTACCATATCAAATTGATTCTAAGCCAAGCCAAGCCATAAGCCAAAGGTGTTAAGGAGAGATGGAGGTATCCAAGCTTCCATAGCCAAGGAATTCATGAGCATGAAACTGAGCAAGCCACTACTACAAAATCATTTAGAGAATCTAAGGAAGGTAAATTAATTTTTGTGTTTTCTTCCTTACTTTTTAGTTGTGTTTGCCATTTGTTTTTGTTAACTAAGCACTCCCTAATGTCTATGCTTAGAGATGTTATGCTAGTTAGTGTGTTTCTTTCACTTTGTTTTCATTTTGAAACTAACACACAACTAACCATCCTATCTTGAGTCAAATTCCTAGATCACACCATGTACTATTTAGGGTATTTTTCACTTTGAGTTTCATCAGCCCTTCAACAAACCTAACTCAAGACCTAGTGATTTATCTCTTAAAAACATATAGGGTTGACTGGGTCAACCTTGTATAGCCAACATATTTAGAAGTATTTAGGGTGAGATTCATGTATAAATACAAGATAATTTTATAATTATGTCAAGAGGAAATCAAAATTTATTATTTTTTCACACTCCTTTATAGTCTGCTCTTCCACCATTCTACTTGAGAAATATTAGCTTAGGGTTTTTACTTCGAAAATCTAGTCTTGTGGATAAGTATTGGATTATTTGGCCTTTCTTGGTGATATTTACAAACCACAAAAACCTCTTGTGAATCCCTTTTGACCAAGGGAGAGATTGAGTCTCGATAGGTTCACATTCAGGTATTATATTCTAACTTTATTCTCCTTTTTTTACTAGATAGAAGTAGCATAATTATTGTCTCAAATTATATTACTCTTTATATTCCATGTATTAGGGTTTTACTCATACTTAGCTTAATTGAGATTCTCTTATACACTTTTTTACTAACCCCTCATATTTTTCCACAAGCTTTAGTGTGCATTAGGTTAGATTTACTTTCTTATTTATTAGATCTAGAGTGAACATTAAACCTAAGACTCTTTTAGGGTTTTTACATGATTATGTTAGATTTTAGGCTTTAGAACCCTTCCTATCATGGTGTATTGTGATAAGTGATTCCCTAATTAGGTCCAATAGATCCCCATATTGGTCATGATCTTGCTTAACAAATGTATTCCCAATTAGAAGTGTAGGTATGCACTTTCTTCTTTGAACTAGGTTTGATTTATAGATATGATGTATTTTTGATTGCATATATTGTGGTGAGCTTCATGTGAATCCTATCCCACCATTGGTTGGATTATCTTGACCTTTCCGCTTTATTTTTAGAATTATCTTCACTTTGGTTTCACCTTTATATTACATTTTGGTGAACCCAATGTGAATCATATCCCACCATTGGTTATATTATCTTCATTTTTCCACTTTTTTCTTAGCATTATCTTCACATTGGCTTCACCTTCACAATACATTCTAGTGATCCTGACATGAACTAGCCCATGTAGGATTTGTTTGTCTTATTTAATTTCTTTCATTATTTTATCATTATTTTTATCATATATTTTATATACTGGATCGACTCTGTCAACCTAGTATCTAAATTTTGTGCACAAGTTTTCATGTATAGGCTACTGGATTGACCCTATCAACCTAATATAGGTTTTTAGCTGTATAAACATCTATTGTAGATTACTAGGTTGACCCATTTGACCTTGTACTTTTTTAGACATTAGGTTTAACATACTAGGTTGACCCAATTGACCCAGTTAGTAGAATTTGTAAGAATATATCAAGGTTCTTAAACAAAAATCTTCATTCTCTACATCTATGATCCATAAAGGTTCCTTCCTATCTCTCTATCTCTTTCTTTATAATATTTCCTTTCATTGTTTCTAGTCCTCAAAATTGCCCTTACAAAGTCAATTGGACTGACCCTGCCAACCCAGTTCTATGTTATGTGTGCTATCTGGATAACTGGGTCAACTCTACTAATCTTGTTCATTTTTAGACCTTACTTTCATAGTATAAGTTTTAATCTATCAACCTTGTTATGTATTTTTTGCATACACTATTGACCATGTCAACATTGTACATTATTTTAAAGTTAGAATTAGCCTTATATGGTAGTAATTAATTCACACTTTATTTTCTTAATGCTTACATGCTTAGAATAGATCAAATAACTAAGTTAGGTTATTTTCAATTAATCATTTAGTTTCACTATTTTCTATTTTTTCCAAACATGGCCAAATCACAAAATATAAATAAGTATTTTAACATTTATCTACCCAAGGCCATCCTACATAGATTTCATCACCAAGGGGGAAGTCAACTTGATACTCTAGTTAAGTATAAATCATGGTTTATGGTGTATTTTGGCTAAGCACCTGACACCCTTATCACTTCAATGTGTGAAGTGATATGGTAGGATCTAACATCGAGCATGTATCATTACCACTATAGTCACTTTAGCCCAAACTACCTAAAACCATCCTTAGATTGCCATTCTAGTTCCATGATTATAGCCAACTTCTCATCACATTTAAAATCCTAGATTAATAATCTAATAAACATTCAGGTTGACCAATTAGTTAGTTGTTTACTTTCTAAGTTGATTGCTTACTCTTTTCTACATTATATTTTTTATTGTAAAAACTTGTATTATCCAATGTTGATGCAAGGTTTTGTGTTGTGTGCCTCAATTGGATTGGCCAATGTTAATCCAATTGACTATTTATTTCCTTTCTATAATTCTTTTTCACATTGTTTAAAAAAATTATCTTATTTCAATTCACAATATTTTATAGGTTTATTAATTTTCATTATCTATTGTACTAGGTTGACCTAGTCAACCTTGTAACTTTTTCTAGCCTTTATTCACTATACTAAGTTAACCTAATCAATCCTGTATAGTTTGCAAGCCCTATTTCCTATGCTAGGTTGACCCAGTCAGCTCTGTACATTTTTTTATTTTCTTTATTTGCTGATCTAATTCTCTATTTCTATTTCTTATCATTTTATTCATTTATCTCAAGAATCATGTCCCCTATTAGAATCTTCTTAGACAACTTGAATCGATTTAGACACTATATGAGGTTTTCTTTACTTCTTATCTTTTCCTATCTTTTCTTCCTCTTTTTAGATTGTGGAGAATCTTGTGATGCCCATTCACACATTTCTCTAACCTTTGGGGCATCTTGTAATGCCCAACCACATATCATTTCAAAATTTGGGGCATCTTGTGATGCCCATCCCTACATCTAATTACACTTTGGGTCATCTTACGATGCCCACTCTTATTTTCCATTACATGATACCAACCTAATTTAACTCCAAGAAACCTTTTGAGACACATAGGCTTATCTCTAAAATGCTCATCATTTATATAGACATTAATGTAGGATCCTTTCCTTCTTTTCATACTTATTATCTACATCTATCTAACACTTTTTTTAAGTTACTTACATGGGTCTTTCCCTCTATAGCAAGTTATTTCCTTTCACAAACTTTTAGTCCTTCTTTTTTGTCTTTTGGTTTCTTATTGTAGCATAGTCTTCTTTATCTTCTTGCATTTTCTCTTTTTAACACCCCTTGGGTTTTTCTTTTGTGAGTTGCTTCATAAGACTATGGATAGGAATAGACCTTCGTCACAAAACTACCATCTTTTATCTTGCCTCACTTTATCTTTCATCTTCTTGTTGGCACCCCATGGGTTTCTCTTTTATGAAGTTTTAGTTTAATACCATGGATAGGACCCAACCCTCCTCATAAAATTACCATATTTTCATGTTTTTATATGATATTTTTTCTTAAATTTAGCATTTGCTTCTTTTCTTAGATGGAATTTGCACAAACTATCTATGTTAGTATGTTTTCCTCCATTTCCCTCATTCTTATGATTAGGAATCATGATTTACTATCATTGTATCCATTTTTATCCTTTGTCACATTTTTTTACAATTTGAAGTAATTAAAATTGTTTTATGTGTCATTCATCTTGATTTCCCCCTTTTTTTCACTCCACATTTGATAAAACAAGGTCAAAGTCAAGATAGCATTTTTATTTCTCTTAGATTTATGAGACTCTTAGACCCTAGGCTCTTTGAAGTTTTATCTCTTAGTAACCAATTCCCAAGTATTAAAATGAAAGTCATCTTTAGCACCCATGTTTGGTTTTTCAAATCCATATAGAAGAGGAATAGAAAATCCATCAATAAAGTTAAAAAACCAAATCATTTGAATCAAAAGGTAATGATATCTAAAAGGCAACATAAAAATCTCAAAATTCAAATCACACCAAAAGACATGATTACAAGCACATCTCCTATCTCCAATCGAATCTCAAACTCCATAGTTGGCCTTAAATAGAGTTGAGGTCCTTTGGGGTGTGGTAGACTAGTAGATTTGAATAGGTGAATTCAACAAAATCTATGGTGCTACTTACTTTCTTACGCAAGTACCCAATTTTTGTAGTAAATCGATAGATCTATAAGAGGTCCTAAGGAATGAGGAACACATTATGGGAAGATAGGTCCATTTTAATTTTCATGCATATATCCTTCATGGGATGATCTATATACTTCATTTGATGACCTAAGACTTGTGTGGCTAAGAGAAATTATTTAGAGTTTTTAAGGTAAAAAATCCTCTTATTTTGACAAACCTAATTTATGTGTCTTGAATTCGATAAAGAGTTCCTCTACCTTAGTTTTTTATTCATTATCCTCTCCACCCATTTAATTTCCCCTCTTGAAAAACAAATTATGATTCTAAATTTGTTTTCCCTTCTTCTTTAATTCATTTTTTTCACTTCTTAAACACATGCTAACACTACTTTGTTTTAGTTTTATCTATCCTTACAACAACACAACATGTTTGAGTAACTATGGATTATGTTCTTTTTCATCATACATTTACATGTATAGACTTGTCTTACTTTCCTTTTTCCATTTATCATTTATTTTACTATCCTACTATTATAGACCTCTGAGCTCATACCCTTTTTCCATTGTTGAGTGAGGTTGGCTTGTTACTTCTCACTCAACAATGTTGTTTTCCATTTTATGCACCTTTTTCCATTATCGAGTGAGATAAAGATTATAATTTCTCACTCATAAATGTTTTTTTACCATTTTAATACTGCTTTCATATCAGTATTTTGATTACCATCTTATTTGACATGTATCTTTTGTTTGATTTAGTGAGTTTGCCTTTCTTACTTAAGGATAGATTATTTGAATTATTCAATATTTATTAGCCTTGGATTTTTGGTTACTTGATTTACTCTTATTTTTTGACTTTGTCTTTTGGTATAAAATAACACTTGTCACCCTAGCTTGCCAAATTTACCAAGTATGTCCCATACTCACCAATTATCTTGGCTATTATTGCATTTGTTTGTTTTTGCTCTTTAGTATTATATTCTTGGGCTTGTCAAAATCAGTCTCTACACCCTACACAATAAAAACTAACAACATAGTAAAAAACTATCTAGTGATAAAGGTAATTTAAGGTATGCATTATATTTACTTTCAATTATTTTGCCTTTAAAATACTACAATATTTTTTTAGAATTGACATTGTGTGTTTCTTCTATTTTTTATTGAAGAACCATCCCCTGTTTCACCTTAATGACACGTGATGATATTTGAGTGGAGCATGTATACACATGATATTTTCATATTTTTATCAAATACTGATGCTTTACATATTATGGGAACTCGTCAAGACTCAATCTATCTAAGTGCATGCCTTAAGGGGTGCACCAAAAAAGGGGTGGGGAGACCTTTGGTGATTAATCAGATTTTTATCCATTATTGACACATTATTACGAATCTAAAAAAATATTAAAACCATTCCCTAAGCTATTAATCCTATCTTGTACACTCCACTCTTTTTCCTCTTTCCATCTATATTTTACTCACCTTGATCCCCTTTAGCAAGTTGACTATACTAGGTTGATTGGGTCAATCATGTATAGTTTTCAACCTCTAATTACTATATAGGGTGGAATAGGTTAACCCTATATTATTTATGGTATTTCTCACTTTGATTTTCATCATCCATTCGACTGACCTAGCATGGGACCTAGTGATTTATCTCTAGAAAATAGATAGGGTCAAAAAGGTTGACCCCATATAGCTTACATATTTAGGAGGATTTAGGGTGACATACACTTATAAAAACAAGATCATTTCATCATCATTTTAATATGAAATCAAGAGTTATTATTCATTCACACTTCTTTACAATCTTCTCTTCCACCATTCTACTTAAAGAGTCTTAGCTTAGGGTCTCTACTCAAAGAATTTAGTCTTGTGGATAAGTCTTAGATGCTTTGGCCTTTCTTAGTGATCCTTAAAAACCAAAAAAACCTCTTACAAATCCCTTTGGCCAAGGGATAGATTGAGTCTCTATGGGTTCATATTTAGGTAAGTATATTCTAACTTTGTTCTCCTCTCTTTAGTAAATAGAATTAGCATAAGTATTGGCTTGAATAATATTACTCTTCATATTCCATGTATTAGGGTCTTACTCATACATATCTTAATTGATATTCTCTTATATATGTTTTGGTTGCTTTACTAACCCCTCATATTATGCCACAAGCTTTGGTGTGCACTAGATTATATTTATTTTCTTATTTGTTAGTTATAGAGTGAACATTAAACCTAGGACTCTTTTAGGGTTGTTGCATGACTATGTTAGGCTGTAGGCTTTGGAACCCTTCCTAACATGGTGTATTGTGACAAGTGATCCCCTAATTAGGTCTAGTGGATCCCCGTATTGGTCATGCTCCCACTTAAAAAATATATTCCCAATCAGAAGTGTAGGTATGCTTTATCTTATTTGAGCCAAGAATGATTTATAGACATGATGCATTTCTAATTGCATACACATATGATCGATGGATGGTCCCTTGAAAAGAAACAAGAATAATAATGACATTAACCCATGGGTGATATTAATCCAAATGAGATAATTCTTTTATGTATTGATTGAAAAAATTACTAATTTACCCAACGGTGGTTATAATTAGTGAAAAATGTTGAGACACTGATCTGACCAAAGGTAGTTATAATTAGTGGCACAAGCATATGCCCTAGTTAGGGATGATGAGTCAAAATAAAGACTTTCACATAGGTGGTTATAATCATTAAGATGATAATTATTTTTTATTATGCCCTAGTAGGGTAGATTGGCAAGTGTAACTCAAGGATATAACCTATTACACATATTAAAGATGAGCAAGTGAAAATGTAGATGCAATGGTCTAATGATTGAAGAACCCAAAATTACTAGACATACAAGGATGCACATAGTGATGAAAAATATGAATAAAAGAATAGTAATTGATTAATGGAAATGATTCGCTTATACCTACCAATGTGAAGATTATTCATCCTTAGTAACATTGATATAACTCTAATGGTTAATGGTTTTATTTGATTAAAGGTGGTGGGAGGATTTTCCAAGGGTACCAAGGAAAAAAAATTATGGCTCTATTGATTATAAGACTTCTCATGTTGATTTTTGATATAATATGTGATAGTATGCCTCATGATAGAAAACCATGAGAACTTTGCCAAAATATGCATAAATAATGACTCTTGATCCAATAAATAATTGAAAACAATGAACCAATGATAAAACCAGGATGAAAATTTTGGCATGTGAATATGGATGGAATCAATAATAATGTGTAAGGAATAACCCAATGAACACATATAAACTGAGTTGAGGCACAGTTTTCTGAAAGCAAACAAATAGGTAACTAAGTAAACAAATAACTAAGTAAACACAAACACAAAAATATTGAAAGTAAAAGTAATAGAAAGATTCATGACAATGGATTTTACCTAGTAGGGTAGATATATGATGTCTAACTAGGCTCAGATAGGAAAATGTTTTTGGATTTTGAAAATTTTGAATGTTTTTGTAATTTTAAGGTATCTTAATTCACTAAATATTGACAAGACACCACTCACAAAATGGCAAGATTATTAGCTTAGGTTGCTTGAAAAATATTAAGAGCATATGGAAAGGGGGATTGAATTGAACTCAACATAAATTGAGCATGACTTACATAGTCCCATTAGGACCTTAGGTCATAATAGTTGCACTAACACAAAAGGTGGTGAGATCCAACCTGGTAACAAGTTCTCAAATTGAAGCAAATGGCTAAGTGATTGTGAATAGTAATGGTAAGGTGATACGATAATGCATGGTAAAGGTGTTGTTTTTAAATTTTCCCATAGGTGGTTATAACTAATAACAAAAGGTGGGATATTGATTTTCCTAGAGGAAGTTATAATTAGTGGCACCAATCAAACATAAATGAGAGATAACTTGTCAGATTGATTATTTCACTACTTTCATAGACTATCATTTAAACATGAAATTATAAAACTAATGAAACTAGATCATAATCCCCTCATGTAAGGTGTGAGAATAACCAAAGGAATTAAGATAAAAAAGGGTTAGGTAAGATGGCTAAAAATAGGCTTTGGTCTAATAAGGATGACATGGTAATATTGCATATGGTATGGCATTGTTTAGGATCATGATGGTATGAATATTGAATAAAATGGTGATAGGGTTTCCTTTAAGTGTTAAAGTAAGGTAAATGTAAGTGTTTTAAATAATGATAAAGGGAATGGCACAATGAAAATGACAAGGTATATGGAAAATGGAAAAAACAAGGTAAATGTTTTTAACCAAGGTGAATGATTATGTTGTTCCTATTGATATGGAGATGCACATCATAATCAACATATGATACAACTAGAATAATTAATCATGTAAAAACCTAGCCCACACCTATTATGAATAGTTTCTCTATTAAGAACCTACTATAGATTTAGATTCCAATAATGTTGTCATTGTGATCTTCAGTGGTCATTGATTTTATTTCCTTCAAATGTTGAGATAAAGTATCTTTATATCCTCTGTAAAAGAAAGTATGACCAGGGATGATACATATAGATAAATAATGGATGATAGTTTATATTTGAAAATGTTGTTACCAAAATTTGTCACTCATTTTTGGGATAACATATGAACTATTTTGGTCCTGTAGGCCAAAATTCCCTCTTCCCTTCTCAAAAATTATTCTGGGCATTCAAATTCTCCATTTTTAAAGCTTTTTTAGCTAACAAACTCCACAAGTTCATTTTTATAGACTCTACAGGCTCAAATCTACAAACTCT
Source organism: Torreya grandis (assembly GCA_037957365.1). NCBI lineage: Eukaryota > Viridiplantae > Streptophyta > Pinopsida > Cupressales > Taxaceae > Torreya > Torreya grandis. The sequence continues at coordinate 52,631 of JARHVA010001636.1, read as the reverse complement.
ATAGGCTTAAATCTATGGACTTTGCAGACTTAAATCTACAAACTTTATAGGTTCATTTCTACAGAGTCTGTAGGTTCATTTCTACAGACTCTGTAGGTTCATTTCTATGGACTCTGTAGGAAAGAAACAAGCTCTCAACACTTGGGCATTTTTAGGATAGGTTCAACACCTTGGTTCAACCAAAAATGTTCTTTGACAAGCTTCAAAAAAGGAATGAACTGTTGAACCTTGAACCAAAATGGTTCAGAGGGTTTAAAGGTTCAAAAGGTTCAAAGGTTCAAAGGGTTCAAAGGTTCAACAACATCAGAAAGCTTAAAGAGTTAAGTGCTTTGTCAAAATTTCAACAAGTTCAACTACTTCAATAAGTTCAAAGGCTTTGAAGAACAAAGGAATGAACCATTGAACCATTGAACCGTTGAACCTGGAACTGAATTGGTTCAATGGGTTCAATGGGTTTAATCAGTTAGAAGATACCAAAACACTTAGTGAAAAGAAGAAGGCTTGAAATGTTGAACCATTGAACCTTGAACCAAAATGGCTCAAAGGTTCAATGGGTTTAAAGGGTCAAAGGTTCAACAAGTAGATGGTTCAAAGGGATTAGTTCAAGCAGTCAATTAAATGAGTGGAACAAAAGATTAAATTATTGAACCATTGAACCTTAAACCAAAAAGGGTTCAATGGTTCAAAGGTTCAAGGGTTCAACATGATTGGTTCAAAGGAGTGCCCCAAAGTTGAAAGAACAAGTGCCCTTGCAGAGGGCAGTGAACTAAGGATAGGTACCCTTATGGAGGGTAGGTAACATTGGTTCAAAGATAAAGATAAAGTGATAGAACAAAGAATGAACAAATGAACTGATTAAACCTTGAACCAAAAGAGTTCAAAGTTCAATGGTTCAAAGGTTCAATAGTTTAAAAGAAGTGCCAAACAAAAGAAGGAAGCAGATGTTTCTAGAGACTAGTTCAAAGGGATGGTTCAACCAAAGACCAAGAAAGTGATTGAACCAGGGAAGCGATTGAACTAGGGAAGTGATTGAACTAGGGAAGCGATTAAACCAGGGAAGCGATTTAACTAAGGAGGTGATTGAACCAAGGAACCGATAAAGACCACTTGAACTATTCAATTATTAAACTGATGAACTTTCAAAGGTTCAAAGGTTCATGGTTCACTATAGTTCAAATAATTAGCAACTAATGACATCCCCATGGATGTCAAATTTAAGATAAGGAAATATTAATCAATTTTCAAATATGGCGCAGACCCTGTGAACAAATTTAGTGACCAGCTAAAGAGATAGCCTGAGAGCTCAAATCACATAGATAAGGACAAAATATAGCAAGGAAAGGGGAAATGATGGAGAAAGATCAGAAATATCTACACATGGGATATGTTTCTAGAAGGTGAAGCAGCCCACTAGGTGGACATCAGGGAACATGAACATTCAATGGTGTAGCCTAGTTTTTTACATTAAGTAAAGTGAATGAAAAGTTGTACACACATCAAGAAACACATCAGGCAACCCATATTTAAGACCAATGCTTGATTCTAGCATAGCCCATGAACAAAATTTAAAATGCATTGAATACATTAAATGCATCATAGGCCATTTTTGTGAAAGAAAGCACACAAGTCTTTCTTGGAGAACTATATATTGGACTCTCTCTTATTTTATTAAAAGAGATCTCTTAGTTATTAGGAACAAAACTCTGCCCAAATTGAAAGGCATTACTGAGACTTTGAGCTTAGATTGTTGATCATATTTCATTATTTGAAAAAGAAAACAAGTGAATTTTTAGACAATATTCTAAAATAGCTTGGTTGTTGGGGAAATTATTCTTATGTTTTTTTCCTTAATACATTTTTTTCCATTTAATTAAATAAAAAAATTAGTGAAAGTAATCAGGAAGGTGTCTTGAAGCTAGATGTGGAGAGACTTTGTGCTACCATAATTGTCATTAGTTTGTCTATTTTCTATTTCTGTGTAAAGGATATTAGGATGAATTTATGCCCTCATTATCCTTCATATTTCACTCTTTGGCAATTGAGGTGGAGACTTTGTGCTACATTTCATCTTGTTGTGTTACTCCACCCTATTACAGTTACTTGTCACTACCTGAAAGGTTCCTATTGTCTACTGAACAACACTTCTGAAAGAAGAGGAGTGCCTTCTATCATTTCATCAAGATTTCCCCTTTGATTTGTGAACATCATCTCTAAAAAAAGAGAGATGGATGGTTTTATCATACCTATGAGTGTTATTTTTAGCTTATTTATAGTGTGTGTGTGTATATATATATATATATATATATATATATATATAGTACCTTATAGTTATAGGGAACTTCCCCTTGATGAGAGGAGAGATTTGTCCATCTCTGATGTGGTAAAACTACACATTTGTCTGACCAATCTCCTTATGCTATGGATGAAGAGACCTATTTTACTCATCAGTTAGCTGATTGACAAAATATTCACCCAACAATTTTTGGTGACTCCACTGGGGAATCAAACAAATTGTTCATATCCTTATCCATTATATACTATGGCAACTCTCATTTGGGTCTTACCCATTATCATTATAGCCTTATCCATTTATCCCATTGTGAAAGAACAAGATGCTCCATTGCTTTCCCATTGTTAATTTTTCCTTCCAGCTTCATGCCAACAATTTTTGGCGACTCCGCTGGGGAAGAACGTGTAGTTTGAAGCCTCAAGCTTCAAGCTAAAGTAGTGCTAGTTCTTTTCCATTTTTATTTTTACACTCTAGTAGATCCATGGTATATGCAAATCAAAAGGGATAAAGGTATTGTTGACCTTGTATTTGAGTCGGTAAAACAAAATAATTTTGATTTGTTTCCTTCACCATCTCACCTCCAAAAAACTAAGAGCTTTCCTCCTACTAAAGTCAAGTCTCCATTACTGGGCAAAGTGTCCATTTCTACTATTAATAGATCTTTGTCAATACCCCCTCTAAGATTTTTTATTCCACATTTCCATAGTCATACAATAGAAATTCAAGGCCCTTGGGGTAACTCTTTTGGCCCACTCAATTTAACTCCACCTCTACATGAGCTACCATGCAGTTCAAGGAAAAATTTCCCCAAGTTCTATGATGATGGGAAAGTTCATCCTGATGAACATATTAAAGCCTTCAACATAGCCTATGGCATAATAGGTGTGAAGTATGAGGATGTAGCATTTAGGTTGTTCATGGAAAATTAACGAGGTGCTATTATAGATTGGTTATATCATTTGTAGGCCTAGACTGTGACTAACTAGAACACTCTCAAAGCCAAATTTGAATCCAGATTCAAGCCTGCAGAAGATATACATGCCCTGATAGCTCAAATCACAAAAATGAAGGAGCCTCATGAACGAATGAGGGATTTCATAGCCAAGTTTGACAAGCTGAGGAACACAATTCTTGTAATTGCTCAGCCTACACCTGAGAATCTCAAATGTTTCTTCATCAACTCTCGGCTACCTGAAGTGAGTTTTTTGCTGAGACATGCTAGCCAAATAGACCTTACTATAGCTCAAGATTTAGCCACTGAGGTGGAAGATGACCTTATCTTGACAGAAAAGATAAGGAGAGATTCTAATAGAGGTAAATCTTCTTCATCTTCTAAATATCCATCTATAGGTACCACTAATCCAATGGTGCAAAAGCTAGAAAATGAGTTTCTAACTCTCAAAAATAAAATGGTGCAAGGGATATCTTTAGCTCCTTCATATAGAGATATGAAAAGGAGGACATTACCCATTCATTCATACCAAGGCAATGTTATCAGGAATCAAGGACAGCCAAACCATCTTCCTCCCCTATAGGGGAAGCTTGCCATTAAAGCACCCCCAACCAATTCAGTAGTTGGATATCTTGAAATAGAATCTGATTTCTCTTTCCAGACTAAATTAAACTAAGAAAATGATGTTAATCTCCTTGCAGAAGTCTAAGAAGAATTAGCTGGTGACTCCAACATTGCTTTCCTAAATTATTAGGATGAACCCAAAGATAAAGGTGAAATAGTTGATGGATCATATGCTATATTCACATAGTCCCAAAACCAGTCAGCCCAATAAGCTGATAAAGTAAAAATAGGGGAAAGTTCTTAGCCTACAATTTCAAATGCCAAATGAGGAACTTCTCTACCTTTCCAGCCAAAGGACCCAGTGAGTAATAAAAAGGTAAGTACATCAAACATTCCTCCATCTTCAACTTCAATTCTACAGATCATACCACCCCTCCTAAAAATTAGAAAGATGAACTGCCTTCTTCTATTCCTATTCCATTTCAGTCATTTGACATAATCAACCATGTCAAGAAGACCAAAATTCAAATGTCTGAATTTGAATTCTTGCAATCCAATCCTGAGTAGTTCGATAGGTTAGTTCAGTGTGTAAAGAATAAAGCCATCCCTACAAGATAAGATGTTAAAAAAGTAACTCATGATCCCCCAAGGAACATGTCCATCCCAAAAAATCTTGTCATTACTCCTCCAACTACCCCTAGTAAAATAGAGCCTTTCTATGTTTCCCTATTGATAAATGGTCACAAAGTAAGCAATTGCATCATAGACTCAGGTGCATCTAACAACCTCATGCCTGCCAAGGTGGTAGAATCTCTTGGAATCACACTGACCAAAACCTTTAGGAGATGTTTCTCTATGGAGAACAAATAAGTACCTCTACTAGGACAAATCAAGGACACCCAATTTGCATTTGCAACATTCCCAGACAAAAGAATCAAGATGACAGTCTTGGTGGTTGATGTTCCAACCTCATGGCATTTTTTTAGGGTGAAATTTCTACAAGAATGTTGGTGGAGAATTGATGATGGACCTATCTGAAGTGAGGATCCCTATAAAAGGCATCATGTAGAGGCTACTTCCTAAAAAGGAATCAAAATATGTTATCACTCAGACATCAGTGCCTGAAGCCCAAATTTTGTTTAAGTCTTTAGACATGGGTAATTATTTTTTGACCATAGAAGATACTCATGTTTCAGATGATGAAACTACCAAAAATGATAGTCTAAAAATTAGTTCAGATAGAATAGCAGAAGACATGTTAGAGCACAATGCAAATCTAGAAGAATTCTCCCTTTCAAGTAAAGAGAAATCTAAGAAAGGATCAGTTTCAAATAAGGTATGGATGCTAGAATTTGATGGTAGTTGTTCTTCTACCAATTTAGGAGATGAGATTGTGTTGATATCTCCTCAAGGAGATATTTTTCCTTCATCATACAAGTTACAGTTTAACAATATTAACAATACTACTAAATATGGATCTCTTCTGCTTGGATTGAAAACTGCTAAAGACAAGGGCATCAAACTCCTTCATGCCAAAGGAGATGTCGAGTTGGTGGTTTGTCATGTGAGAAACCTATACCAAACCAAAAATGAGAGATTGCACCACTATCACAATCTAGTCTGGGATAAAATTGAAAGCTTTGATGCTTTTAGCATCTCTACCATACCCAAGGATTTCAATGACAAAGCTGATGCACTGGCAATTTCAGCAACTCTCTTAGTCCCTCACCCAGACTTCACTAAAGACAAGTAAACCATCGAGATAGTCTTCTAACCAAGTGTACCTAATAATGCTAGTCATTGGTAGGTATTTAACAATGACAACCAAATTATTGCCTTTTTGGAGCAAAAATATAGCTTCAAATAACTTCACTTCAGAGGTAGTAAGCTCTAGAAACTCAAATCAGCTCCTAAAATGAACTCAGATGTAGGTGAAGAATTCCTATAGCTAAAAGGGAATAAAACTCCCAAAGGAATAGTCTCTCTTGAGAAACTATTTGACAAGCATGATAGGTTCATCAAATAGCAACAAATGGATTCAAGCTCCTCCTAGGGGTTTGATTAGATAAATTTGGGTACCAAGGAAAATCCCAAGATGGTAAACATTAAGAAGTGCTATACTCTGGAGGAGACACTCAAATTTACTGACCTACTTTGCCATTACATGGATGTTTTGGATTAATCTTATGATGATCTGAAGCCACTTAGGCCTAAGGAAATTCACCATAAAATTCCTCTCAAGGATGATTCAGTACCTTATAAGAAAAAATCTAGGTAGTACAATCTGAAGATATCAGGTACTATTCTATCAGAAATACAAAAAATGCTAAATGTTTCTAATTATTTTCAATTTTCACATTCAAAAGGGATGAGAAACTAAAATAATGGTTAGGGGTTTGTATGTACCTAGATGAAATTTGCACATCATATCCAGACAATTGAAGGAACTCCTCTTTGGCTATGGAGGATGACACCTATAGAAGAAAGAGAACTCAAACATAGAGATTGTTAGATAGAGATAAGGTGGATTGCCAAGTGATATGCTCAGTCTTAGAAGCACAAAGACTTCCTTAAGGGATGACAGTCCACTTGTTGATAAAAAGAATGTTAGATAAAGATAATGATGAAAAACTAAGCAAGAGAAATAGAAATAATGTGTACCTATAGTCTATTGTCAGTCTGTCACAGTCGCTGATGTCGGTAGTTCTACCGGTGTCAGTTGGTCAAGTTGCCCATGTTGATTATTCTACCGACATCGATAGGGCAAATGGTTGATTTCGGTCAGGGCAATGGCCTTGGATAGGCTTTGGGTGAGTTTCTGGTTGATGTCTTTAGTCGATAAAATGGTCTGTGGTAGTCTAAAAGTCTATGCAGGATTGCAAAATAATAGATAGGGTCTTAGGAGGGACAAGGGTAGAGGAATAGGTTGTCAAAAGGGGTAAGAGTATGAAGAAGGCTTTTCAACCTTTCTAAGAAGGAGGAAGTTAGGTCGGGTCTAGTTGATAGCTGGGTCTGGTTGATAATATTATTTAGAAGTAATGAATAAAAAACTGATTACTGATATAGTCTAAATAATTGAAATGAAATAGAGGAAGAATACTTAGCTCTGCCTGGGGGAGATCCACAGGTGTAGAAGACTTGTTGCTGATTTTGCTGATGCAGAAGACTTCCTACAATGTTTCAATTAAGGGTGGAGTGACTGATGTAGAGTTCTTATAGCCTGTGATGCTTAGTGTGCATCTAAGAGAGAGAGAGAGAGAAGTTAGATTTTGGGTCTATGATTCAGGGCTATGATCCAGGTTTGTGATTCATCTTCTGTTCGGCCTACAAGTTGGTTTTAAGTAATTGACGCTGGCTATCCCACCAGTGTTGGCCAACTGGTAATTGACGTTGGCCGCTAGAAGATGGGTAAAAAGGCTAAAATTAGCCTTTTGCCCATTCCTCTGTCTGCTGAGGTTAGTGGTCATTGATAAACGGTCTGAAGGTGGGTTTAATGGGTTTGAGAAGTTAGTGGGAGGGTTGAAATGGGGTTTAAGTAATTAAGATTATCCAAAGGGTGATGGAGGTATCCAAGGAGAGGTATCCAAGGTGGGGTGAGGTGTCATGGGTGATGTGTCAAGGGTGGTATTATTAATTTAAAATAGGTAATTTATTTTAAATTAATAAGTGTGTGGGTTAGGAATGTTTATAAGTGGACCAAGGGGACCAAGGGTGGGTCGACCAAGGAGTAGACACATTTTCAGTGTCTACATTTGCCCCTTTTTGTCTTGTTGGTTATTCTGACGAATTGTAAGACAAAAATAGGAGAAAGTTGCCCCAAGTATGGGATAAGGTCATTTTTGTATTGTTGGTTGTTCTAGTGAACTACAAGACAAAAATAGGAGTTGGTTTCCCTAGATGAGGGATGAGGTATTCCCCCTCAAAGCAGGAGTCGAGGGAAGGTCACCTAATATCGGGTGTTGATTTGATAGATAGTGGATGGATATGGTGAAGTATGAGTGTGAACGCTGCAAAAGTTGAGATTGCATGTATACCACTTCACATGATGGTCAGGTCAAATTGTCGCAAGTCAAGGTCAAGAAGTGTTAAAATTGAAATAACTTGGCCCTAGCATTTAGTCATAGCTGATTGGGTTATTTGATCCAAGCTGTAGCTCCAATGGTCATCATGTTCCAAGTATCCCGAGCTCAAGAAGTGCTCTTAGAAAACATGAAAATGTCACAAGTAGTGGGGATCAACTTGCTCACGATCTAATACTTGTGAGGGTCATAATGTGATGCACACAATTTTGCTAACTATTCATGAGGTAGCATATATGCAATCAAAAGAACCAAGGCAAAGTTATCTCAAAATTGGTCATGGTCTAAGGAGATAGGCGTGATCTCTATGGTTGTTGGTCACATTGGGTTGAGATATAAGTGATCTCAAGTGTTCCCTATGAGGAGTCGAAAATGACTTCTACTGTGGGGGCTAGTTGTTTGGTCATGATTTTGGGTTGGGATAGGTAGCTGGTCCATTAGATGGATGGACGAAAGAATGGCCGAGCTAACCTCAGAAGACCCCATGTCAACTGAGTGCTACCTATATAGCCCATGTTTGAAGGGCCTCAGGCTAATGTAGTTCTCCCAAAAGGGAGGAAAATGGTTGATTGTGGATGATTTTGGACTAGGTTAAGTCATGGTTAAAGGTTGACATGGTTTGTCCATCAAGTAGACAAATAAACGGATGTGACCGAGCTAACCCCAAAATATGTCATGTCAGCTGAGTGCTGCCTACATAGCCCTTGTTGGAAAGGCCTTAGACCAATGTAGTTAAGGATGGTTGATAGGTTGGTTTGGTCAGGTTATAAATGATGAGGGTATGATGATGTTACAGCCTTTTCCATATTATGTGATGGTGTATTCTGTAACATTGGCTATGGTTTTTCATCCCTAGCAATTTTCCATATTGGTGATGGTGTATGCTAAAAATGAAATGAGTTGATTTATGCTTCATCAAGTAATGGTTTATGCTTGGCATAAATTGTGTGGTCAATAGTTTCTATGTGTATTGGTTTCCATAGAAACTAGTGTCAATAGGCTATGAGAATGTTAGTGGTCTGAAAAAGATTTGGTTGAAAAATGATTTGGTTGAATGTGACAAAGGTATGGAGGAAGTGAAAGGCATGTTGCTCTTTCATTGACAAGGACAATAATGATAGCATAGGTAGGGGGTTTTTAGAAATAAAATCCCCGTTCATGCATTACGTCGTCGACCATTGGTTGTGTTAGAGAAGTAATTGAATCACTTTGACATTAACATGAGCTCAAAATCCCTTGAATATGTTGGGGTAATAGGTTTGATTATGTGAGGTGGGAGGATAGCGTAACCCTTTTTAGCAAGGATAACTTTGCCCTTTTTCATAGGTGGCCCTGAGAATGACTATAGGCAAGTCCATGACTTAATTCTTTTTTTGGTAGACTGATCAATGCAGGAAGTCTACATGGGGATGTCATTTTGTTTTGTGGTCATTTGTGAAGCTGATTGATGTGGGAAGCTTCTAAGAGAGTGTTGTTTGTAGCAAGATATTTAGGCATAGCCATCCTTCGAGGGAGTGGTCTATATTTTTGCTTTATATGTTTTTGAGGGCTTTGAATAGCTATCCTTCAAGGGAGCAGTCTATTAGCTACAACAATGATGATGTAGCTGTCCTTCGTGGGAGCAGTCTACATTTAGAGTGTTATGACCTTTTGATATTTTGTTTGAAATCTCTATTTATTTTTGATAGGATTTGTAGTCATAGACAAGACTATAGAAGTTTAAGGGCTCCCTTTTATTAGGACAAAGCATCCATATTTTATAAAAGGGTCACATAGTGTTTGTGTAGGGTAACAGGGTTGAAAGGAATGAGGATTAAAATGATAGAGGTTGCTCAAGGGATGAGCTCAAGTTAAATATCAAGTGAATGAGTACTTGATTAACAGTAGAATGGTCACAAATGCAAGGCATTAAGAGGCTCAGGTTCTAGTCGGCCTTCAAGAGAAGACAGACGATAAGTCCCTAATCCATACTTGTGCATTATGATGTAAGGTCTGAGCCAATTAAGAGAAAACTTGCTTCGTTTACTTCTTTCCATATTGGTCACGTGTTAAAGATGATTAAGAAGTTGGTTGATGTTTGGTCGATGCTTGGATTGGTTGATGTGTGGTCAATGCTTGGTTGATTTATACTTGGTCAATGCTTGGTTGGTTGATGTTTGGTCGATGGTTGATGTCTGGTCGATGCTTGGTTGGGGTCGATAGTCAATAAAGTCAAATTCCCCCAGTCGCAAGGAGAATGTTTGAGAAATGGTTGGATAAGATGGAGAGAAGACATTGAAGCTTCTCTTTGTCAAGGAGTGCAACTCGAGGATGCATTTTGTGAAGCTTTTGCTTGACAGGCTTAGCCTCTAGATTTGTGACGATGTTATGAATGGCAATGTTAGGGTTGATGCCAGGCATGTCGCTATAAGTCCAAGCGAAGGCTCTGCTATGGTTTGAAAGAAATTTGGTGTAGTCAAGTTGTTCTTGGGCATCTAAAGATTGACCGATCTTTAAAACATGAGGAACATCAGAAGATAGAAGGTTAATGTCAATGGTTGATTCATTTAACATAACCTACATTTTAAAAGGAAGGGAGCATTGAATGAAAGAGTCACCGGCACCCATGTAGGTGAGAATGGCATCATTGTCTATGCAGTGGACAATGTTGATGGTTGTAGATTCATAGTCTATCATGTTGGGATAAATAGGAGGGAGAGACCTAGATACCCCACCTAGTTGATAGGTTAGGGATTCCAAGTGGATGGTGTTTATGCAAAAAAAAAACTAGGAGGGATGGAAACCACCAACTCTGTAGGTGAAGATGGGAGGATAGGCGAGTTTAGAGGTGATTGGTTTATGATAGGTTCAAAGCAAGGGTTTTTAGGAGCTTCGGTAGGTTCTTCAAAACCCAGGCCATGTCGCTTCTTGGCATTCTTTATGGCCTCATCATTTGGTGGCTCAATGGGTAGGTGGGAGCCTTGTTCATATCGCCTAAAGCCAAAACCTTTCCATGCACACCTATAGAGATAGGTATGAGAAAAGTTTGGATTGCCAAGAAAAGAGAAGTTAGATGTGAATAGTTGAGGTGATGAAAGAGGATTCCCATATAGATGAGATTTGTTTGAAGATTGGGAGGACCATAAGGGATGACCATTCTAATTTGATGGTCATAGCTTGGACTGTGATGAATTTGTCTATACTCTTGAGGAGTCTAGAACATGTCTAAGGTGAGTAAATGATACTCTCCAAGTGAAAGTCATTAGAAGATATCTTCCATAGGGTCTTTTGTCATCAGTTGAGGAGGTGGTGTAGGTGTAACCACTGTTTTCGTACTGGTTAAAGCTTCCACAAGTGGAGGTGGTGTTTGGGTCGATGTATTAAGAGGAAAGAGAACATCATTGGGTTGATAAGTCATGTTACACATCTTAAAAGGGGATAGGTCTATGGGAATGACATGGACTTGACTGTCATGTTCAAATTTGACACAACGGTGTAGTGTAGAAGGGACAAAGGCCATGGCACAGATCCAAGGTCATCTTAATAGCATGTTGTATTGGAACTCTCCCTTGATGATGTAGAAGAGCTTTAGGACTATTCATGGACCAAAACAAATATGCAAGATGACAGTGCTAATGGTAGTGGCAGTGGTGTCATTAAAGGATCAAAGGATTATGCCAATTTTTGACACGCAATTCTTTGGGAGGTCTAATTGGTCATAGGCATGGGTGGAAATGATATTAATGCTGGTGCTGCCATTAATCATAACTTGCTTAATGTGAGTTTGATCAAAATAGGATGTGATGAAAAGGGTAACATCTTGATTTTTTGAGTTAGAGGTAGGAATTTTAGAATTGCTGAAAGTAATAGAGGCAATGGGGGATAATGATTGGATTAGGGCAGTTAGTGGTTGGGGGTCCTCGAGTTAGACCTCCACTACCTGTAAGGCTCTGATTAGAGCATAACAATGTTGGGGAGAACTTTGGATGAGGTCATATAAGGTCATCTTCACGGGCATTTGGTGAAGTTGTTTCACCATAGAATCATGGATTACCCCTGAAGAAGAGGGTTGGGATGCACCCAGGATAGAAATTTTGGGTTTGGGTGGTTGAGGTGGTTTGACAAATGGGTAGGTCCAAGGAATAGCAGCTTTTTCTTTTGCTTTATCCTTTTGTGACCTAGTGGCCACACTGATGGTGTTAATTTCAAATAGAGGGGGTGAAGGCGGTAAAGGGACCATAGTCTATTAATGGGATGCCGATGATGGTGAAGAATTTTGAGAGATATGGGAAGGTGTCAGACGTTTGTCGATAGTGTCCTCAAGAAGAAGGGTGTCTTTTTCCATATATTGGCAAATGACAACCTTGAGGGCACAAAAATTCTTGGTATCATGTCCCAGAGTGCGATGATATAGGTAAATTTTTGTATCATTGAACTAGGATGGTTTTGATCTGAGAGGTTGAAATGGTTTAATAGGTGGAAGGGTTAGGCTGAAAGTTAGCAAAAGTCAGCACAGTATCAAAGCATATGAACCCACTAAAGGGTTCATGCTTGTTGATGCACTAGGTGTTGATGACTTTTGCTTGGGAGTTGTTGAAGGAGACTTTTGTACCACCTTTTGGGTTGGTGGTGTAGCCACTTGCGTAGATGAAACTTTCTTTGTGAGGGGTGCCAAATTTTTTAGAGGAGGTAGGCTTGTGGTGGGTAAAGGGAGTAATAGAGGTAACTTGTTTTGGTTAGGGGTTGGAGTAGGGAGTACTCCTATTATGGTAGAAGGATGAGGGCCCAAAATGGAGGGCAATGATGATGGTGGAGGAGGAGTTTGCCGACGTGGTTTAGTAGCCTTCTTTGGTTTGGTTTGAGGACTACTATTGGGCGAGGCAAGGTTCAAGTCTACCTTCCCTTGCAGGTGAGTGAGGTTAGGTATGGGGCAAACTCTGAGGGATTTAATCAATTTTGATATGGTGGATGTTTGTGAAGTTTTAGGTTCTGATGTGGATGGTTGGGATTTTAAAGGTTTGGAAGTAGAAGTCTGGTCTTTATTGGAAAATTTTAGAGATTTTGTCATAAGAGGGTTGGCAGCACGAGATGAGATGAGACATGTAAGGTGAGGAGCTTTGAGTCACTCCCACAATGCCTCATGCTCTAATTTCCTCAAATGGAGAAGTCCTAGTTTCTTCGCTAATCAAGAGAATGGTTGGAAAGATGTTGGATGAGGCTTTGGTTGCTTAAAAGATGTGGGTGGTTACGAGACCAAAAATGTGTTAGATGTAGCAATTTCAGACCCAAGGCATGGGGAAGTCATAACCAGATCATCTTTGGTCAAAGAAGGTGAAGAGACAGGTTCTTCTCTTGGTGGAGAAGTAATCAGAGAATGTGGCTCCTCAAGAAGATAGAGGGCAAGGATGATTGTGCCTTCTACTTGTGGTTGAGGAGTAGGAAGGGTAGGGTCCTCCATTGGTAGTAGGAAGGATGAAGGTGGGGCTAGCAGTGCTGGTATGGTCAAGGCATCCTCCAATATAAGAGAGGTCAATGGAGAACTAACAAGAGAAGATAGTTCATCCACTTGTGGAAGATGAATGGGAGAAGAAGACTCTTTCACCTATGAAAGACCAATAAGTTGACTAACCTCTTAAGACTGTGAGAGAGGTTAGTCAGGCATAAGAGGAGAGACCATGTTGACTGTGCGTATATTACACTCTTGGGAGTCATCAGCCATGGTTTACACATTGTTTTGGCTAGGGGGATGGTTAGGAAAAGGTTGTCTAAAGATGTTTATGTTTTGATTGGGTGGTGCATTTGGGTTATCCAAGACTAGATCACCTTTATCTAACATGTCTTGAATGATGTTCTTGAGAGTCTTACAATTGTTTGTGTCATGGCCTTTGACATGGTGATAATTGCAAAAGTAATTCTCCTTGTACCATGCCGGGATGGCATGTGAAGGATCAAATTGAGGTGGTGGTCAAATTTGGGGGAGATTGAGGACCCCCTACTTGACAAGTTTATCCAACACGGACGCGTATGATTCTCTGAGTGGAGTATATTGACGTTGCACGTATCGTTGTTGGAATTGTCATGTAATACTTTGAGATGTGGAAGGTTCAGATTGGTTGGTTGTTGTTGAAGATGATGATCTAAGTACCATAGCATTTGTTGATCCCTTAGATTTGGAATTAGAAGAAGAAGATTTGGAGGAAGAGTCATTTGACTTGGCATTGGGGTTTTTACTCTGCAATTTGAATTTATTTTCCTCAACGGCATGTAGTTCAAGCTTCCTAGCCATAGTGAAAGCTTCGTCAAATGTGCAGAATGTTTGGACCCACAAAGTAGAGGAAATATGTTTGGCACACACTTGTGAAAAGAGCTCAATGAGCTCGTGTTGAGGTAAAGAAAAGGAGAGCTGGTTGATTAAGCCTCTCCAACGGGCAAAAAAATTGCCTATTGATTCATCGTCAAACTATTTGATAGAGTATAGGTCTGTGATGGAGACTTTTTTGGTGATGTTGATCGAAAAGTGGTCAAGGAAAAGTTGAGCTAGCTAGGTGAATGTAAAAGAGCGTGACTGGTAATAGAACTATACCAATCGAGGGAAGCACTAAAAAGTGACATGGGAAATGCCAATAGTAATAATGCATCATCATGGGCTATAAGGTAACAAGCGTGTCTAAATGCTTATAAATTCTATTGTGGGTATTCCTAACTCTAGAAATGAGTAAACTTGGGAAGTTCCCACTGACTGGGATATGGTCAGATTGGTACTAAAGGATGAATGGGTTCATTACAAATTTGTTCATATGAGAGGATATTTCTTGAACCCAAAACAGATGTCTCAAGATTAGACATCTTGTCCATCAACATATTGATTAGATCAGTTGATGGATTTTTAGGTGGGGCACCCCTTAGATTGTAGGGCACTTGGAAGGTGTTAGGAGGGGCGTATGGCATAGTTGGTTGCACTTGAATAGGTGTAACATATTGGTAACTAGTCATAGGGACTGATGTCAAAGTCAAGGGTGGTTATGTCATGAAGCTAGGGGGCACAACTTGGCTTGATGTCACCAGAGGTGGTTGGATGGTGGAAACACTAGCCAAAAGACAAGTAGCCACCTTGGTGTTGATGGGTGCAAGAGTAGGTGGGATGGAGACAACTAGGTTTTGGAATGGTGTAGAACTTTGTTGAATAGTTTGCGGTTGGTGGGGTACCAAAACCCCAATGGAAGTAGGCCCAGAAATAGAAGGAGAAGCCACAATTTAAAGATTAGTCATGGTCAGGTTATTAGTTGAGGCAATGGCTTGGGTTTTTATGGGTTGAATTACAGAGGTGGCTGATACGACTGTTGTCTCAACTAAGGAGGTTGGCATCCCATAAATTGGGTTGCCTAAAGAGTCTCACATTTGACTTCTCATGAGATAGTGCTGAAGGGCCTTGACATTGAGGTCAAGGAACCTTTCAAAGTCTTGTTCCCCTTCGGGAACAATAGGGGGTTGAGTCAGGGTTGGTTGGGTAGGAGTTCATTTAGTCTCTAAATGATACTCCATTAGAGGACTTGTTATGGAGGGTGAAGGCGAAAGTGGTTGTTGTCTTGTGTGGTCAACAAGAGTTTTGGTTTGAATACGTGTCAAAACCATCCAAGGCAAGAGGGGGGGTTTAGGTTTTGAAAACTGTATGTTTTAGCCTCAAAAAACTAGAATGTGTTTTTGACAGTTAGAAGGTTAGGTTTTTGGCTTGATGTTTTGAGAATAAAATTTTTGACAGTGATTGACGTCGGGAAAAAAATTGATGCCAGTGAAAAAAGTTGTCGATGTTGGTCAGATAACTGATGTCAGCAAAGAAAGTTATCGACGTCAGTGGAAAAACTGATGTTGGTTATTATGTATTTCTAGAAACTTTAGAAGACTGAAAAGTTTTGGAAGAAAGAAGAAAGTCTGAGTTGTTTTGGGAACTCAGAATGTGACCTCACCAGCTCAAAAAACCAGATAGAGACAAAAAA
Source organism: Torreya grandis (assembly GCA_037957365.1). NCBI lineage: Eukaryota > Viridiplantae > Streptophyta > Pinopsida > Cupressales > Taxaceae > Torreya > Torreya grandis. The sequence continues at coordinate 36,773 of JARHVA010001636.1, read as the reverse complement.
ATAGATGAAGACAAGCAGCCCCTAAATGTTAATTCCTAAGAATAAATTTTAGAGTCTTGTTGGCTTATGCCTTAGAAGAGTATGTTTGGGAAGTTGGCTTTTAAAATGGGTCCTAGAAGAAGCAGTCTAAGGTTGGTTTTGGGTTAGTTTAGGTGCTCAAAAGTCTGTATTAAGTTCCATATGTGTCCTGGTGCTAAGAAGCAAGCTCCCCTCACTTCACGATCTTAGAGATAAGCTGGGTTGCTTAGCCAGTATATACTTCCCCTAGAGTTTATACTCTACCAGAGAATAGAGTGGGTTCTCCCCTTGGTAGTGAAGTCCAAGTAGGATTACCAGGAAGGGTAAGGTATCCGCTAGGTGATGAAATCCTAGTCAGACCTTGTCTCAGGTATGTTTAGATGTTTGATTTGTGATAGTGGTCTGGTCGTGTAACATAAGTGTGCTATGATTTATTCATAATGATTTTTAATTACTAGATGTGAGAGCTAAGTATGCATTTAGGCAGAAATGAGATGCAATAAATTTTAAGCCCAAATTGAAATGTGTGTTTGGATGCAAATAAATTGAGAAAAGAGTATAAACTTTGCTACTCTAAGATGCAAGAGGAAAGGTGACAAGAAGAAAAAGAAAAATTCTTTTTAACTTGCTTATGATGTCTTTTTGAAAGAGATAGAAGAAAAGGATGCAAGAAGAGATCTAATGCACCTATATGAAAGTTTGTTTTTAGAAGAGAAAGAATGATGAACCCAAGGAAAATTCTAGAGGTCCCACCAAGCATGCTAGAATGTTTCTAGTTGTTTTCACTTTTCACATTCAAAAGGGATGAGAAACTAAGATAATGGTTAGGGGTTTATATGTACCTAGATGAAATTTGTGCACCGTATCCAGACGACTGAAGGAGATCCTCTTTGGTTGTGGAGGATGACACTTGTAGAAGAAAGAGACTCAAACACAGAGATTGTTAGATAGAGATAAGGTGGACTGCCAAGAGATATGCTCGGTCCCAAAAGCACAAAAACTTCCTTGAGGGATGATAGTCCACTTGTTGATAAAAAGAACATCAGATAAAGATAATGATGAAAAACTAAGCAAGATAAATAGAAACAATGTGTACCTGTAGTCTGCTATCAGTCTCTCACAGTCACCAACATCGGTAGTTCTGTCGGCATTGATTGGTTAAGTTGCCAATGTCAATTATTCTGTTGATGTCCATAGGGGAAATGGTTGATGTCGGTCAGGGCAATGGCCTTAGATGGGCTTTGGGTGAGTTTTTGGTTGATGTCTTTGGTCGACAGAATGGTCTGTGGTAGTCTGAGAGTCTGTGTAGGATTGCAAAACAATAGATAGGGTCTTAGGAGGGACAAGGGTAGAGGAATAGGTTGTCAAAAGGGGTAAGAGTATGAAGAAGTCTTTTTAGCATTTCCAAGAAGGAGGAAGTCAGGTTGGGTCTGGTTGATAGCTGGGTCTGGTTGATAATATTATTTAGAAGCAATGAATAGAAAACTAATTACTGATATAGTCTAAATAATTGAAATGAAATAGAGGAAGAATACTTAGCTCTACTTGAGGGAGATCCAGAGGTGTAGAAGACTTGTTGCTAATGTTGTTGATGTATAAGACTTCCTACAATGTTTCAATTAGGGGTGGAGTGACTGATGTAGAGTTCATGTAGCCTGTGATGTTTGGTGTGCATCTGGGAGAGAGAGAGAGAGAAGTCAGCTTCCAGGTCTATGATTCAGGGCTATTATCCAGGTTTGTGATCCATCTTCCGTTCGGCCTATAAGTTGGTTTTAAGCAACCGATGTTAGCTATCCCACCGGTGTCAGCTGACTGGTAACCGACATCGGCAGCTAGAAGATGGGTAAAAAGGCTAAAATTAGCCTTTTGCCCATTCCTTCATCTATCGAGGTCAGTGGTCGTTGATAAACGGTCTAAGGTGGGTTTAATGGGTGTGAGAAGTTAGCGGGAGGGTTGAAATGGGGTTTAAGTAATTAAGATTAGCTAAAGGGTGATGGAGGTATCCAAGGAGAGGTATCCAAGGTGGGGTGAGGTGTCATGGGTGATGTATCAAGGGCAGTGTTATTAATTCAAAATAGGTAATTTATTTTAAATTAATAAGTGTGTGGGTTAGGAATGTTTAGAAGTGGACCAAAGGGACCAAGCGGGGGTCAACTAAGGAGTAGACACAATTTTGGTGTCTACACTAAATTCCAAGATAATCTTCCCAATCCATCATTCCACATGGATTGCCAACATAGTACCAATGAGAAAGAAGAGTGGAAAAGTTCACCTCTATATGGATTTTAGGAATTTGGATTAGTCATACTTAAAGGATAAATTTGCTTTGCCCATCATGGACCAAGTACTTTAGATAGTGACTAGTTTCAAGATGTTATTAATGCTAGATGGCTTCTCAAGATATAATCGAGTAGAAGTTGGTGAAGCAGACCAGTACAAGACTGCCTTCACCATGCCTTGGGGCACCTTTGCATATTGAAGGATGCCATTTGGCCTAATAAATGTTGGTTCTATTTTCTTGAGAGCAATGGACCTTGCTTTCAAAGATGAAATGGGTAAGTTCATTGTGGTATACCTTGATGACTTGACCATTTTTTCCAAGCATCGCCTTGACCATGTGTGCTATTTGCAACAAATGCTAGAATGCTACCACCAAAATTGCATTTCTCTAAACCCTAAGAAGTCTATTTTTGGAGTAATAAAAGGAAATATTCTCAGACACATTATATCTAGAGAAGGTATAAAGATTGACTCAAAAAGAATCAATTCCATCCAAGAGCTTACTCTGCCCATGCATAAGACTTTGGTTCACTCTTTCTTTAGAAAAGTGAATTTTTTATGAAGGTTCATTCCTAAGTTTACCAAGAAGACTCGCCACATTATGGACATGATGAAGGGAAAGGCCACTTTCAGCTGGACTCACGAAGGCAAGTTAACATTTCAAGACATCAAGATAGCTGTGGCCCATGCCCCAACCCTGGTTTGTCTAGATTACACCAAAGGCTTCATAATGTATAGTTATGCTTCTAAACACACACTTTCAATAATTCTAGTTCAACAGAATGAAGAAGGTGTAAAATCTCCCATATCCTTCATGAGATATCCTCTCAAAGCTCATGAGCTGAAGTATTCAAACATGGAAAAGCATGCTTATGCAGTGCTCAAGGTAGTGAAACATTTCCATTTTTATATCTTGAACTCACGTGTTACTGCCTTAGTTCTTGATACCATAGTCAAATCCATACTAACTCAGTAAGAGTTTAGAACCAAAAGGGGCAATTAGATTTCAAAAATCTAGGAGTTTGATCTAGTTATTAAATTGACAAAGATAGTGCAGGGAAAAGGCATTTGTTAATTGATTACTAAAAATAGACCCAAAGAAGCAAGGCATGAAGAAAAAGAAGTAAAAGACACACCAACAGTCCTCTTTTTGTCTCCATGATGAATGAGTGGTATTCAAGTATTGCTCATTTCCTTACTTATGGTGAGTGTCCTACTCACTTATCGCATAAAGAAAAGAGGACTGTTAAATTGAAAGATACCAATTTTCTCCTCTAAAACAATGGCTTGTATAAGAGGAGCCTTGATGGAGTGTTCCTTCGCTGCGTAGATAAAGAGCAAAAAAACCAACTTTTGAGGTCCTTCCATAATTTGGCCTATGGAGGACATTTTTTTGTTCCTATAACTACCCACAAGATTCTTAGAGCTAGGTATTACTTGCCTATGTTGTTTCAAGATGCATAAAAATGGGTATGAAAGTGTGAACTATGCCAACAATTCATTGGAAGACCCAAGTTAGCTGCCCTGCCTCTCAAGCCAGTAGTGATAGAAGAGCCATTTCAACAATGGGGAATCAATTTCATTGGTGCTATAAACCCATCTTCAAGTTTTGGACATGATTACGTCCTCACAACCATAGATTACTTCACCAAATGGGTGGAAGTAATTCCAACCAAACATGCTACTTCAAAAGTAGTAAGCAATTTCCTCAAGGAGAACATCATTTCCAGGTTTGGGATCTTAGCTAAGATTGTGACTGATAATGCAACCTATTTCTCTTCACATGAGATTACCTAGTTCTACTTTTATTATGGGATTAGTCTTTCCCACTCTTCTAATTATTTTGCATAAGGAAATGGCCAAGCAGAATCGAGCAACAAGAATTTGGTGACCATCATCAAGAAGCTGGTAGATGACAACCAATGAACCTGACACAAAGCATTGTTTGATGCTTTATGGGCAGACAAAATTATGCCCAAAAGGGTGATAGGTATGTCACCTTTCCAACTTTTATATGGTCTTAATGTAGAGATACTAATCACCCTAGAATTACTATCATTGAAATTGGCAAAGGCAGTTGAAGATCAGGCATATGAAAGCTCCATCGACAAGAGGATCATGTGCTTAACTGAGTTGAATGAGTAATGAACTATGGTGGTGGACCAAATTACACAACAACAAAGTCTAGTGAAGAATCTCTTCGACTAAAAATCAAAAAACCATAATTTTTAGATTGGTGATCAAGTTCTATTATGAGATAAGAGAAGAGAACCAAAGGTAATGCATGGGAAATTTGATTCCCTATGGAGAGGCCCGTTCACTATCCATGAGCTCAATGGTGAGAATAGTTTCTTGTTGAAGTACCAATATGGCACACCCTTTTCTCTGCCTCACAATGGGTAGCATCTGAAGCACTTTAACTCTTGAAGTATCAAATAAGATTACCTATACATATGTATATTTGTATAGCTTTTAGTTCTATTTTGTGCTTTTCATTTTCATTTTTGGCTCCTTTATTTTTGGATATCATTATTCCATAGCCCAATGGCACACTTCAAGGCACTGGAGATTCTAGTTTCTACTTCCCTCAACTATTTCAAGTCTTTAACTCAAAGAAGTTTCCCAATTGGAGCCACCTATTGTTCCCAAAATCTATCACTCATTTTTGGGACAACATATGAACTATTTTGGTCTTGCAGGCCAAAATTCCCTCTTCCCTTCTCAAAAATTGTTTTGGGCATTCAAATTCTCCATTTTTCAAGCTTTTTCAGCTAACAAACTCTATAGGTTCATTTCTACAGACTCTACAGGCTTAAATCTATGGACTTTGCAGGCTTAAATCTATAGACTCTATAGGTTTGTTTCTATAGACTCTACAGGTTCATTTCTACAAACTCTATAGGTTCATTTCTATAGACTCTGTAGGAAATAAACAAGCTCTCAACACTTGGGCATTTTTAGGATAGGTTCAACACCTTGGTTCAACCAAAAATGTTCTTCACCAAGATTCAAACAAAAGAATGAACCATTGACCCTTGAACTAAAATGGTTCAAAGGGTTCAAAGGTTCAAAGGGTTTAAAGGTTCAATGGGTTCAAAGGTTTAATGACATCATCAAGCTTAAAGAGTTAAGTGCTTCATCAAAATTTTAACAAGTTCAACCACTTCAATAAGTTCAAAGGCTTCGAAGAATAAAGGAATGAACCATTGAACCATTGAACCATTGAACCTTGAACCAAATTGGTTCAACGAGTTCAAAGGGTTCAACAAGTTCAATTAGTTTGAAGAGACCAAAACACTTAGTGAAAAGAAGAAGTCTTGAACCATTGAACCATTGAACCTTGAACCAAAATGGTTCAAAGGTTCAACAAGTTCAATGTTTCAAAGGTTTAATGAGTGGTTGATTTAAAGGGATCAGTTCAAGTGATCAATTGAACAAGTGGAACAAAATATTGAACTATTGAACCATTGAACCTTGAACCAAAAAGGGTTCAACGGTTCAAAGGTTCAAGGGTTCAATGAAGTTGGTTCAAAGGAGTGCCCCAAAGCTAAAAGAACAAGTGCCCTTGTGGAGGGTAGTGAACTAAGGATAGGTGCCCTTGTGGAGGGTAGGGAACATTGGTTCAAAGATAAAGAGAAAGTGATAGAACAAAGGATGAACCAATGAACTGATTGAACCTTGAACCAAAAGAATTCAAATTTCATTGGTTCAAAGGTTTAATGGTTCAAAGGAAGTTCCAAACAAAGGAAGTAAGTAGATGTTTCCAGAGACTAGTTCAAATGGATGGTTCAACCAAAGACCAAGAAATTGATTGAACCAAGAAAGTGATTTAACCAAGAAAGTGATTGAACTAGGGAAGCGATTGAACCATGGAAGCAATTAAAATAGGGAAGCGATTGAACCAGGGAAGTGATTGAACCAGGGAGGTGATTGAACCAAAGAACTAATAAAGACCACTTGAACCATTGGATTATTAAACCGATGAACTCTCAAAGGTTCAAAGGTTCATGGTTCAATATAGTTCAAATAATCAACAACCATTGATGTCCTCGCAGATGTCAAATTTAAGGGAAGGAAATATCAGTTGATTTTCAAATATGGCACAAACCCTATGAAGAAATTTAGTGACCTACCAAAGAGATAGCCTGAGAGCTTAGATCACATAGATAAGGACAAAATATATCAAGGAACGGGGAAATTATGGAGAAATATCATAAATATCCATGCATGGGATATGTTTCTAGAAGGTGAAGCAACCCACCAGGTGGACATTGGAGAATGTGAACATTCAATGGTGCCACTTATTTTTTTGCATTGAGTAAAGTGAATGAACAACTATGCACACATCAGGAAACACATTAGGAAACACATCAGGTGGCCCATATTTAAGACCGATGCCTAATTCTAGCATAGCCCATGAATAGAATTTAAAATGTATTGAATGCATTGAATGCATCGTAGGCCATTTTTGTGAAACAAAGCACCCAAGTATTTCTTAGAGCACTATATATTGAACTCTCTCTTATTGTTTTAAAGGACATCTCTCAGTTATCATAAACAAAACTCTACCCAAATTGAAAGGCATTACTAAGACTTTGAGCTTAGATTGTTGATCATATTGCATTATTTGAATAAGAAAAAAAGTGACTTTTCAGACTTTATGGTGAAATAGCTTGGTTATTGGGGAAATTATTCTTATGTCTATTTATTTAATACATTTTTTGACTATTTAATTAAATAAGTAAAACTAGTGAAAGTAATCAGGAAGGTGTCTTAAAGCTGGCTGTGGAGAGACTTTGTGTTGCCATAATTGTCTTTAGTTTGTCTATTTTATATTTTCATGTAAAGGATCTTGGGAAGACTTTATTCCCTCATTATCCTTCGTATTTCACTCTTTGGAAATTGAGATGGAGACTTTGTGTTATATTTCATCCTGATGTGTTACTGTGCCCTGTTACAGTTACTTGTCACTACCTGAAAGGTTCTTATTGTTTGCTGAACAACACTTCTAAAAGAAGAGGAGTGCCTTCTATCATTTCATCAAGATTTTCCCTTTGATTTGTAAACATCATCTCTAAAAAAAGAGAGATGGATGGTGTTATCCTACCCCTGAGTTTTATTTTTAGCTTATTTATAGCATATTAGTGTGTGTGTGTGTGTGTGTGTGTGTGTGTGTGTGTGTGTGTGTGTGTGTATTACCTTATAATTATAGGGAACCTCCCCTTGATGAGAGAAGAGATTTATCCACCTCTGATGTGGTAAACTTGCACATTTGTTTAACCAATCTCAATATGTTGTGGTTGAAGAGACCTATTTTAATCATCAGTTAGATGATTGACAAAATATTCACCCAAAAAATGTAAAGGTGGATGATAATAGAATTTATAATGGTTTGGAAATAAATGAAGATTGGAATTTTTAGGCACACTCAATGTTGTTGATTCTAGATTTGACATAACTTTGGATGTGGCAGGACTAAAGACTTTTGAATATGATCTCAATAAGACCACTAGATTTTTAGTTTTTTGGGACTAAGAGTAGATACCATATGATTAGATTGTATATTGGAGGATATGTTGATTTCATATTTGATAATGTCTTCATCAAGCAATTAATAAATTTTGTTCTTAGTTATTGGTACCTCGAAGAGGTTTTCATCAATGAAGTTGTCATGATTTTATAATAGTGCCTCTGATAATGTTTCACTAAAGAACATTAACTTTTGACTTTGATTATCTTATATTACCTTGAAAAAGGTTTCACTAGAAGATGCTAAGTTTGGAATTTGATTTCCCCTCAGCATCTTCAAAAAGGTTTCACTAGGAGATTGGTCTTCTTATGCACAAATGTGGTCTTAGTCCCCTTGATATTATTTAATTGATATGTCACCATGGATTTAGTTCAACAAGGTGTGATTATATCGATATAATTAACACTTGTGTAAGGTAGAAGATCAATATAATGGTTACGTTGGTTAGTGTTAATGGCATGTGGAATGGTAAGGGAATGGGGGGAAGTAACATAATCCTTATAGAAGATACTAGGATAGCTTGTGTCAACACTAAATTAATCATCCTAAAAAAACATAAAAGGATCATAAATGTATTTAAATTTATTTATGAGGCATGTGTAACCAATATTGTAATAACCATGATTATATTTTGATTTTGAAAATGAGTTTGACTTAAAGGAATCTAAATCTGATGTTGAGACTGATGTTGATTTTGATTTTAATGCTCAATCTAATGTTGGTTCAAGAATATAATCTAACTTTAATGTTTATTCTTCATCTAGTATACATCTTTCTATAATGATGTCTTGTTGAATGTTTGGTATTAGACAAGTAATGGCCTATGACAACATTATGGAATTCATAAATAATAATTTGTCAAAATGATACTCCTCCATGATGGAAAAAATGTTAAGAGATAATTTCATAGAGACTATCTTGTCAATGGGAGGCTCTTCAAAAATAGGCATATGGTTAAGATAATGATTTTACCAAAGGTGGTTATAATCATTAAGAAGTGGCTGAACAAAGACTAGCTTGTCAGTGTGAGATTCTATGATAACATGTAAATGATTAAAAGGTGCTTCATCATAGGTTGAATTATCACAAATTTGGTTCTACAATTTTTTTTGGATTGATTGGTTGCCTTGGCTTTGGTTTACAACAAGTTGTAAAATACTAGTTTTGAATATATCTTGGTCTTAAAATGATTAGCTCGATTAGAGAGATACTGATGGGCTTATTTTTGGTTTGATAATTAGAAAGGGTTTTCTAAAGTGTGGAAAGTTTAGCAATGGTTAGATAATGATAGGCTTAACAAGGGATGATTCTTGGCCTAGGATAGTAATTGTGACCTATTGAGTTATGATAGGATAACTTGGTTGGGATAATGACTTACTATATGTTGAAGGCATAAGAATGGTAATGGTAGGGCATTTTGGAGATTGGTTTCTCCCACAAACTAAAGGATGAGGTCTTGGTCATGGAGCTTGGTTGCTTGCACAAGCCAAAGGATGAGGTCCTGATATAAAAATGGTAGGGCATTTTAAATCTTAGTTTCTTACACAATCTAAAGGATGAGGTCTTGGTATATAAATGGTAGTCCTTAGATGTTGTGGATCTTGGTGGATCATGCAGTCTGAAGGAGGGTTAAAAATATAGGTTGATGAATTGTTATCATGATCAGTAAGATGGAGAACATCATATATCAGCTGACCAAAATAAGGTTTCACCAAATACAACACTTGAGGATCTTAGATTTTTTACCTAAATTGAGGATTGCAAGGAAGATAATAATCCATCTCACAAACCACTTATTCACCATAGGGGTCTTAAACAAAGTCAATTTTTGTGTTTATTTTATCATAACTTGGATTGTACCTATTTCCACCATAAGTGTAATGAGACATATCCATATGAGTGATGAATGTTACACAAAAGTCATAGAGTTATAAAAACTCTAAAATATAATGTCTAAAGGACAAATGGTTCAAAATTGGTCTCACTTGGTCTAAGGGAGCTTATATCCAAAATGGTCTATGCTAAAACATGGTATAAAACCACCTAATGCCAAATGTCTAATGTTAAATACATCGCACAAAAAGGTCAAGCATTTGAATGTAAATTAGAATTCCAAAATCTAGGTTCAAAGTTCTCCAAACAAGTTTAATCTAAATAAACAAAAGTTACTTGGTCTTTTGGCTGAATTCAGTGTCAAAAGATAGGCTAAAAACACACATGTGCTAGGACTTTTAGTAAAACAAACACAAAAGCTAGACTTAAAAACAAGGTGAGATATTTAATCTAATAAATTTGAAATACTTTGGCATAAACTAGGCATTAAAATTTAGACATGAACTTGGTCAATTGGTATAAGGCATGAAACAAAAGTTATATGGAGAGATAAGCCATTTCTCCCAAATCTAGGCATAAATAATAGTTTTCAAATTGGGTAAATAATTAACATAAGTTACATAACCCAAAGACAAAGATCGATGTCTACCCCCAAATTACACAAGGCATAAACATAAAACAATCAATGTTTGTATTTGAACTTGTCAAGGTTAATTAAAAAATACACTTAGGAAACTAGGCTTCTTTGACCAAATAAGCTTGACAAAGGTGAATGACATAATGGCACTAGAGAAATATCTAAAAGACACACATGACCTGGTGTCAAAAATGGATTTTTGGAAACAATGTAAATAAGTATATAAAAAAGATTAAGAAGTGTAATGATGTTATCATTCTCTAAATATGTAATAAATATTTGGTTTCAAGAATATAAGAAATAAAACTTGAGATGATTGGGCAACATAAAATTACTTGCTTCAATAAAGTGACACACACAACATTTTTAACAAAAAGGTTAAGGAAAATGTATGGTGTCAAATGGATGGCATAATGTCTCCTCAAACAATGGAGTGATGTGGATACAAAACTAGTTTTACATGGCATAAATAAATAAATGGTTTTAAACTCAAAGACCAAGTAAATAAAGAAAAAATACCTAATATTACTAAGTATAACATTGACAACCCTAAAACTAACAAGGTTACATAGTACTGTCAAATTCCATTTATCTACATTCTCTTGGGAGAATTTTAAGTGATAATCCAAAAATAAAAGTGAATGAAGTAGTAGGGTTTTTATACCCCCCTTATCTCAAGAGATTTTATGGTGACATAGAACTTTGGGCTACTCACCTTGCATCAACACTATGTCCATGACAACTGGGTTTTTTCTAAAACTTAAATTTTTGACCATCTAGATGGTCCCAAGTGTGATTAAAAATAGAGATACCTCATATAAATTGAGTCTATACTAGTTAACTTAATATAAAAGGGTCTATTACTTTGCATAGTGATTCCATATATGTACTTCTCAGTGAAATCCCCTAGTTAGCCATACCTAGCTTGGGTTTTCATTATGATTGGAGAGGTTAATCACTCAACCCCCTAAAAATCATAGTATATGTGCACTAATTTATATACCCCACCATGGAATGGGGCTGGTATGATGCTAGGACAAGAAATCTCAGGTAAACACACCCCTAAATAACTCATGAGGAGGTGATGAACTCCTTCTCACAAGCCAAGTTGTATATAAATAAATGACTAGTAAAAAAACTTTAAGGTCACATTTAGATCACTCAAACCATATATATTTGAGGAGAGCCTTAATGACATTCTTTTCACACCTTTAGATAATGCAACAAGGTAAAGGAAGAGCACTTTTGGTCACCCAAGTTCAATAAATGGGATAGGGGGAATGTATACATGCATTAATCAGTTTTCACAAATAAACAAATTCAAACAAATAAGGCATAAAATGAATGTTCTTAAAATCATATGACTAGGTGATTAAAGTTCATTTTAATACACCAAACAAAATGTGTTGTGAAGTTTTTGGCCAATTTTTAGTTATTGAAATCTTGAAACAAAACATAAATGATTTAAATAAAAATATTATTCAAACACCAATTTGAAATGTGAAAATTGAAATTTGGAAGTGTTTTAAATGTCTCCTTGTGGCCTTTGGGTCCTGAAAAATGTGTTAAGAGGTTTTAGATATTTTGTGAAAAACTTATTCAAATTTAATGTAAATTTATTTCATATTCTAAAAATTTAGGAGAAAACACGTGATTTCTAAAAAAAAGTATAAAAAATGGAGTCTAGATGACTCCAAATAAATCTTTGAAAGATGGCATACTAACCTGCTATTCTACATAGAGACCGATGTCGGTTATAGGTGATGCTCACAAAGACCAACATAAGTTCTAGGTGATGCACATATATACTGATGTTAGTTATATCATACCAATGTTAGTTAGTATAGGACTGATGATAGTTTTGGAAAACTAATGTCAATCTCTTTATAAATCTGTGTAGTACTAGAAAATAGAATTTGAAAAATCAAAGTAAAAACTCAAATTTTTAAGATGATCAAGCATATATTTAAAGTTTTATGAGTTTCACTTTGGTTTCTTTGGTATGTGAAATTATTTATGTCCCACTGGGCATGCCATTTGTAATCATAGGAATCTAAGAAAGGAGGTTAGTATAGTGTTAGAATAAGTAAACAAAACTCAATAAAAACACACTAACACTAACACTAACACTTACAATCCTAGATCTTAGGGTGAGCATAATGAACAAAACCAAATTAAAATCATAACTAAAATGGAAAATACACATGATATCTTACCTTCCTTGAGAGATCTAAATGCTTTTTTGAGTGGCTTTCTCAGTTTATGGTCAAATAATCTTTGGAAATGGAGTTTATGCAGCTCCCTCTCTCTTTGGAACCATTGTGGCTTGATGTGGCTTATGCTTGGATCAATATTTTGGAATTATAACCTTATTTGTAACAAAATGGGAATTATAAAATTATATAAAAAGACTTTTTAAATCATTTGTGTATCATAATTTTCACCAAAATAGATTAAAAATCAATAAGCAAGGCATTATATTTATAACAAATGGATTTAACCCCAACCCAAGGTGAGTCAAGATGGAGTTAAGGTTTTGAATGGGTTAAAACCTAACCTAAGTGAGTCAAAATAACCCTCGTAGCATTAAAATGTGTCAAGTATTAATCATTTAGAACTAATAGGCATAGGTCTCTAAAATTATATATTTTAGGATATTTCCAAAGGCTTGACAGCTTGCTAAGGTAATCCTGAAAAATTAGGATATTTGCATTTTTGAATTATTTTTAGAATTTCATTAATTATGCATGGATAATTTAACCAAGATATTAATTTAGTTTATATTATTAATTAATTTTGATTATCCATTTATCTCTTTTAAAATTTGATATTTGTTCATGTGCCCCATTTAATAGGTCCATAGGTCAAATTGACTGTTGTGATACCATAAGATGCTTAGGGATGAATATATAAGAGGCTATTATTGAATATAATAGTATATCCTCATTAATTATGCCTCAACATGATTCTAAGCTTTGATAAATGATTCAGAATCAAATTTAGGATATTCAGTGATTCTTAGGCTTAATTTATAATGGTTGGTAGGAATCAATCTGAAGTCTAGTCGAAAGCTAGTTGTGGCCAGTTTTAGGTGTCTACATCTTGTCTCTATTTGGGAAGGTGTTGCAATCTATAATCCTAGTAATTTATTTTAAAATAATCAACTAGGTTTAAAATAAAATGATGATTGAAGAAAAAGCTCCAAATAATGTTTGGGAAGCCTATAATGATTCCCACTCAAAGGATTTGTTGACACATAAGTTGATGGGTGGTCCCTTGAAAATAAGTAAGGAGAAGAATGAAATTAACCCATGAGTGAGATTAATCTAATTAAGATAATTATTTAATGTATTTATTGAAAAAAAGTACTGATTTTCCCAAAGGTGGTTATAATCAGTAATAAAGGTTGAGAAGCTAATTTAACTAAAGGTAATTATAAACAGTGGCACATGCATATGCCCTAATTAGGACTGATGAGTCAAAATAATTATCTAACCATAGAAAATTATAATCATTAAGATGATTGGGATAAAAATTATTTTTTTATTTTACCCTAGTACGGTAGATTGGTAAGCATAACTCAATGATATAACATGTTGCATAGATTAAAGATGAGTGAAATGTTAACATAGATGAAATGGTCTAATGATTAAAGAAGCCAAAAATATTAGGCATATAAGGATGCATAAAGTGATGAAAGGATGAATATAATAATAATAATTTATCAATGGAAAATTTTTAGTTATAATACCAATGCAAAGATGCTCATCTTTAGTAGCATTGATATAACTAGAATCATCAATGGGTTAATTATATTGAAGGTGGTGGGAGGATTTGACAAGGGTACAAAAGAGAAAATTTTGAAGCTCCATTGCTTGTAAGACTTCCTAAACTAATTTTTTCTATAGCATGTGATGGTATGCCTCATGATAGAACACCATGAGAGATTTGATGAAATATGTATAAAGACTGACTCCTGATCTAATAAACAATTGAAAATAATGTACCAATGTTAAAAACCATGATGATAATGTTGATTTATGAATATGTATGGACTCAACAATAATGCACAAGAAATTACCCAATGAACACATATATACTAAGTCAAGATTGAAAGCAAACAAATAGGCAAGCAAATAAAAAAATAACTAAGCAAACAAACACATAAAAAACCTAAAAGTAAAAGCAACAAAAATCATCTTGAAAATGGATTTGCTCTAGTAGGGTGGATCAATAATGACTAACTAGGCTTAGATAGGATAAATGTTTTTGGATTTTGAAAATTTTTAATGTTTTTAGAATTTTAAGGTATCTTAATTCACTAGATATTGACAAGATACAACTCTCAAAAGGATGAAAGAATTGGGTTAGGTCGCTCATAAAATGATGAGAGCATATGGAAAGGGGGACTAAGTTAACTTCAGCATGAATTAAGAATTACCTAAATATTCCCATTAGGACATCAAGTCACAATAGTTACACTAACAAAAAATGTGGTGAGATCCAACTTGGTAATAATAAGTTCTCAAATTGATGTAAATGGCCAAGAATATGAGAATAGTAATGGAAAGGTGATGTGATAATGCATGGTAAAAGGTGTTATTCATAATTTTCCCATAGGAAATTATAATAAGTAATAAAAGGTGGGATACTGATTTACCCATAGGAGGTTATAATCAGTGGCACCAATCAAATGTAAATGAATTATAATGTGCCAGATCGACTGTCACACTACTTACATAGACTATCATTTAAACATAAAATTGTAAAAATGGTGAAATTACATTAGAATCCCCTCATTCAAGGTGTGAGAAGAACCAAAAGAACCAAGATCAAAAGGGTTGGGTGCTATGGCTAAAAATAGGCTTTGATATAATAAGGATGGCACGTTAAAATGAAATATGGTATGGCATTGTTTAGGATGATGATGGTATGAAGATTAGATAAAATGGTTATAGGGTTTCCCCCAAGTTTTAAGTTAAGGTAAATGGTAGGGTGTGAAACAATGACAATTAGAACGGCACAATGAAAATGACAAGGTATATAGTAAAAGTAAATTTCAAGGTAAATGCTTTTGTCCAAGGTGAATGATTCTATTATTCCTATTGATGTGAAGATACATGTCCTGATTAGCATATGACACAACTAAAATAATTAATCATGTAAATTTGTATCCCACACCTCTTCTAAATAGTTTTTCTATCAAGAACCTATTGTAGATTTGGATTCTAATAATGTTTTTGTTGTGATCTTCATTAGTTTTTGATTTTGATTCCTTCAAATGTTGAGACAAGGTATCTCTGTAGTTTCTGTAAAGGAATGTATGGGTAGGGTAGTAAATATAGATAAATAATGGATGATAGGTTGGATTTGTTAATGTAAATGTGGATGATAATGGAATGTATAATGGTTGGAAAAAAATGAAGATTGATATTTTTAGGCACACATAATGTTTTTGATTCTGGATTTGACATCACTTTAGATGTGGTAAGGCCAATGACTTTTGATTATGTTATCGATAAGACCACTAGATTTTTTTGTTTTTTGGACCTAAGAGTAGCTACCATCTGATTAGATTGTAGATTGAAAGATATGTTTATTTAATCTTTGATAATGTCTTCATCAAGAAGTGAAGAACTTTTATTCTCAACTATTGGTTCATTGAAGAGGTTTTTACCAATGAAGTTTCAAGAAGTGAAGAACTTTTATTCTCAACTATTGGTTCATTGAAGAGGTTTTTACCAATGAAGTTTTCTTGATTGTCTTGGAGTGCCTCTGAGAAGGTTTCACTAAGCAACATTGAATTTTGAATTTTATTTTCTTCTAGTAACTCTAAAAAGGTTTCACTATAATATGTTATGTTTGGACTTTGATTTACCCTTAGTGCCTTCAAAAAGGTTTCACTAGGAGATTGGTCTTCTTCTACATGAATGTGGTCTTGGTCCCATTAATATTATTCAATTGATATGTCATCATGGATTTATTTCAATAAAATGTGATTCTATTGATCCCAATAAAAACTTGGGAGAGGTGGAAGGTCAATATAATGGCTAGGTTGGTTGGTATTAATGTCATGTGAAATGGCAAGGGAATGGGGGGAGGCAACACAATCCTCATAGAAGATACTAGGAAAGATTGTGTCAAATCTAAGTTAATAATCATAAAAAACCATATAAGGATCACAAATATATTTAAATTAATCTTTGAGTCATGCATAACCAATATTATAATAGCCACAAACATATTTTGATTTTAAATTTGAGTCTGACTCAAAGGACTCTGAATCTAATGTTGAGACTGACATTGATTATAATTATAATTATAAATATGATGTTAGCTCAAGAGTATAACCTAAATTTAATGTTAATTATTCATCTGGTGTGGATGATACTATAATGATGTCTTGTTAAATGTTTGGTATTAGATAATTAATGGCCTATGATGGCATAATGGGCTCCATAAAGACTGGTTTATCAAAGTGAGACTCCTCTATGATAGGAAAAAAGGCCAAGAGACAACTCCACATAGAATAGATTATCAAGGGGAGGCTCTTGAAAAATAGACATATGGTTGAGTTAATTATTTTCCCAAAGGCATTTATAATCATTAACAAGTGACTCAACAAAGACTAGCTTGTTAGAGTGAGATTTTACCACAATAGGTAAATGATAAAAAGGTGATTCATCATAGGTTGACTTGTCACAAATGGTTGATTCATAAAAAATATCATGGATTGGTTGGTTGTCTTGGCCTTAGTTTACAATCAATTTTAAAATACTACTTTTGAATATATCTTGGTCTTTAAATGATTGGCTTGATTGGAGAGGTACTAATTGGCTTGGTTTTGGATCAATAATTTGTAGGGTTTTATAAAGTGGGGAATTTTTTAAGAATGGATGGAATTTAGATAATGATAGGCTTAAAAACATTGGTTCCCAACCTAGGATAATAATTATGACTCTTTGAGTTGCAATATGACAACTTGGTTAGGATAACAAGCTACTATACATGGAAGGGCTAGGAATGGTAATGGTAGGGTGTTATAGATCTTGGTTTCTCCCACAAGCCAAAGGATACTCAGTATTGGTATAGAAATGGTAGGGCATCATGGATCTTGGTTTCTAATACAAGCTAAAGGATGAGGTCCTAATATATAAATGGTAGGGTATTGTAAAGCTTGGTTTCTCATAAAAGATAAAGGATGAGTTCTTGGTATAGAAATGGTAGTCCTTATATGCTATAGAGTTTTGTGGTTCATGTAGTTTGAAGGAGGGTTAATGATATAAGTGTAGGAAGGGTCATCATGATCATTAACATGGAGAACATCATATGTTAGATGACCAAAATGAGGTGTCACTAAATATTTTACTTGAGGATATTGGCTTTGTTCCAATTAAGGATTTTAAGGAGGATAAGAATCCATCTCACAAACCACTTATTCACCATAGGGGTCTCAAACAAAGTCAATTTGTGTGGATATTCTATCATAACATAAATTATACCTATTTTAACAATAAGTATAACAATACATATCCATATTAGTGATGAATGTTCTATAAAAGGTCTAGAGTTATACAAACTCTAAAAAACAATGTTCAAAGGATAAATGGTTAAAACTTTGTCTAAATTGGTCTTGGGGAGTTGTATCTCCAAAATGGTGTGTTCTAAAACTTGGTATAAAACCACCTAACATCAAATGTCCAATGTTAAATGTGTCACATAAAAAGGTCAAGTGTCTAAATGAAAACTAGAATTCCAAACTCTAGGTTCAAAGTGTTTCAAACAAGTCTAATATAAATAAACAAAAGTTTTTAGGTCTTTTTTCTAAATGTGGCATCAAAATCTAGGATTAAAATAAGCACAAAAGATACACTCAAAAATAAGGTGAGATATTTAATCTAATAAATCTGAAACACTTTGACATAAACTAGGCATTCAAATTTAGACATGAACTTGGTCAATTTATATGAGGCATAAAACAAAAGGCATATTGAGAGATAGGTTGTTTCTCCTAAATCTAGGCACAAATAATAGTCTTTAAATTGGCTAAATAATTAACCTAAGTTACACAACCCAAAAGATAAAGATTGGTGTCTAGGCCCAAATTACACAAGGCATAAACAAAAATCAATAAATGTTTGGATTTTAAATTGTCAATGTTAATTAAATACTCAACTTAGGAAACTAGGATTCTTTGACCAGATAATTTAGAAAAAGGTCAATGGCATAATAACACTAGACATAGATCTAAAAGACACACATGACTTGGTTTTAAAAATGGATTTTTGGAAACAAGACAAACAAGTCTTTAAAATAATTCAAGTAGTGTAACGATGCTATCATGATCTACATATGTAATCAATGGTTGGTTTTAAAACTTTAAGACATAAAAATTGAGATGATTTGGGTAACGTAGCATTATCCACTTCAATCAGGTGACACACAACATTTTTGACAAAAAGGTTAAGGAAAATGTATGGTGTCAAATGGCCAACATAAGACCTCCTCAAACAATGGAGTGATATGGACATAAAACTCATTTGACATGAAATAAATAAACAAATGGTTTTAGACTCAAAGACCAAGTAAGTAAATGAAAAAGACCAAATACAACTAAGTATAATGTGAAAATCCCTAAAATTGACAAGGTTGCATAGTACTATCAAATTCCATCTATATACATGTTCTTGGGAGGATTTTAAGTGTTAATCCTATTATAAGTACAATCCAATAAAAGGGGTGATGGTGAATTAGTGATGAAAAACAATCCAATTCAATTTTTAAACCCTTGCAAATACTTAATTATTCAACACAAGAATTAATGAAGCATATAGATCACTCATAGCAATGAATAATAAACATAATGCAAGATCACATAAACATTACAAAATCTACATGGGAAACCCTCTTGGGGAATAAAACCCACACTCAAGCCTACAAACACATGGACTACTATCCTATAATATGATCATAAACAAGAGACTAATCAACTCCTTTAGACCAGTAAACCTTGATCATGTCCTCCTGACCAAAGGTATTTAGTGGAACGTGTATTCCACAAGGAAATCCTACCACTAAGATAATCAAATCCTTTAGACCATATGACTTTAGTAAAACACCTATTTTACAAGGAACAACTTTCCCTAAGGAAGACAAACTCCTGTATAACCTCCTTTTATAATAACATTTCCACCTTATAAATGTTCAACACCTAATGATGGTTATCTAGATATCACTCTTATCACCTTTCAACAACAAATCTATCACCCAAAATACACTATTAGCCAAAGCACATTACATACATGAACTGACATACAAAGATCAATTAGGACACATTACATATCCCAACTAACACCACTCTTCAACTCTATATACTAAATTAATCCTTCATAGTAAAAACTCTATCAAAACGTAAACAAAATGCACAGATGGTCATATACATAGTCTACACACTGATATGCCTCCAAGATCAACCACAAGCTCACATAGTCTTCACCTTTCTTTCACTCACACTCAAATAGCAAGAGCACTATTTTTACAATAGTTTTATGACCAATAGGTCATATAAATAGTCCTCAAACTAATTTCTCATAAATTATTCCACAAGGAACTCTATCCTTTTTTCTCTCTATGATTCACACACACAAGCCTCTCTTCAAACAACCTCTTGAGCATATTCACCCATTCTATCTCTTCTAGCATTATCAGGTCTAATGACTTATGTGATCATCTTCAACACCTTGCTCAAACTAGCATGTCTAATCTGCTTCAATTTTTTTTGGTCCTAATTAGCTTATACCTTCTCTTTCAAATGTTATCTCCTTTACATAGCTATATACTCACACTCCCTTATATTAGTCTTACAAGTCTAGAAATTGACACATTTAGTTTTACTACATATATAGAAATAATAAATTAATAAGATCAAAATATTTCTTTGTCAGCCAAAAAACATTCCTTCACCCTTGAGACATCTCATATGGGTCACACTTAAGTACATTACCCTTTGAAAATAGGTCCAAGACACTTTTAAGTCATATAGAGACCCATTCATCTCTTTAACACTTCTTTGAGCATAGTAAGAATAAAGGAACACTTTAGAAATACATAGGTCCACTCTTTATGTCCCCTAAGACATCTTTAAAATATCATAATCATCTTAGCTTACCTCTACATATGCTCAAACAACTCAAATTGAGACCTTATACATAGGAACACCATTAATAAACATACAATCAACTTCTTAATCATTGTTCATACTTAAGATAGATTGATCACACCTCTAAAATAAGTGCAATGCATCCACATAGAGTCTATAACACTTACCAATATCAAATACATCATGAGAGATCAAAACAACATCTGCATAAGCTCGAATATCCTTCTTAGCTCACTTACAATCCATGCAAGAACACATAGTCAAATTTGAACCTTCATAAATATGCTTGTACATAATTTGAGATTGTCTAATCTATATTACTAGATGCATCTTGGAGTCCTCTACAATTTTGGTTTTCACTACAATAACAAATTTGAATTCTATTGAAAGTTATGGACCAAAAATAGACACTGGTCTTTCCTTCACAAATTCAAATATTCAAATACAAATGATCATAATTAAACTTTAAACACTATGCTCATAGGGGACCCTTTCAATATTCCTAAGTAGCCATTTTTATCCTTAATAACTTCTTTTGCACTTTGATACAAGATCTCAAATTTAGACTAGATGATATCCTCAGAATTGAGAATCCAACCATGTGACACATTTCTCCTAGAAGCCTTTCACATGAAAGATATAATTCCATTAAAATTAATTCTCAAAAAAACTTTTATCACATAGCTAACTATGTCAAAATATGTTTGGGAGACTAAATTTGCTCAAGCATAACTTTTTCCATGATTTAATACATGATCTCAAATTTACCACAAATCATCTATGCTCAAAATGGAAGAAACCCATATGATCAGTTTATTTTGACACCTTCACATGTGTAAGATACAATAAAATAAAAAATCTCACTTTATTCTTCTTTCCATATTGTAAAATTGGCTAAACTCTTCTTTCCATATTGTAAAATAAGGTTAAATTGCTTGGGAGCCCAACTTTGCATAAGCATATGTTCTGATGTAATTCATTGAATGATTTAAAAATTTACACAAATGAACTAGGTATAAAATTAAACAAACACATATGATCACATTCTCATGAAATGTCCACACATGTGATATATTCCACCATTAAACTATTTACTTGACTCTTTCTAGCCATATTGTAAATTTGGCTAAGTATGGGAAAATAGTGAATTCTATTTTAGAAGCTAACTTTGCACCTTAATATATTTTACCACACTTATAAAAATTACTTGAGATGTAAATAAAAATAACTATGGACTAATATTATCAAAACCATATGACCAACTCCCCTTGACTCATTCACATGAGGCAATGGTGATGTCATCAAACTGCCTACTTAGATTTTTCAACACTGGACCTAAAGTGTCTAGATGAAAAATATGGACTAATAGATAAATTATAATTATAAATACAATATATAAAAGCATAGATAACATATTTGGTAGCTATTTCACATGTTTCAATCACCAAACTCATCCTTGAACATCTCTAATCCTACCAATACTGAATATAAACCAACAATACTTCAATCACACTAGGACAAACACATTGGACACTTTGTCATTATTAATTAGTCTATCAAAGAAATTCATCCACTCACTAAGACACCTATATGACATTACCATGACATCACTAATAATTATCCAACAATCTCCCCCTTTGTCATTGATATCAACACCATCAATATAACAATATATAGCTCACCTTCTCTCTCTTCAAAGCACTCCCACAATAGGAATTTTTTCCCTAATATAAAATTTTTCCCCATTTGACACAATGACAAAGTGGACACAAAATGATCCTAAGAACTTGATAAGACTAACAAATAGTAAAGGACCATCTTAGAAAGATGATATAAACTCCCCTTACTTTGAGCCTACTTTTGCTTGTCTTAACAACCTCCTCTTGTTTCATGCCAACACTCTCTTCAATCAATCACTAAAACCAATTAATAAAGAACACAAAAACTAAATAAATATGATTTAACTTACCAATAAACATTTTATAGGGACTCCCTATAAGATTTATGATCAATTTCATCTTTTGAGCATCTTTAGATCTACACACACCATAAAGAACCACCATGCAAATTTACCAGCCTTCTTTCTCAAGACACTTCTATGACCAAAATATACATATTTACTATAAAAAATAGGAAACATGCAATGAATCAACTTGAGAACATACCTTTTGATACTCTTACCTTTATCTTTTGGATAAATTGAGCAAAAAAACACTCTTCTTCAAACTAGGACTGTTTAGCTTCCTTGTAGCCCTACCTAAAACTTGAAGAGCCCATAATTTTTAGTAGACACATCTTTAGGACCTAAAAAATCATATATAGAGAACTCTCATATGCACCCAAAAGAACACCAAATTGAATCAACAAGATCATCCTTTGTAACATACTTCTTTAACAAATCAACTATTTAATTAGGCCTCCAACTTAACAAAATCTAAAAAAAATTAAGAACCACAAACCTTAAAATCTATATGAAAATTTATTTTGCCACCCATTTGGACCATTAAACATATTAAAAATCCATATACCCAAATTCACAAGGCAGACCACTTTTCTAACATAGCCCAACACCCTAGAGTCTAAAAAACAAACAAGGTCAACAAACCTCCTTCTAGTAAATGCACACCTATGAAACTTCTTTCACACTAGGAGACACCCATCACAAACTTATGGAAGAAGATTTTTGCCTTCACAGTTTTGGGAACATATACTTATTATAACCCATTTTAGGCCTTTTTGCCCTTAAGCCAAAAACTAAGCATACTAAAAAAACTTCATTTGACACAAACATACCTTTAAATCACAACAATACTTGGATCAAATCACCAAGAAATGTATAGAACTTTATGAGCAACAAAATATTATTTATATTTTCATCAAATTCATAAATCCACTTGGAACTAACCATCCTAACTCTGTACTATAGATCCTTAAAAAACCTATGGAGTGAATTCATAAAGTTATTGTTTCCCCTTAACTAATGACCTTATAAGATTAACAAAAGTCTTTGTATAGATTAAAATTATGATCTTCAGACTACAAAATTTCTTCTCCATAGAAAGGAGTCTCTTAAGAAGCATAAATGTATACCTCCTTTACAACATAATACTCTACCATGGTGTGAAACTAGGAGTTGCCCACAACTCCTCATATTCCTTTTCCTCCTTGGTCATCTATTACTTATAGTTCTTATTCTTATTCTTATTTGGCTTAATTATGACAATTGGTTGCTTTTATATATAACTCTCCTTCTCTTCTAAGATAAAATTGATAACACATGGAGACAACACATATTCATGACACATTTTTTAATATAAATAATCCACCTTGTAATTTGGAATCTCATTACTAGATATTGACAATTGATGTTATTTGCATGAAACTTGCTTAGTAATAATAGGATGTATAATTAGATTTATACACACTTTAGAACTAGTCTTAGTTAGTTAGTAATAATAGGATGTATAATTAGATCTATACACACTTTAGAACTAGTCTTTTTATTTTCAAGATAAGTAAACTTTTGATTTTCCTTTTCTAACTAGATAGTCGACACATTCTCTGATTCAAACTTGTCAACAAAATTTATCAACAAAAACTCTTGACTTTCCTTTATTTCTTATTCTTTTCTTGCCTTGGCAAGTAGTCCATCAAGAATCTTTGACTCAATAGAGTTAGTATCCTTAGTATTTACTACCTTAGGTCTCCATACCAAAGTTTGACTATTTGTTTCTTCTACAATCATCTTACTCACTTGATCCTTGAGCTTATCTTGATTTACAACATAGCCTTCTAGAGAAACTTTCTTATCAAATTTATGATTATAAGAATTAACAATGTTTACCTTTGGTTTCCATACCTAAGTTTTTCCTTTCTCATACATTCTAAGAGATTTATATCCTTTGACATACTTTGAATATCTTTAAACACCATTTGGACAAAATCTAGCAATATATCCACTCTTATGATGACTAAAACACATAACATCATTCAATATACCTCTTGACTGATCTAAGTTATGATTTATCCAAGACCAATTGCTTCTTTTTACAAGGCTCCATGAGGATACATTCTTTATTAACTTCCTTTTATAGTACTTAGCTCTATGACCATACTTGTTACATGTATAACAATGACCATGAAATAAACTAACATACCTTGTAAAATTAGGTTGTCTAATTGACCTTCTAAAATTGATCTTCAAGTTCATATTCTTATTCACTTGCTCCAACCTCTCATGCTTCCTTTCTATCTTATCCAACTTGACTATAACAAGCTCATGCTCAGTTTTTAATGACTTCATTTCAGATTTTAGCTGATTACACTCATCTTCTTTTGCTTTCATATTTATATTTGCATTCATTAAATGATCCTCAAAAATATTAATCTTCTCTTCATCATTTTTGTCATATTTCTTTAAAGTACATATCTATTCTTCAAGTTCCTTTATCATAGCCTTCAACTATTGATTTTCTTTCTTCAACTTATTAGACATCTTTTTACCTACTTAGGATCTCCATCAAGATGTTAAACTTCCTCCAAACGACCCGCTTTGATACCAATTATGTGAATCAATGATGGAAATAATATAATACAATTTCTAAACCCTTGAAAATACATAAGTATTCAACACAAGCATTTATGAAGAATATAGATCATTCATAGTAGTGAAAAATAAACATAATACAAGATCACATACATAACACAAGATCTACATGGGAAACCTTCTTATGGAATAAAGACCACTCTCAAGCCTACAAACACATGGACTACTATCCTATAAAATTATCATAAATAAGAGATAGATCAACTCCTTTAGACCAAAAAACCTTGAACATTTCCTCTTGACCAAAGGTATTTAGTGAAACACCTATTCCACAAGGAGATCCAACCCCTAAAATGATCATCTCCTTTATTCCACTTGAATTTATTAAAAAACATATTTTACAAGGAAAAACTAGCCCTAAGGAAGACCAAATCCTTTAGACCATCCTTTGATAATAATTATTCCACCTTAGAACTGATGTCTTCAACACCTGATGATGGATATATGGATATCTTTCTTCTCAAATTTTATCAACAACTCTGTCACCCAACACACCTTGTTGTCCAAAGCACATTATATACTTGAACCAACATAAAAATATAAATTAGGGCACATTACATATCCCAACTAACACCACTCTTCAACTTTGTACATTTAATGCATCCTTCATAAAAATAACTCTATCGCAACATCAATAACATGACTAGATGGTCATATACATAGTCCACAAATTGATATACCTCTAAGATCAACCATAAGCTCACATAGTCTTCACCTTTACTTTACTCACACTAAAAAAATAATAGCACTATTATGCCAATAAAATTATGACCAATAGGTGATACAAATAGTCCTCAAATTGATCTACTCATAAACTCATCCATAGGGAATTTTAACCCTCCTTTTCTCCATAATTCACACACACAAGCCTCTCTTCAAATAACCTCTTGAGCATACTCACCCATTAGGCCTCTTCTAGGATTATTAGTTCCAATGAACTATGTGATCATATTTAGCACCATGCTCAAACTATCATGTCTAATCCACTTCACTTTCTACTAGTCTTAATTGATTTGTACCTTCTCTTTCAAAGGTTATCTCCTTAGCTTGGCTCCACACTTACAGTCCCTCATATCAATCTTACAAGTCAAGAAACCAACACATTTAATTTCACTATTTATAGAGTAATCATGAATTAACAAGATCAAAATATTTCTTTGTTAGCCACAAAGCATGCCTTCACCCTTAAGGCATCTCATATGGGTCACACTTAAGCACATTCCCTTTTCAAAATAGGCCCAAGTCACTTTTAGGTCTTATAGAAACCCATTCAGATATTTAACACTTCTTCAAACATAATAAGAACACATTACCACTTAAAATATACATAGGTCCACTCTTTATGTCCTTTAGGACATCCTCAAAAGATTAAATTTGTCTAAGCTTACCTTTGCATTTGCTCAAATAACTCAAACAAAGATATTATACATAGGAACACCATTAACGAACATATATTCAACTTATGAAGTATTATTCATACTCAAAATAGATTGATCAAACCTTTGAAATACTTGTAGAGCATCCACATGGAGTCTATAACACTTCCTAATAACAAAGTCATCATGAGCCATTGAAATAAAATCTACATAAGCTCAAATATCATTCTCAGGTCACTTACAATCCATGTATGAACACACAATCAACTTTGAACCTTCATAGCTATGTTTGTACATAATTTCAAATATTCTAATCCATATTGATAGATTCACCTTGGATTCTTCTATAATTTTGATTTTTAAGTAATAGAAAATTCAACTTCTATCAATAATTATGGACCAAAAACTAGACACTGGTCTTTCCTTCAAAAATTCAAATAATCAAATGAAAATGATCATAGTTAAACTTAAAAAACTATGCTCACATTTTGTGTTCTCTTATCTCATATGAAATATTCTTCATCAATTTTATTCAATATTTAATGTACAAACACCAATTCTTAGATGTTAAACCTCTATCACTTTGACCTCATCTTGTGTAATCTCAAAATGTTGACTCAACATGCTCTGTTAATATTTATAGATCAATAAGGTTTTTAATGATCAATGCTCACCATTTGATCAATATATATGAATTCCCACTTGCCATTAGATCCTTATTTTATACCTTTGCTCATTTGTTAAACATCATGTACATATCCTCATCTCACTACTTCCTGAATTCTTATAACAGTGCACACCATTGATCTTGATAGATCTTTAACACTTTCAAAAATTATGAATTATGGGGACATTTTATATATGCCTAAGTAGCCATTTTTTATCCTTAATAACTTCTTTTGTGCTTCAATGTAGGATCTCAAATTTAGATAAGATGATCTCCTCACAAAGGAGAATCCAACTATGTGACACATGGATCTTAGAACCCTCATGAATGAGATATATAACACCACTAAAATGCCTTATCAAAAAATATTTTGTCATAGATCCAACTATGTCAAAATATATTTGGGAGACTAACTTTACTCAAGCATAACTTTTGACATGCTTCAGTGCACAATCTCAAATTTAGTGCAAATCATCTATGATCAAAACTAAATAAATACATATGATCAATTTCTTTTGAGAATTTCATAGGTTCAAGATAAAACAACATCAAAATGTTCACTCAATTCTTGTTTCCATATTACAAAATTGTCTAAGTATGGAAAAACATAGTCAAATTACTTGGGAGCCCAACTTTACATAATTTTGACATGATTCATCACATGATATAAAAATTAGCACAAATAAACTAGGTCTAAAAATAAATAAACCCATATGATCACCTTCTCTTAAAACATCCACACATGCAAGATATTCCACCATCAAACTATTTACTTAACTATTTTTAAATAGTGAATTCTGTCTTAGAAGCCAACTTTGTACCTTTATATCTTTAACTTAACTTCGATGCATTACTTGAGATATAGAATAAAATAACTAGGGACTACTATAATCAAACCTTATGACTAACTCCCCTTGACTCATTCACACATGGAAATGGTAACATCTTCAAATTGCCTACTCAAATTTTCTTCCACTGGACCCAAAGTGTCTAGATGAAAACTATGGACAACTAATTGAATTTCACTTATGCATACAAGCTCTCAAAGTATAGACAACATCTTAGGTACCTCTTTCACATGATTTAATCACCATGCTCATACTAGAACATCTCTAAGCCTACCAATACTAAATATCAACCAAACATAATTCAAGCCCACTAAGACAAGCACATCACACACTTTGTCATTATTACTTAGGCTATCAAATCACTCCATCCACTCACCAAGACACCTACATGACATCACTATGACCTCCCTAATAATTATCCAATAAATCAAAAAAATAAAAACATGTGAAGTAGTAGGGTTTTTATAACCCCTTCTCCCAAGAGATTTTATGTTGACATGGAACTTTGGTTTGCTCACCCAGCATCAACAATATGTTCACGGTAAGTGGGGTTTTTCTAAAAATTAAATTTTAAACCATCTATATGGTCCCAAGTGTGATGAAAACTAGAGATGCCTCACATCAATTTAGTTTATACCAATTGACTTACTATGCAAAGGTTTATTCCATTGAATATATATTCCATACATGTACTTCTTAATGGAATCCCTTAGTTAACTAGACCTGACTTGGGTTTTTATTATGATTATAAATATTAGCCTATTAACCCCCTATAAATAATAGTATATGTACCCTAATTTATATACCCCACCATGGAGTGGGGTTGATACACTTCTAGGAGATGAAACCCTAGGTAAATGCACCCCAAAATAAATCATGAGGAGGTGATGAACTCCCACTCACAAGTCAAGTTGCATAAAAAATAATGACTAGTGAAAAGACTTTAGGATCATGTTTAGATCACTCAAACGATACAGATTTGAGGAGAACCTTAACTAAATTCTTTTAAAACATTTAGACAATGAAATAAGGCAAATAAAGGGTGATTTTGGTCACCCAAGTTCCCTAAAGGGGATGGGGGGAGAGCATACATGCATTAATCAGTTTTCATAAAAAAATAACTTCAAACAAACAAGGCATAAAGTGAACATTCTCAAAATCCTGTAACTAATTGATTAAAGTTCATTTTAATGCACCAAATGAAATATGTTGTGAATTTTTTAGCCCCTTGGCATTTTTTATTGAAATATTTAAATTGATTTAAATAAAAATATTATTAAAACACCAATTTGAAGTGTGAAAATTTCAAGTTAGAAGTGTTTTAAATGTCTCCTTATGGTATTTGGGTCCTACAAAAAGTGTTATGGGGTTTCTGAAATTTTGTGATGTGAAACTTTAAGGTAAACTAAATGCAAAGTCTAAAAATTTAAGAGAAAACATGTGATTTAAAGAAATCATCAAAAATGAAGTCTAGATGACCCCAACGAAGCTTTGAAATATGGTATATCAACTTGGTATTTTTCATAGAGACCGATGTCGATTTTGGGTGATGCACATAGAGATAGATGTTAGTTATAGGTAATGCATAGAGAGATCAACATCAGTTATATATAACTAATGTCAATTATTATAATACTAATATGAGTTAGGAAAAATTGATGTTGATCTCTATGTAAATCTGTGTAACACTAAAAACTAAAATATGAAAAATCAAATTAGAAACTCAAATTTTTAAGATGATCAAGCATTCATTTAAAAATTTTAGGAGATGCATTTTGGTTTCCTTGGTATATGAGATGATTTATGTCCCATTGGGTATGCCATTTTTGATCACGAGGTTAGTAGAGTGTTAGAAAAAGAAAAAAAACTCAATAAAAACACACTAACACTAACACTTACAATCCTAGATCTTAAGGGTGAGCTTAATGAAAATCATAACTAAAATGAAAAAGACAATTTTTTACCTTCTTTGAGAGATCCAAATGATTTTTTGAGTGGCTTGCTCAGTTTGTGCTCAAAGAGTCTTTGGCAATGGAGTTTGTGTATCTCCCTCTCTCCTTAACACCATTGTGGCTTGATGTGGCTTAGTCTTGGCTCAAGATTTTTGCATTATAACCTTTATTGTAACAAAATGAGCAGTATAAAATTATATTAAAATAGATTTTAAGTCATTTGTGTATGATAATGTTTCACCAAAATATCTTAAAAATTAATTGGTAAGGCATTGTATTTATAGCAAATGGATTTATCCCCAATCCAAGGTGAGTCAAGGTAGAGTTAAGACTTGGAATGGGTTCAAACCTAACCTAAGTGAGTTAGAATAACTCTATTAGAGTTAAAAGGTGTCAAGTAATAATGATTTGTAATTAATTGGCATGAGTCTCCAAAATGAGATATTTTAAGATATTTCCAAAGGCTTGACAACTTACAAAGGTAATCATGAAAAGCAAGGATATTTGAATTTTTGAATTTCATTTTTAAAAATTTCATTAATTACACATGGATAATTTAACTAAGCTTTTAATTTGGTTTAGCTTATTAATTAATTTTGATTTTCCATTTATCTTTTTCAAGATTTGATATTTGTTCATGTGCCCCATTAAATAGGCCCATAGGCCAAATTGACTATTGTGATATCACATGATGCTTAGGGATGAATCCATGAGAGGTTATTGTTGCATATAATAGGTTAACACAATTAGGGATGCTTAAACATGATTCTAAGCTTTGATGAATGATGCATAAGAAAATTTGGGACATTTAGTGATTCTTAGGCTTAATTTGTAATGGTTACTAAGAATTAATCTAAATTCTAGTCAAAGGCTAGTGTTGGTCAATTTTAGGTGTCTACAAATATCACCCACAAAGTGCACTTGATTTAACTCTTCTCCTCCTATCTATACTAGATGTAAACCGGTGACCTATTTGACCTTGTTCAAAAGAGTGATGAGGGAGATGGACTAGTTTTTTCCAAATTTGAAACTATTAAAGCTTCTTTATCTTGGAAAAGACTTATGGGAGTTTATAGACATCTTTTTTAAGCCTCCCCATGTCCTAAGAGTACCTTTCAAGCTATAAAACTACCTAAAACTATCTATTTTCTAGTTGTTCTTCTTGAATACATATTGAACTTACATCATGTTAGTTACAAAATAGTTCCCTGACACTCAACTAACACCTTATACGTTGGATATTCTCTTAACACACTTGTTCTAAGTGTAAAACCATACAATTCACCAAATGACCCAATAAGGTGGCATAAAGAGAGTATTAGGATAAATGACACATATGACCAAGGTAAAATATTTTATATGACTTCACTAAACATGACTAAACATATTTATGACCTTGATGACCATGTTAAAAACTATAATACCTCTTAAAAATTTTGATTATGTAAAGGGGTTTAACCAAATTTGACCTAGGGTCAAATTTAATCAATACTTGATTAGCAAAAGTTAAGGTTGTTTAGAAAAATTGAGGTATTCAGAGAGTCCTAGGTTTCCATTTCTCCCTACATTTTCTTGATTGCATAACTCCACATGTTCTGATATATTAAGTATGTGAGTAGGGATGCCTAAGGTCTTTGTATGCCATCTTGAGTATGAGTCAACAATCCATTTTAAGTTCTCAAGGAACCCCTATTATATAATTGTCTCACCATTGTCATTC
Organism: Torreya grandis; assembly: GCA_037957365.1. Taxonomy (NCBI): domain Eukaryota; kingdom Viridiplantae; phylum Streptophyta; class Pinopsida; order Cupressales; family Taxaceae; genus Torreya; species Torreya grandis. The sequence goes on along the minus strand of JARHVA010001636.1, from coordinate 5,147 downwards.
ACCTCATAATGATCTCTTGGTCCCAAGTTAAAACTCTAAAAGGATTTATGACTACCAATTATAGGTTTTATCCCTCACACTCATGTTTAAGGTTTGAGAGCAAGGCCAAATCTTTTATAAATCCATGAAAATTGATTAAGACTATATAAAAAGGGCATATCTAGGTGTAAGTATTGTTGACATGTTAGTGTAGGCTTTTTCCCACCTAGTGGTTTTACCTACACATATTTTCAACTTACTTAGGTTAGTTAATTAATTCATTAGGGGTCATTTACCTTTATGTGGGTTCTATAATTGTGAATTAGGGTTTTACCTTTTGGTGACCTAATTTCACCCTATATGTACTTTCTTATTCTTCTAAGTTGGCTAATGCAAATATTTCCTTTGTGATATTTTCTTTTTGTTTGAGCTCTTATTCTACCTCTACAATAATTCAACATTACTGCATGCTCACTATTCAAAGATCTTGGTGAACTTTAAAATGGTATTAGAGATTTCCTAATAGCCTTATGTATTTGTCTTCTTTGGCACGATCTTCCTACATTCACCATATCTAGTTTTGTTCTTTTATGGTTGCTTTTTTTACCCTAGAATTGTGTTTTGTTCTACCTTGAAACTCATTTTAAATGACCTCAAATTAAAAATATAGTTTCATATTGCTTCTATTTTTTTCAAGATCTCAAATGGGTCTTTTTTATATTTTTGAGAAAGTTCACAGATTTTCCAAAAGTTAAGTTTTCTTCTTATTGGTTAGACATTTGTACAGATGACTATAAGAGTCTACAAAACCAAAAAATCTAGACTTAAGCAATTAGACTTCACAACCTTGAAAACTTGGAAGTTAATGATAGTTGGCAATAAAAATTCACAACCTTGACAACTTAGAAGTAATCGATAGTCAGTAATTAGAATTTTGAAACCCAACAACTTACTTGGAGATCTGGGTTTTTGAAGGAGTCTTGCTTCTCTAAGTTATTTGAAAGATCAAAATATTAGGTGCTCAAAATCCCAACTACTTAACTTATTTCATATTTTTAAGGAGACTCACTTCTTCGATTTTTTGAGTTGCAGTTGTTTGAAAGCCTAAAGTAGCAGTTGCTCGAAAGCCTAACTACTAGACTTATTTGATGTTTCAAAGGAGACTTACTTCTCTAAGTTCCCAAGTTGAAGTTGCTTGAAAACCTAAGTAATTATTATTGAAAATCTTGAATAATTAAAGCAACGTGGAAATATTGAGTAAGTAAATTAATGTGGAAATCCCAAATAAGTAAAGTAGCATGGAAAACCTAAGTAAGCAAGCTCTAGAACCCCGTGTGATGTTCAAGAGGGCATAAAATTTTGGGTGAAAGGTAATGAAGAAATAAATTAAAGTTTTTAATATTTTTAGATTTTTGAATGAAAAAAACAAGGAAATAAATTTTTTCCATTTTTGGAAAGGGCCTAGGAATTTGTAGAAGTAATAACTTGTAATTGCTATAACTTTCAATCCTTAGCTCTACTTTGGGTGCTATGTTTTTAAAAGTGCATAGTTTTTAAAGCTCTATGCATTGGTGGTATTATTTTTGGATTTTTGTAACATCAATTTTCTTAATGGTGTAATGCCTTAAATCTCATTTTATCCCTATTATACTCTCTCTTGGATGCATTATCGATTGAATATGATGTCTCTCTAGTTCCTTGTACTTATGCACCTACTACTAAAGATGTAGTTTTAGTTGAATTTGATGCCTATATGAGAGTGCTTGTAATTGAAACATTCAAGGGGGTCATTATTAATAGTTCTAAGGGGGTACTCTATTGTGCTATGCATTTTTTGTTTTTTTATATTCTTCTTTACTTCTGCACTATGGATTCACTCTCTAATAGTCCACTTACACCATTTAATTATCATGAATGGAAACCTATAATGAAAATCATCTTGCAATCCAAGGGTTACCATCAAATTATAATGGGTAATAAGACTAAATATACTTATTTTAGAGTGAAAATAAAATGGTTTAACTATTGTGACAAAGTCTATGGACTATTGTGTCTTTTCATCTCCCTAGATATACTCTTTCACATCAAATCTACCAAAATACATATTAAAGTGTGGGCCCAACTCACCAAGCTATTTAGAGTGTAATATGTGATGAGAGGACATGATCTAGAAAATGAGATCATTATATTGAGCCAAAATTACTTTGACACTCTTCAAGACTTCTTCACTAATTTTAGACTTTTGAGATTGTAGTTGAAAGCATGTAGAATTGACAAGAAATATGAAAAATGTGTTCTATCAATACTCTATAAATTGGGTCTTGATTATTATATATTTGTGTCCACTTTCCATGCCACTAAGATTGCTCTCAACATTGCATGGAAATATTCCTTATTTAGATACCTTCATTTCCAACCTAATTCAGGAGCAAGATAAGCTGATACAGATGGGCATAGTGAAGTCATCTAAATCGCATGTACTACTTGTTGAGAAAGATAAGGCCTCTAATAGTAGAGAGAGAAAGTAGAGAAAGAATTTTTTTGAGAAGGGTGAAAATATTTCCACCTCCAAATCAAACATTGTGACCTCTTCTTCTAGTCATAAGCCTAAGAAATATTGGATCAAATGTGGGCATTACTCAAGTAAGCATGATGAGAGTAAATGTTTGAAGAAACAAATTGATCACCTTACTAGACTTCTTATTTAAAATAACATAGGTGTTCCAAATTCTATCAAACCATTTTAATCAACCCATGAATTCACTAAGGCAAATGACTCTAGCAAAGAAAAAGTAAAATAAAATAACAAGGGGAAATAAAAGGGCAAAGCCTTAGTTGTAGTTGTGCCTCCAACTCCTCCTACATAGGTCATTGACTCTAGTGCTTCACATCACATGGACACTTCATAGATTGAGTTTAGTTCCCTGGAACCATGTGATATGTACTATATATAACTAGGTGATATTACTTCTAAAAAGGTTCTCAAGAGAGGGTCTATTGAAGTGAGTGGTAGAACAATCAATAATGTTCTAAGTTTTCCCTCACTCTCAAATAGTCTCCTATCAGTCTACCAGATCACTTACCTTGGTCTAAGCATGTGATTTGAATTCACTCTAGATTCATTATGCATTAGGGAGTTACACAGTGATACTATTTTGGCTATGGGAATGGTTGATCAATAGACTTAGCTATATATATTCTCACACTTTGATTTTGAATCTCCTTCAGATTCTTTATATTCCTCTTTAGACTCATATGTAACTATTGACACTTTTGAGTCTAAGCATTTTTTTGATATTGATAACTCTTATTTTATAAATGAGTACAATAGTGAAGTGGACACACCTCCACTATCTCCTTATCACCTTCTAGATATTTAGGAGTTAGTTCCTAATCCACCTATCTCTGGTCTACTTCTAAAATTATATGGAAATGGTATACTAAACTAGGATACATCATATATCAATTAGTCTATTCCACATTTATAGAGGATTCCATAGACCTTTTTTACCTCTACTTCTAATACACCATCTTGGTCTAAAGAAGTTGGCCTATCTACCTCATAGTATGATAATAATTACTTTTTTAGGAATTACACCTTGGTTGAAGATCCATCAGGTACTTGGTGGATAAACTCACTTTTTCATGGTGAACCACTCTTCACTACATCTACTTTTGATTCATAGTCACTTCTGAGCATTCCTCTGGGGGACACCAAGTAGCTACAATCAATTATAGACCTTAGTGAGTATTTTCATCTCTCTTCTCTTCTTTTTTATCTTTTGGGGAGGATTTTTTTTCCTATGGGTTTTTTCCTTTACCCCTATTTATGGGAGTTGTATTGTGCTTGGGTACCTCATCAAGCCTCATTTCTGAGACACAATTCTTCTACCCACCTAAGCTACACTTTAGGGGGTGTTAGTGTAGGAATTTTCCCACTTAGTGTTTTTACCTACACATATTTTTAGTTTTCCTTAGGTTAGTTAATTAAGTCATCGGGGGTCATTTACCTTTAAGTGGGTTTTAATTTTGAATCAGGGTTTTAACTTTTAGTTACCTAATTTCACCCTATATGTACTTTCTTCTTATTCTTCTAAGTTGGTTAATGCAAAAATTTCATTTGTGAAATTTTCTTTTTTTTGGAGCTCTCATTCTACCTCTATATGAATTCAATATTACTGCATGCTTTATATTCATATATATTGGTTAACTCTAACATGATAAGCATGATGTCTACCTACATTAACCCAACTCAACCCAACATTTGAAGGGTTCAAAGTTATCATATGCAACTGAGTCTTAAGATGCATAAAAGGGGTCATAGATTATAGAGATAGTTGTCTTAAAAGGATAAATTTGAACACAAATAATGCCATAGTGGTATCAAGTATAATATTGGAAACACTCTTCTAACCTAGGTTCCTTCTTAATAGACTTCTTGATAATCAACATGTATATATCACTTCCTACATAAATATTGACAGTCTATCTCAAAATTTGAATATGAGACCTATTATTCCATGGAGGAGATAACTCAAAATAATATGGTACTTAGATCATAGAGATCATGTTTCTAAGGACAAAGAATCTGAAGAGATGATCAAGAAAAATGGTTCAGGAATATATAATGATCTAACTTTGCTTAGTTAGTCTAGAGTGCATGAATAAAGTTAATGGCAATGCCAAGAGCATGTAAAATGGAATCTCAAGGTGATGAGGACATATGTATCCCTCAAGACCTCATATGATGGTGATACCAGTTTAGAGTGACTACCTAGTTTGGGTTACACAACCAAGACATATAGGCTTTGATGCATGACTATTTAAATGAGGCATGATAATAGAGCTAGGGAAGAAAATCCCCAAATGATATAGTTAAAACTTGGAAACATATTATCTAAGCCTTGAATCCATCATTATAAGTGCTAAAGAGATTTCTTAGGAAACCAACACTAATTGTTTCAAGCCCCTAAATTGGATAGTGATGGTTAAGGAATATTGAGAGAGAGAGAGAGAGAGAGAGAGAGAGAGAGAGAGAGAGAGAGAGAGAGAGAGAGGAGAGAGAGAGAGAGAGAGAGAGAGAGAGAGAGAGATAGAGAGAGAGAGAGAGAGAGAGAGAGAGAGAGAGAGAGAGAGAGAGAGAGAGAGAGAGAGAGGGGTTGGGATGT